>OX596289.1:24189527-24594527 GCA_951394225.1 Harpalus rufipes
ATATCATCAATGTTATATTAACCTTTGTGGTACCAAGGTTCGCACTGGTACGTACAGTACCAAGGGGGGGTCCAACTGGACCCCACTAAAAAAATTATGTTATAGGTAATAAATCAAGGTTAAATTTGCGTTTTATCTTTTATTTGTGTTTTTCTTACATTTTTGACTTACAGACAGTGAAAATGAGTTACAGAACATGAGAAATAATTAAAGAGTTTGAATTTTATTCCTTACATTCAAAACAAATTTTACTTGTAATAATTTCGCAATGCTCCGAACATACAAACTGATTACACTTGTTACACTTCTGTTTAACTTTCCGATCCTTCTGCCGTGGACAAAATAAGCATCTCCTTTTCACTGATTCCTGATTGATATCAGCTACGCGTTTCCTTTTTGCTTGAAGTTCAGGAACCAAGACTCTTATATGGCGGAGAATGGTTGTCTGTAGTCCTGTTACATTTTGGGCTCTTCGCTGTACATGCGGCATTAGAAGAGATTTAGCTCCCTCAAGAAGAAATTTTCGCCTTCTGTCCAAATTAGGTTTTTGCCAATCTGGATACTTTTTTTGCCACAGAGCAAACGCATTTACATCCAGCATATTGTAAAAAAGGATCATCGGCCAACGTAAGGTTTTTCGCTTTACAGAATATTCTTTCGCTAACTTGTCAGTTGTATCCACCCCACCCTTCGTTGAATTGTAATGTAGTATTATTTCGGGTTTGTATGCGGTTGATTCTGTCGAAATGTTGTTATCGTGATGTTCAGTGGACAACAGAATAACCGCTTTATTTTTGTCGGGAACATATGATACCAATGTATGCTTTTTAGTAAAACAAAATTTGCTTGTGTGAATACTTCGGCTGCGCTGTGGTAAGAGTTGCTGTGGGATATCCGTCTTGTTCTTTCTCATTGTGCCACAAAGTGTTAGTCCATTTTCATGTAGAGCATTGGCTAAAGGAATACTCGTAAAAAAATTGTCGGTTGTGATTCCGTGACCAGGTTGTATGTTTTTTGTGAGATCAAGTACTACTCGTTTACCCTGATCCTTTTCTGGCCGATTTCCCTCCTTGCCCAAGTAAACCTGTAAGTTATGAACATAAGCAGTCTCAGTGTCAGCAAGGACCCACAGTTTCAAACCATATTTGTCGGGTTTGCTCTTCATATATACTCCGAATGGTGCTTTGCCTCGAAATCCGACTAATTGTTCATCAACACACACATGGGATGCTGGATACAAGAAACTGTTACACTTTTCCACAAAAATATCAAATATTTCCCTAAATGCGGCCAGTTCGTCTTGTTGTTTACGTTCTTCTCTGGTGTCTACGTTGTCAAAGCGCATAAAACTTGTTAACGCAGAAAACCTGTTTCTCGACATTGTTCCTGGAAATATTGATCTACAGTATTCCTCTTGTTCACACCATAAAAAACTGACTGGCTCCTTACGCGCTTTCAGAGCTCCTTGAGTAAATAGTAACCCAACATAGGCATATATTTCGACAGAATCTGTTGGGACCCATGTTTTCTTTTTATTGAGATGATTTTCATTCCATTTATGATAAACCAATTCAGCTTTATAATTTGTATGTTTTACAATTATGTCGACGATTTCTGTAGAAATGAAAAGCTGCAATACTTCATTTATGGTCGAAAAATTTGATGCACTTGGTGTTAAATGCGAAGATTTCTTCAAAACATCGTGCTTTGTTTTTCGGGTGTACTTATACGGCTCGGTTTTTCATTGCATCCCAGATTTTGCAATCAATGTGTCCGCCTCTTCGTCTGAGTCGGTATTATCCAAGTCGTCGTCGCCATCAGCTGTTACTTCATCGTCTACTGTGTCGTTTTCTTCAATAATGTCTTCATCCTCAGACTCTGACAAATTCAAAAATTCATAATCCTCATCGTCGCTTTCTTCTATCAATTGTTGAAGTTCTTTATCGGTTAGATATCGCTTTGTTGGCGTGGTAGCTCGAAGCTTCGATACACTAGGGTGTGCTGCAAACGCCATGATCAACATCACTAAACGAACTAATTGAGCACGCAACCGCAAGATGCACCACAACACACGTGGTACAGAGTGGCATTACAGCGTTGCCAAACGCACGTGAAGCCTCTTCAGTGTTGAAAACGTTTGTTTCCAACTAACTTTTATTTTTAGGGATGCAAAAACAAAAAATTACGTTTGAATACCAAGGGGGGGTCCGTAAGGACCCCAAATGAAAAACCGCAAATAACTCAAAAATTATGAATTAAAATCAATTTATATACATAACTACACCCCAAAGAATGTAAAAATGGCATTCTAAAAGAAGGCCATCTATCAAAATCAAACGAGTGGAATTATATTCGGAAAAAACGTAAATTGGGGTCCGGCCGGGCCCCCCGTTGGTACCATAAAGGTTAAGTGACGGAAATAACGACTACTGCTGATAAAACAAGGATTATCTTCCGGATATAATAAGGTAAATTTCGACTTCGAGAGGTGTTTAAATGATCTTCACCATTTAGGTTTGTTAATTCCATTTTCATATAATAGGTTATGATAAACAATTAGCTAGTAAGTTTTCTCCTGGTGGCCATTGCTGTGAAAAAAATGAAGCTGGGAACTTTTTCTTGTAAAAAACGGGTTTCACGGGCTTTATGGGATGGTACTGAGTCTTGTTGAAACGTCCAACGGTTTCTACCAAATTTTTACGTGCCCAAGGTAACAAAGCGTCGTTTAAAATCTTTTCACGGTAGATTTGTTGATTTACCTTTCGCCCAGTTCAATGAAAACGAGTGGTGAGCGGCTTGTGGCAGTTACCGCGGCCCAAACCATCACTGATGCAGGCGCTTGCTTTCGCAGAGCAATTCGCTGGTCTAAATTGTCTTTTGATTTGCACTCTAACCATATACGATTGTTTTGTTTGTTTCCAAATTGCAGCGAAACTTTTGTGCTGTTGGGTACATGTTGAAACATCCAGCTCCTCGTACATGGCTAAATAGATTCTCAAGACAATCTTCAGTTAATGCATTATTGCACAAATAATTTATTCCAGTTTTTTTCAAATGAGCCCATACTTCGATCAGGGCCGTTAACATTTGAAGTAATCTTTCAAAACAAGGTGGACGCGCCAATAATCTTTTTCTTTCGTCTTCTTTACGGATACATTTCTGTTTTTACCCATGTTAAATAATTACCAAGTTCTTCAGAGCGATTATTCTCATCACTTAATGGAGATTACATATATATTTATGTTTACTGTTTAACATATCTATTAACTTAGTTATTTTTTCTATAAATTCCGCAGTGTCCATCGCAATTTCGATTGTAATTTGATGCGATGTACTGGCGGATTTAATCGCAGCAGCTGTTTTGTGGCTAAATATTTGAGTCACTAAACGAACGGCCATTTTTTGGAAATGATTTGGTTTTAAGTGCACTTCAGATACATGTCCCATACATGTTATATCCATGTAGAATGTACGTACAATATAATTCCAAGATATCTGTTTTCCGTCTACAAGAAAATCAGATCCCATTAATCTATTTCGAATATTTTTGATATGAAAAATACAAAAAAAATATAGTCACCCACAAAGAAATATGGCTGATTTACCGAAACTCCGAGAATTTCATTAAAAAACGATTAATTGGCCCTTGATCACATATTATTCATAATATTTTGAAACCACAGGAACTTACTTTTTCTATACACGCTTTTATTAGTGTAGCTAAATTATCTGCTTTCACGAAATTGTTTGAAAGGGAAGTAACAAAATGGAATTTTAAAATTACTTGTTACATAACGAATCATGAATACAAGTACCTCTGAACAATATACGGATGTTCTGCCTATTTCGCCTAAATCCTAGAAACTTATTTATCAAGATATGAACAATAATGCAATACTTTTTTTAATAACATTTCATCAGAAACAAGTATGCAAAATTTATCTTCATCTTTTAATTTATTACCTCTGTGCAGCTGATATTAACTTTTCGTTGAATCCATGATTGAAACTCAATACATTCGTCCATGATCTTATCGTTGTTTCAGACGGCAAATTTATTTGCTTACAATTTCTCAAATACTAGTATTCATCAGCATTGCTTTATATTTCTGCATTTTCAATTACATTTTCCAGAGATTGCTGAGACGAAAGTTTTTTTTTAATCTCTTAATTATATTATTTCTAGATCGTATTTTTTTCTTCAGAATTATATTTTGCTGTTTAATTTTATGAAATGCATTTTTAGCATAATTCTCTGTTTTCTTTTTGGAAATCGTGCCTTGTGCGCATTAGGCTTTTTAGATTTAAAAGGAGAACCTGCTTTTCTTGGTGTATTAAATGAGAATATATCTAAATTCCGTTGATTGTCAGGTTTTAGCGTAGCCACTGAAGTTCGAGGTGATGTGAGTAATAATGTACTGCTTTGATTCGAATAAACTCTTATCGACGTTTTTATCTTCATAGGAGAAGATTGAGCAACTGGTGGTAATTTAAGGTGCACTAGAAACTGTTGTTATGGTACAGCATTATTATTTTTTTCTTTCGCCACTGGATTGAACAAGAAACATGGAATTCACAAAATGTTTAATACTTTTTCTGTATATTCTATGGATAAATTTATAAAGTTATATAAAAATTATACCCCATAGGTAAATGGCGGGAGGTATTGTGTTGGTCATATCAGATTTTTTTTGTTTGACATCCTCCTGCCGTAGCATTTTGTGCTACGAAAATTTCTCTTGCTTTGCGTCTAGTGTTTGTAGGCTTGAATCACGAGTTGAGATGCCGCTCAGCCACCATGCCGGCTTATTCTTAAGAAAAACGTAATTTTCTTACGAATTTTGACGTTTGAAACAAATTTAAAATTTTCTTTGATCAAACAGTTATGAATGCATAAATAATTTTGTATGTGTCATAACCTGAAAGTGTTATTTGCACGGCTCATAAGCTTCGTCTCCCTGCAAAACATTACTTTCCGGTCTTGATAACTATTACAGAATCGAATTTTACCTCATTAGAAACTAAAACATTTAAATTTTACTTACGATTTGTATTATGACTTTAAATTACAAATTTATTTAACGATAATTATACTTACATTATCACGATATTCTTAAAAAGGGAGAATTTTGCCACCTGGTACTTCTAATTCCAGATGATGTAGATAGAACATCGTTGTTTTCATTTGTTGATAATGAGCGTATGTTGATGTGTGATGCTGTTAAATTAATGACTTCAGATGAAGAAATAGATAATTTAGTATCGTCTAATGTGAAAGCTAAACTATTATTATGTAATGATATTGCATTATTATTTGAAATGGAGCTTTGAAAGGCATTGGAACTTTTTACTGTACTAAAAAAAATCTTCGAAGATCCTTCGGTTCGACTAGATCCAAGATAAAATTTTAATCTGGTAAGACTGGTGCATTCGTATATTTCATCTACTGTCATTGTACAATCAATAGGGCATTGTTTAAAATCAAGAAGAGTAATTTTGAAATTGTCTTCGGTGAAACTCCATTTTTAAAAGATAAATCTTTTGCTTGCTTTAGAATTTTTTAACATGTAGTACTCCTTAATACATTTAATTTTCTTGTACCTCCTCCTTTGCTTGTCTTCACTTGGTTAAGCATAAAATTGTCTTTTATCTGAATGAAGCCACCCAATTTCTATAATTCTTGTATTCTTTCCTAATATTTTTTATCTTTTCACTAGTCACATCTTCAGCACTACCAACATTTTTTTTATTGAACAATTTTAATTTTTCAATTAAGTTGATTTTTTTTTTTTGGTGCTATTTTTTTCGGCGATAGCTTTTCAACGCTAATCTATCCCCATAACGAGGTATCCATTTGTTAAGAGTTTCCTCGTCCTTAAAATGAATGACGACGCATCGATCTAAAAAAATAAAAATAATCATAGTTTTGGGACAAAAAAATAATTTAAAAAATATTCTTACACTCTTTTTTCAAAATATTTGATAACATTGGATATTCCTCTATATTGCAGAAATTCTGTAAGATCTATGTCTATTTCTTCAGTACCCTACTCAATTAAAATAGTAGTAATTTCAAGTTTATGAAATGATTTATATACAGTGAGTTTATTAATAAAACACTATTAAGCGAAAAAACTGTTTTAAAATTGGGTAAATTTTGCATATTTTCTTATGTAAACATTCTTGCATATAATATCAGAAGTGGTAAAATTTGTTAGGATAAAATATAGTCATGAATAATATTCAAAAGACTATTTCAAGAATTAATAAATGGAAAAATTCAACATTGACAGTTAATACAAAAAAAGCAGATAAAGAGTATGTATGTATGTGTGTGTGTGTGGATCCTCTTTACGCTCTAACTCAAATACTATCATTCAGAAAGTTTTGAAACCATATGTATTTCTACCTTATTCTAATATGGAAAGAAGCCAATAGATTTTGGTGGCAATCGGATAACCGGAAATGGTTGTTTACTTGAAGCTCAATATAGTTTTTCTTCAAAACATACCTTTAAATGTATTTTTTTCGCAATTTTTTACTATAAAAAATAGAGATTATTACATTTTGTACAAGTTTGCTTTAACACTTTTTCTATATATTTTATGGATAAATTTATAAAGTAACATAAAAATTATATCTCGGAACTTATGCTTTAAATACATCTCCGTGGTTACATAGTTCAGCTCAAATGTATGTAACTGACAGATAAATGTCACTGTTAAAAAATAATCATTTCAAATTAATAATAGTAACGTTTTAAAAGGAAAATTGTAAATAGAACAATAGTTTCATGGATAGGAACTTGAAATACATAATTTCTAGCATTAGTAAATATACAGGTATGTATTTAAATAAAGAAACAAATAAATATATTATCACGGCATATTATTCTTTGCTGGGTGTGCTAATCTGATTTATACCCCATAGGTAAATGGCGGGAGGTATTTTGTTGGTCACATCAGATTTTTTATTTAAAAACTTTAGTATGTCGTAAAAAACATTTCAAATTTTAAGAAAAATATGTTATTGTTCGATGTAGCCACCTTTAGCGCGGATAATGGCATCGAGTCTCTCCGGGAAGGCTTCACACACTGCACAAATGTGGCCTGATGGTATTTTGTCCCATTCTCGGCGAAGAGCAATCTTTAAGGCGTTGACTGTTGACTGTCTCATATTTTTTAGTTGATACTTTGGCCTCCAGAATGGACCATATGGAAAGTCCATTGGGTTTAAGTCCGGGGAATATGGTATGAATGTTGAAACAAGTATGAATGAATGTTGAAACAAGGTTGATTAAAATATTATAAACCTTTATGTCTACTATAATATATAATATAGATGTAGTTAAGGGGTTAAAGTTGCATAGTAAATGTGTACTTGCAATAAGTAGGTATTTATATATATATATATATATATATATATATATATATATATATATATATATATATATATATATATATATATATATATATATATATATATATCAACTTCATCATTTTCCTCTTCATCAGGCAAGTTATCCACGTTTTCTGGGAATATTGGACGCACCCAGGACAATTCTGGGTTATTTCTCCAGTCCTTTGTTCCCAACTCCTCTAGGAGGTTATGTAAACTTTTTAACTTTTTTGATTTTATTGGGTGCACTAAATGTACCTCCGTAAACGCAACATTTTGTAGACTCTTCCCTTTCTTTAATAGGCTATCGTATTTTTTGATTCCATTAACTTTTTTTAGGTGATTAAGAGCTTCTTTCAAATCGTATAATTTCCAATCCTGACCTAATTTACGCACTACTCCAATTTGGGAGTACAGATTCCAATATTTCTCTGGAGACTTTATGATGCTGTGTGACCTTATCAGTTTTTCTTTTCTTTGGCAATATCACGAACCTGTTTCATTCCCATGTGTAATGTTAAACGGCTCGCTTTAAAAGAACGCGTTTCATCATCGTAGCCATTAATAATTTTTGTTGTCGAAACACAGTTATCAAAAAAAATCGGATTCATAAGATCAAAAAGTTGCTTGAAGGCCTGTGAATTCCTTTAAACGAATTAGAAAACGGCCTAATTCCCTCATTTCGTTGGATATGATAGTCCTAATTTGTGTTGTTTTATGTTTTCTTAATAAACTTTTGGCATAACAACATGTGAGTATGTCATTCATTGCAGTTTTTGATATTTCATTGTTCCGCATAATTGGAAATACTTCATTTTTTAATCGTAATGTTAAATAATTCTGCTTGGTGATTGTACCATTCCTGTGCAGGAGAATGTTTTATTTTTGGCATGAAAATATGTTCGTCTCTGCTTGATTCACAATCACTCGTTTCTGATACATATTCAGTATCTGATTGATATAATTCATTATCTGGGATGCTTTTGTATTCGTCGTTTTGTTCAGAACTGCTAACAAGAGAGATATACATTATTTAAAGTTTTCGATGATGGTATTAACGAATGTGCCAAAAGTTTTTACAAAAATTTCATTTTATTTTGTAAAAAAATGCATTTACATAGTTTTGTAATAATAATTAACTACTTCATAAGCAACTAAATTATAAACTTAATTTAAATAAAGAGGGACGTATTCTTCCACAAGGCATAACTTTTTATTATTTTTTTTATTATTTACTACTACTATTACTTTATCAAATTATAAATCTCTAGGAAGAAAAAACACTTTTATACGTGTGTTAAAAAAATTACACTTTTCTTCATTAAAATGGATTTATAAAGTCTTTTTTAACACATAAAATTGTGAAAAAGTGCACTTTTTTAACGCAAACGGGTGAAATAGTGAAACGTAATGGCACATTTTTCACATTTTTATTGTAGACGTAAAAAAAATTATGTGTAACTCGAGTAAAAAGTTTTTTATTTCACTCATAGGATTTGACGAATTCGCCTACGGCTCATTCGGTCAAGCTTTCCTATTCGTGAAATAAGACTATACTTGAGTGTAGCGTTTTTGCAATTTTCGTCGATTTCCGCTGTGCATTTGATACAATCAATCATAAGCAAAAGCTATCTATATAACAATGACATATCAGGCAAATTAATAAGAATTATACAACAGCTTTATAGAAATGCTTCCCTACAAATTAAAATAAATAAAGAACTATCTAAAGAAATTCCAATCACACAGGGAGTGTTGCAAGGAGAAATCCTCTCGCCTCTCCTCTTCTCACTATTCTTAAACGATATATAGTCACATTTCT
Source organism: Harpalus rufipes (assembly GCA_951394225.1). Taxonomy (NCBI): domain Eukaryota; kingdom Metazoa; phylum Arthropoda; class Insecta; order Coleoptera; family Carabidae; genus Harpalus; species Harpalus rufipes. The sequence goes on from OX596289.1 coordinate 24,198,747, forward strand.
GTAACTCCCTGTTTACGCCGCATAAATATAGATGGCTATAATGGCGTTACTTTACTTGCATACTCTGATGACCTTGTAATACTTTGTCACAATTTGCTAGATGTTAAAAAAAACTAAATTTCCTTAGCCAATACTGCAGTACAAATGTAATCACGGTAAATACAAATAAAACAAAAAAATACAATTCCACAAAGGACGAAATCAAGATGTTTCGAATAATTTTCTACTCAACGGTTTCAAAATTGAAATTGTCAATAAATATAATTACCTAGGTGTTACATTCTCGGCCTCTGGTAAATTTAACATAGCCGCTAATGAAATGCACAAAAAGCAGTATTTGCCTCTGTGAGTGTAAGAACTATTTAAACAAAGCAAAATCCGAAGGATGGGTGCTAAAGAAAAATTATTAAAAACTGTAGTAAATGCCACAGCGCTATATGCGTCTGAAATATGGGGTCCTCGTTACACCAAAATTATTGAAAAACATAAATTATACTATATAAAAACGATTTTACAACTACCCAAAAATTCACTCAACCACTATGTAAGGTTGGAAACGGGTGTCGAGCATGTGGCAATAGAAATATGGGAACGCACTCTTGGTTGGTGGTACAGAATTCAGAAAATGGACGAATACAGGACACCAAAAATCATCTATAATAGATTACTCCAGCTAGATCAAACGGATAACAATAAACCCGAATATAATTGGTGTACCCAAATAAAAGATTTTCTATTAGAACTAGGCTTTGTCACAATTTGGGCCAATAAGACTCTAAACAAGAATGTAATCACATAACACAAATACGGATCAGTATAATATGAGCCTTGCTGAGCATTCTCCGCATGAGCAATGAGTGTCCATGTGGTGGCGCCAGGGAATCGCCCGCACAGTATGAATGTGTCATTTCATTCCCGGTATCTGCATATAGAGTAGATTAACCCACCCAGAAACGGGTAAAAGCCGTGATGATATACTTATTTAGTACCACATTTTAAACTTTTATTTATCAAAAACAGTGAAGGTACAAAAATTTTATTTGTAAGTAAGTAACGAGATCCACGAGGCGATTCAATACTCATGGGTCCACAGACGTCACTGTGAACCATCTCACCTGGTTTATCAGTTTTTGGCCGTGTTGAAGTGCGATGTGGTTTGCGTGCTTGTTTTCTAAGCTGACAAGCTTCACAGAAGGTTTCTTCGTCGTCATTAATTTGTAGACCTTCCACTGCATTACTTTTACTATCTTTTATTGATTTAAAGTTTATGTACCCTAGACGTTCATGCCACAATTTTAATGATTCGCTTTTGGCAACATTACATTTATATACAGGTTTATTTCTAAGTAGCATCTTCTAGAATTTATTGTTGCGAACACCCACGCATGACAATTTTCCATTTTCATTATGAAATTCACTTTTCTGGATAAGCATGAAAAGTGAGTTTTTTATCAGTCATGACACCAACTGAAAATAAGCTTATTTTTAACTCAGGAATGAATAATACATTTTCAATAGTTCGATCATGCCACTTGCCATTTACAAGAGCTTGTATTTCAATGGGGACTTATACAATTAAAATATTTTGGTCGCCATCTAGTGTGTAAAAAAGTAGTTAATAATTAGTTATGTAGTGAGCAAGATTTAGCTCTAAGTTTGATGTTTATCACGTGATCCATATTTGGTCCCACGTGATCACAACAACCATTGTTTGAAAAGAAACATGAACATATCTGAGACTGAACACAGAAGTTGAAATAATATGATTAATATAAATTGAAAGTAGTACCCAAACAGTCAACAATTATTATGTAAGAAAGTTATTTGGTGCTGTAGAGACATCGAGACATGAAACTAAATTTGTCAATAATTGGAAACTAAATTATAATTTATTAAGCAATGATGCTGTAAAATTTATATATTTTACCAGCTTATCAGTAGAACATTTTAATGTTCTATATGATTTGTTAAATCCCACAGTTATGCCAAAGTTAAAATACAGATATTTCCAAAAAACGCCAAACTAAATTTAATAATTTAACATCCAGAGACAAATTATGTACGACTTTAATAAGATTAAGACGTGGATATACACTAAAATAAATTTCATTATTTTTTTCCGTCTCTCTCAACAGTTGAATTTTGTAGTGTTTACATGGATTCAGTTCATGTTTTTTCAAATTGAAACGATGAAATCGAATTTCTTTTACCTCCATGAGAATCAGAAAGATTCGATTCGGCAATGTTTCATTAATAACAATCACTACACATAATAACTTAACCAAACTTTGCTGATTAAAAAACAAATTATTTGATCAACGGGGAGGTGCTGAAGAGGGAAAGCATTTGATTGACTCGGCCATGGTATATCACCTCGCTCTTTCTAAAAATTTCTTGTCCCTTTCTAAATTGTGTGGTGGGAGGTCCGCTGCCGATCCGCCGCCGATGACGTCAAAATCATAAGTCCCCATTGTTCCTATCTTCATAGCTGATATATCATTTGCGACTTTAACTAAAATCGGCTTTTCTAGTTATTTTAATTTTGCAAACCAGTGTTTCTGATTTGTCATGTGAACAATAGCACCAGAGTCACAGATCCAACTTTGCTGATCATCTTCTGAAGTTGTTGAATAAAATTTGGATATATCTGTGTTATATGCTGATTCAGTCTTCTTTGCATCTTCATCAGCAATTCGTTTTTAGCATTCGCGAAATCAGTGGCTTTTATTGCAATAGTTGCAGTTTGTTGTCTTCTTTCTTTCAGCAATATTTTATTTCTTCTTATCCTTTGCTTAAGGACCATAATTTTTAGTTGATTGATTTTGTAGCTTCGTTTGCAAGGCTTGAACTTGCAAAGCTAATTTTGTAACTTCATCTTCACTCGTTGTCATTCTAGATTCTTCTTTTAATAACCGTGCAGTTAAATTGTCAAATTTTTGCTGGTCAGAATATACGAGTCCCAAGCAGTTCGAAATGCATTCTACTTTGATGGCAAACTGCTTATTACTTTTGAGCATACTGCACTGTTACTTACAGTTTCATTCAAATCTTTTAGCTCCTTTACAAAGTGACTCAATTTTCGATATGACTCAATTTTCGATACATGTGTAGAAATTTTATCATTTTCAGCCATTCGATAATCATAGAACCGTTGCCACAGAAGTTCACGAGAAATCTCAGTTTTCTGTTCATGAATGGATTTCAGCTTTGACCACATGGTCGCTGTTGTCTCACAAATGGGGACTTATGATTTTGACGTCATCGGCGGCGGATCAGTAGCGGACCTCACTCCACACAATTTAGAAAGGGGCAAGAAATTTTTAGAAAAAGCGAGGTGATATACCATGGCCGAGTCGATCAAATGCTTTCCCTCTTCAGGACCTCCCCGTTGATCCCATAATTTGTTATTTAATCAGCAAAGTTTAGTTAAGCTATTATGTGTAGTCATAGAGTTAAGAATATTTATTCTTAACTCTATGCGTGTAGTTATTGTTATTAATGAAACATTGCGGAATCGAATCTGGATGTTAAATTATTAAATTAGTTTTCTTTGGCGTTTTTTTTTGGAAATATCTGCATTTCAACTTTGGCATAACTGTAGGATTTAACAAATCATATAGAACATTAAAATGTTCTACTGATAAGCCGGTGAAATATATAAATTTTACAGCATCATTGCTTAATAAATTATAATTTAGTTTCCGATTATTGACAAATTTAGTTTCATTTCTCGATGTCCCTACAGCACCAAATAACTCTCTTACATAATAATTGTTGACTGTTTGGGTACTACTTTCCTTATTAATCTTTATTTCTGTTTGTGTGGAGTTGTTCTGCTTATTATCAATTTTTATATGTGTTTTTATTAGTATAAACTTGTGTCTCTGTATTAGTAGACAGCTTTATTAAAGTTGCTTGAGTTGCTGTACTTGTTTTTCCAAAATAAGTTTGATTATGTTTGTCCACTTTACAAACATAGGTTTGCGTCATTTTATTGTTATTTTGTACATAATTAAACTTCCTTTTTTATCACAGGTTCCTGTAAATACATTACTAATTCATATTCAATTTATATTAATCATATTATTTCAACTTCCGTGTTCAATCTCAAGACATGTTCATGTTTCTTTTCAAACAATGGTTGTTGTGATCACGTGAGACCAAATATGGATCACGTGATAAACGTCAAATTTAGAGCTAAATCTTGCTCACTAATTATTAAATACTTTTTTACACACTAGATGGCGACCGAAATATTTGAATTGTATAAGTCCCCATTAACAAGACATTGTATTTGATCTTGTGTTATTGTTGTAAGTAAAATTACTTGAGCTCGGGCATCTTTCTCGTCCCATTCTTTCCATTCTAGTTTTGTTCTGTCTTTTGGTTCAGTTTTTATGCCTTCCACAATGTCTTTTAACTTTTCAGCCTTAAATATAATCATACTAAATTTCCAAATCTGGAAGTTTGTGCCGTCAAATTTAGTCATTGCGCTAGTTCGTGCTTGGTCGTTGACATTTTGATACTTTATTTTTTTTCTTCTAAAAAACAGTACTTAAATTTCTGCCCATTCACTAGTATGCAGTTGTAGTGTCTGGGCCCATAACCTATTTTATTGTCTGAATTTTAAGGGCCTTTTGCAGTCGTACTGAAATAAAGATAAATGAAGTTCATGTAACACTCAAGCCACGATTTATTGACCTTACACACCCCCAATCATTGACAAAAAAATAAAGGCTCAGATTTAACCAGAAAAATTTAAAGAACAAAAAAACAGATGTGACTTATTTTTTACACAGCTCTTGACGACTACAACTACTAACCAACTAGAAAACATATATTATTCTTCTTGTCTGAAGTCAAATAATATTACAAAAAATACAAAATAAATGGCGGCAAACAATATCGAATATATTTAACAGTACGCTATTTATTACTCATGAGAATGAAGTTTGCATCACGAGTTGGAAGGCGAGTGACGCAAATCATTCGAATGAGTAATAGCCATTACATGCGAATAGAATACTATACTTTATCCACAGCTGTCCAATTATGTTGGATTCTGTAACTCGTCCGATAGTAATCGGTACCGATATCACTATGGTTACATAGAAAATTACATTTTATTTGAAAATTATGAGGTAAATATGCCAATCTTTAAAAAAAAATACGTTGCTATGGATAACGGTATCATTTGTTATTGAACGAGTAACAGAATCCCACTGATAGTACTTTTATAAAATCAGAAATAACAAAATAAATATTGGATTTTTTTTATTGCAAAATTAGATTAAAACAGGAAATTTATTAATTTCTAAACTTAATTTTTATAATAATAATTAATAGCAACGTTACTGTAGTTATTAAAATTAATGTTTGGAGCTGAATTACCGGTTATGTTGTATTTTTGGTTATTGTCTCGGTTATAGTTTTATTTGTATTTGAACTTGTTATAGTGCAGGGTTTATCGTTTTTGTTAATGTCATTAATAATTTTGTTTGCTCTGTCTATTTTATTGTTTATATAATCATCTATGTAACCTTCTGCAACGCTGGTAGACTTCCATCCTCCAAGGTTTTTTACAGCTGTAATGTCACCGCCTCAGCTGATACATATGGTTGCAGAAGATCTTCGTATTGAATGCCCAGTATAAGTTTCAGGATCTTTTAGTTTTAGAAACGTAGCAATTTGCTTGCCCATAGCAGATAATTTATTTATACCTACAATTTGAACAGTACATTTGTGCATTGAGCGTTAGATGAACCAAGATTTATATAAATTTTGCATTTTTTGTAAAATTCACCCGTTATAGTAAATGATCTAAAAGTTTTTTTTTTTGTGAAAGGTAAATTATCTATAAGACTTCCGTTGTAGTCCTGTACGTCTTCAGCTCTCATGGCATGTAACTCATTAGAACGACAGGCTCCCATTAAACCCATGTTTAGAGCCACCTTTACAAAAGATTAGGTTAGAAAACATTTAATTATTTTTGGCCATCGTACCTTGGTCAGAAGATAGATTTGATCTGACGCTTCGGAAAATGAAGTTGTATGTCAATTGCCAGTCCAAGAAGTTCCTATATACAACATCGTATTTACCATTTGATTTGCCGGGTAACAAGTTTTATGTTGCTATTTTTGCTGCTATTTTTTTAATATCAGGAGGTGTACAACACATTTCGTCTTCATAAGACATAAAATATTTGTATGGAAATATTAGGTAAGTAGAATTTTTACACTAGGCAGTGGTCACAAGTGAGACCAATTGACGTCGATTGATTGCGATCGACGAAAAGTTAAACTAACACTAGCTTATAGGAATGGTCACACTGCATGCTTCGACTATGAACGAACGATATCGAACAATGAGAGTGGTTTTATATATCAAACATGTTTGATTTACTTAGGCCCAATCTTACAATCTCTGGTTAAAATTTTAACTGCCAGTTAAATAAACAATATTGAATCAGATTATTGACAGCAATTATAAAATTGTCATTTGACAGTTTATATCGTTTCGGTTTTGTTTATTTAAACTAACAGTTAAAATTTTAACCAGAGATTGTAAGATTGGCTCTAAGTCGATCGACAGGAGTCGATGTGTTCACACATGCTCAGTTTGCTCATGTTTTTCATACCACTTAATTGTAACCATATTTATTCCATTTGCTTTATTTGACATTTGTGTACACGTATAGGTTAGATTAGAATATTATTGTTGTAGTAACATGAAGATGACAGAAAAGTGGACAGTGGGGGAAAAAGACTAGTTGATAAACTGTGTAAGAAACGATGAAGAACTATATAATCAAAGCACGCTGGGATATAGCAATATAGTGACAACAGACATATTTCTAAGAAAAAAACATATTTGCAGCGTTCCAGTGTAGGGTGTAGGAAAAAATGGCAAATTTTGCGTGCAGGGTACCGGACAAAACGAAAAGCTTTTGAAGCACCATCTGGATCTTCATAAAAACCGATTAAAAAATGGGCGTATTTTGATAGCTTAACTTTTCTGGAGCCATATTTAGCGGAACGTAATACTCAATCAAATATATCCGAATCAAGGTAAATTAATGTAGAATAGAGCGCGAGAAGTCACATGACTCTCATTACCTTAGTAAGCAGATATGGGAGCCCGTGTTAGAATGACAGCTATTCATTATGTCCATAACTGATAAATGTCATAATTTTTCATTCAAAATTTCATTATATGAGGAGTGTCGAATTCAGTTACCAAGGAAAATAAATCATACAATAGCAAAAAATCGTGAAATTTTGAATGAAGAATTATGACATTTGTCAGTTATGAACATAATTAATAGTTGTCATTCTGACACGGGCCCCCATATCTGCTTGCCAAGGTCTACAAAGTCACGTGACTGCTCGCGTCCTATAGATGTCAAGTGTCATAATTTTTCAATCAAAACATTATGACTTTCCATATCAATGTGGATTATTTTCCTCGACAAGTTTATTATACACTACTGATGACAAAAAACATGAAATTAGACTATTTTGAAATTATGAACGAAAATTTATGACGTGACAATAATTGTGACATCTATACAAATAATTACTAGCTGTCATTCTGACACGGGCCCCCATATCTGTTGGGCAAGGCCAACAAATTCACATGACTGCTCGCGCCCTATAAATTTTTTCTGACTAAAGTTAATATTTTGTATAGATGCTCCGTATTAGAAGTAATGGAGGACAGTGAACCATGCACAGTGGATTATGGGGAAACTGAAGATGTTTTTTCAAAATGATAATGAATTAAAAACAGAAATAGAGTGTGCATTACAAATGGAAGAAGTTGAAACACCAAAAGATATAGGAAAACATACAGTAAATGAAACACCAAAAAAGGGAAAACGAGAGTAGCCAAAGATAATATAGATGAAACATTTCATAATTATTTAAAATCTAAAATGATATTAATAAACTAAATGCCCGTGATATGAGAATGTTTAAGTTAGAAATATATATATATATATATATATATATATATATATATATATATATATATATATATATATATATATATATATATCCAATTTAAATGATAAGTTAGACAAATATGACTAATTATTCATAATTTATGTTCATGAGTGCCAATTTTCTCATATTCGTTTTTTTTAATGATACGTAATGATAAATTTTGGTAGCAATGTTTGTTATTTGAACAGTAAATTTCAATTCGATATTTTTTATTTAATTAACAGGTTTACAACTAGCACTAACACTAAAATATTAATTTCTCATTAAAGGTAGTTACCTTATAAATTTTACTTTTCTGTGTTTAAAACATTTTACAATAGTTTTTATTTAAGACCACAATTAACTAGTTACCTGAAAAATATATTTTTGTTTTGTTTTATAGAATATTTTTTAAATCATAAGTGGGACGAGTAGTTAATTCATAATTACTCAAAATTTTGTTTTTATAGAATATATATTTTTTACAAAGATTAAACAATATTTCTTCCACATTTTTCCTCTTGTATCACAAAGCTTCCATATTTGAAAAATAAGCAGCATATTTTTCACGTATTAATTTAGCTTCTTTCCCACATGCATTATTTCTTCTGTTTTTTATTTCACTGATAGGTCCGAATGCGTTTGACGAAATATTTGTTTGCTCAGGATCGTCAGGATGTTGTTCTTCTGTTCTGATCATATTATGCAAAACACAACATGTCTTTACAATTTTGTCCACTTTGTCAGGATATATTGCGATTGGCGTATCAAAAATACGAAATTTTGATGACTAAATACCAAAAGCACATTCTACTTGTTGATGTGCATATAATAATCGATAATTAAATATCCTTCTAATATCATTTAAATCACGCCGAGGAAATGGTTTCAACAAATATTTATGTAAACGAAAAACTTCGTATACTATAAAAACATATGGTAAAGATTCCTCATTATCTTCTACTGGTTCATCTTCTGGTAAATCTAGTTGACCAGTATTAAATAATCTACCGAAATTCGAATGATCAAATACACCTCCATCGCTATTTTTCCATAGCTTCCTACGTCTACCATTAAAAATTTGTAGTTTGTATCTATTATAGATAATAATGCAATCAAATGAAATTGTTTGTAGTTATAATAGAGCGAACCGCAATGAATAGGTTTTCTAATTCGAATGTGCTTGCCCTGAATCGCGCCTAAGCAATTTGGATTTTTTTGTTTGTTTTATAATCATGGGCAATCCTCTTTATTTTAAATATTGTAAATGAAGTTCTTCAAATATTTTATCCAGCATCGTATTAATAATTAAACTTATACAGTTATGGCTTATTCTGAAGCGGAATGACATGGATCTGTAAGATTCTCCAGTTGTTAAATAGGTACCTACTTGACAAAGAATTTATTATACTAATTATAATACTACTTGATTTTGCTCTTATTGTATCCTTATCTTAATGTTACAGTTAATCTTTCTTCAATACTAATTGTTCTAAAATTTCATTGGCTGAAGACATAAACTTATTTTATTCTATTTAATAATGAATTAAAGCTATTCTTATTCATTCGAAAATGACTAAGAAATTCCTCTTCATCTGACAACAGTTGAGAATAAAGATATTTCTCTCACCTACATAGTGCGAGAAGATTTTGTATTCTTTCTCCAAATGTATACAATAATTTCGGTCTCGCTGTCGGAGTCCGTAGTGTCATGCACTCGCTAAATGAATTTAAAAATTGCATTGCAATGCAATAATTTCTAAAATCACATATTTCCGAACTTAAATACTATTATTCAACCAAGTTTTAGCCAAAATAACCAAATCATTATAGATGTTCATATGTTTTGATTTCATACCTCTAACATTGTGGTAATATATGTTCAATATCATTAAAGCATTTAATTTTGCAGAACATTTACCTCATTTGATTAAAATAATGTGCCCAGACTCAAAAATTGCAGAATCGTTAGCCTGCAGCAGAACGAAAACAACAACAATTTTTAAAAATGTTTTAGGGAGCGAAAGCTTTGAAAATTTATGTAATATCTTAAAATCAACAAGCTTTTTATTAATTATAGATGAATCGACTGATCGTAGTACAGTTGAACATTTATGCTTAGTAGTCAGATACTCCGATTTAAAATTAAACTCTCTTTAGGTGATGCAACTGCAGAAATATTGTTTAATAAAATCATAGAATTATTTAAAGTAAACAATATTCCTTACAAAGAAAATTTAGTCGGATTCGCTGCAGATTGAACCAGTGTAATGTTTGGAAAAAGGCAATCTGTTTCCGTTCTATTAAAAAATGAAATTCCAAACCTTTACACTTCAAAATGCATTTGTCACTCCTTTGCACTTTGTGCCTCATATGCGTGTGAGACATTGCCTAGATATATAGAAGATTTAGTGAGAAATATTTATAATTATACCAGAGGAAGTCCAAAGAGATCTCATTTGTTTAAAGAATTTCAACATTTTGTTAATGTAAAACCTCACAAAATTCTTCACCCGTGCCAGATACGTTGGCTTTCATTAGAAATGGTGGTAAAACTATTTTAGAGCAGTATAGTGCATTAGAATTATTTTTTACTGACGCAATCACAAATGATCGCCTTTTTCACCAGAAAATATTTTAAAGCATCTTAAAGATCCTACCACAACAGTATTTTTAAAATTTCTAGAGTTCATTCTTCCACTTTTTAATAATTTAAATAACAAATGCAGTCTGAAAAGGTTCAAATTCATTTAATGCAAAAAATGTAACGTGTCTTAAGGACAATTTTAAGTTGTTATATAGAAAACGATTATTTACTAAAGACTAAACTGGAAAATATTGAACATAATAATCCAAAATTTTATTTAAAAATTGAAAATATTTATTTAGGAGTTTCAGCAAATTTGGACATTATTAAATTATCTACACAACAACAAAATTTTATTACAACACGCTGTCTTCAATTTCTTATAGAATCGGCAACGCAAATAAAAAAAAAGATATTCATTAGAAAACAATATTATGCAGTTTCTTGAGTGTTTAAATCCACAAAAGATTCGAACAACTGATACTATTGCAAATTTATTGGCATCGTTTCCACATATAGTAAAGAATAATGCACAACAAATTGATTCTGAATGGAGGCAACTGCGTAATTCAGAATATACAAATAATGAGACACATGATGTTGAGAAGTTCTGGTTTTACATTTATAATTTAAAAATTGGAAACGAACAAAGATTTCCTTACTTGAGTAATTTTATTTTAAGTATATTAACACTATCACATTCTTCGGCTAATGTAGAACGGATTTTTTCGGAAATTAATTTATTAAAAACTAAACAGAGAAATAAATTAGAAACCAATACTCTCGTCGGACTATTACATACAAAGGCAGTACTTAAAGACAATAAGTATTGTTATAATTTTGAAATCACGCCATCCACAATTGATCGTATGACCACAGATAAAATGTATAATTTTAAAGCGGAGTAGAAAGGTTTTCTCCTGTAATTATAATTTTGTATACTTTTTTATTTCTGTATTTGTTAATATATTAATAAATATTAAATTTATAAACAATTGCGTAAGTATATTTTTCAATTACCTACGATCAACATATTCAAATGATAAGATATAATAAATAACTTTAAATTTATTATTTTAGAGCTTGAAAGAATAACACTTAGCACCTACCGACATTTTATTCTGTCCTACCGATATTTATTCAAGTGAGGTTGGCAACACTGAGTTAGTGAGTAGTTTATTGATTTGTATTTGTTTTGATATGTTCTGTTCCAGTGTAAAAGGAGTTAGTCAAGAACCTCCGCACCGCACCACATCTCTCTGCGACTGCATGAGTTTAAGAGTTCGGACCAGCATGAAATATTTGTGCGTAATTTTCGTAAACATCGTTAAAATTTTCAGTGTGATCACTTTGGTCGGGTTCATCTATATTGTATAATTCTTCAGAATTGAACTTGGGTCTTTGTGGGTAATTTTGAGATTGTGTCATGGACCCTACTCTGTCGTTTTAATGCGACATTATGTGGCAAGGTATTTTGAGTAGAAATACTCATTGGTGTTGGTTGGGAATGTTATTGGTTTCTTATTTGATTTCCGTAATTATTTTCAAAATTATTTCTTTGTATATTTGGATTGAAATTCGTTTGTCTATTAAACGGGTAAAAACTTTGGTACATAGGTTGTGATGCATTTGCTTGAGGCAACATATACCGTGGTGTTGCATATGATAAATTTTGGAAATTATTTTTTTTTTACTCCTGATTTGAAAAAAACAATTTTCTGGTTTGTTTTTCATGTTGAAAGTGACTCTTTGCTTCGCTTCGGTATCCTAGCAACTAATTTTACTTATAAACGTATACCTATCGCGTAAGTTGCAACACTGGCTATTTCAATTTTAGACAAAACGAGTTGTCAACCATTTCTTATTCAAAATTTTGCGGGAAGTCCAGATGAATCGCAAAAATACAACAGTGGCTATCAAAAATCGATTTCCCGCGAAATTTTGAATAGGATACGATTGGCAACTCGTTTGAAATTGACGCTATGAGAACCATCTATGTTCTGTTATATGAAACATAAGAAGATATTTTATATTGAAAGAGTTGGTTATAATAGGTTAAGTGAACGACAACATTAATTCAAAAGCAACGAATTTTATTTATGAAAACTTAAGAGAAACATATCAAACAATTCTTTTAAAATTTATATTTATATTACAATTAGTTAAACTAGAAATATTAACTGGTAAGGTATGGGAGCTATTTGTACTCGTATTCCCACATATATTTATGTTTGTATTTTGATTTAGGCCGTCCGAAGTATTTATATTACTAACATTTACGTTTCTATCTTCATTTGTATTGTTCAAAACTGTGATACCACCTTCCATGGATGAAGTGCTACTTTCGCCAAGAAGTTTTCTAGCAATACTGATTTTATTCTCTATTGAGTTGGCTACATAATTTTCAGCCACAGTTGTAGATTTCCACCCTCCGTGTCTTTTGAGGGTAGTTATGTCAGCACCAGCGTCAACCAGTAACGTTGCTGAAGACCGACGAAAGCAATGGCCGGTATACAATGAAGGATTTTTTAATTTTAGGAAAGTGGCAATTACGTATATTTGTGGAACTTTCCCAAATGTATTTAGACCCACTGGTTGTTTTGTGCATTTGCCGTTTTTGTAATACAAAAAGAAACGGTTGATACATGTATCCACTGGCCTGAGTGCAGCATATTTTCTATATATTTCAATAAAATCACATCCATCGTCAGTAGAACCGGATGTAATAGTGAAAGATCTTTCAATTTTAGTCTGAGTCAGGGATTTTTATAATCAAGAGAGAAAACATACCCTGAATGTCATTTAAAGTTAATTTTTTAATTCTTCTCGCCGACATCCTCCGGCTATTCCAATTATCAACACTATCTACAATACAAAAACAGTGGTTGGTAATACGAAAAATTAGTCAAAAATAAAGCATATACACCTTCATAAACAGGTACGTGTCATCAGGAGCGTATTTTAGAAAATTTATAATGTCTTTTATGCTAAAAATTCTTGATTTTTTTTGCTTTATACCCTTCTGCTTTTCGTTGTAGAAATGCACAGAGTTGAGCCATTCTAGAAATATTTAAATTCTTCTTTGCTATTAAAGTTGCCTTTAGCATTGAATACTCGCTCCAAAGAGTGAAAGATTTTAGTACTAACGACTTCTGATGAAAATACACAAGCAAAACCTTCTCGGTAATATTAGAAACTTTCATTTGCTTGTACCAAACATCAAATTTTTCATAAGCTATCAGGTACCTTTCTTTTGATTTAGCCGGCAGTAAGTTGAGTGCTACTTCATTAGCCGCTTCCGTTATTTCAGGAGGTGTAGACATAAATTGACTGTCTTCATCAGTTTCAGTCATTTTTTAGAATTTTTATATAATAATAATAGTCAAATACAAATTTAAAGCACTAGCAAAAAATGGCTACGACAGATTGAGAAGTTTGTTTACTAATAAATGTTTGTTGCATTGTTGCTGCTATGGATACGCATCACCTACGCATCACAAATACAAAAATTAACAATAAATGTCAAATTATTTTTAAAAAATAATTTTTTATTTCCTTATTTTTTTATCTTGCAGGAGTAGAAAAAATAGTGTGAATAACACGTGTTGAAAGTCCATTGTCGAACACAAACTTTCGTTTTGGTTCGACAAAGATAGACTTTCAGCACTTGATATACAAATAACTATTCTCATTGAATTTTTGTGGCTTACTATGATTGTTGAAATTTTTTGTATATCTCATCATCTCATTATATTGAAAATCGTTTGTAAGCATAGACAGTGCTGAGTTTAAATCTGCGGGATTTTTAGCATGCAATAACTGCCCTATTGGTTCTTTCAACCCTCTTAACAATATTCGTAGCGCGTAATTTTGAAAATATTTAATTAAAACATCTGCTTCGGCAGTTGCAGAATTTGTTTTGATATACGCTACTTGTAAATTTAGTGAGTGTTGTAATTTACTGTAGAATTCAAACACAGATTCTTTTTCATTTTGTTTAAGTTCGGTCATCTCTATACACAGAGTATAGCCGTCGCGTTTATCCGCGCTTGTGTTCTCTAAAGCGGTTTTCAAATCATCCCAAGTTTTAATTACACAACTAGATATGTTTATGGCTGCTTCGCCCTTTATTTTTGACAATATAGTACTCATCAGATATTCATTTTGAAAATCTACTGTTAGTTGTATTGTAAAATTTTGTAACTAATTTTTTACATATTTCAATGAATGTGGGTAGAAGTTCGCGTTCACCCCTAAATTCGGGTATCATATCTAAATATTCTTTCTTTAATTCGTTTGCCATTGTAAGTTTATTTATTGTGGCTTGTAAAATAGATTGTTTCAAACGAAATGGGATTTTAGTTTGAGAATTTTATGCCTTTTTTTAAACATGCTGTATAACCGTACATTTTTATTTATATGAAAAAGTATTTAATTAGCTTGAAATATAACTTATGTAAAAAAATAAATGAAAAAAAAGTTTTAATTACCCACGAACACGAACACATTTGGATGTAGACCCATTGTTGGGGTTGTTGTGGTTCGTTTAATGAATAAAAGAACACAACTTGTGTATAATGCTTATAATGCAAAATTAGACTATACAAATTGAGAGCTGTATATATAACGTCTGAATGTCTCTATGGTTAGACACACACTGTCGCGCTGTCGGCAGGTCTCGTCCCCCCTACAATGTCTGGCGCTGGCCGTCTGATTGGTGCAGCGTTGCTAATCGTTTACATGCAGTCACGCAGGGTACACTCACTAACATCGCGCACAGTACACTCACTAACACCCATCTTCAATAATAAAACCTTATTGAAGGCTTCTACGTGGTTATTAGTACACCGTGGTGACCCATGGACACAGATCCATTAGGGTCTTATCGTCTGCATCCAAAATGTGTCAAATAAAAATTAGTTTTAAATATCATTATAATACAAAATTTGAAATCATTTTTTTATTGGATTTTTTTCTAATTAGTCACTGTATGTAAAGTGGGCCTTTAATGGAACATTAACGTTTTCCTATAATATTTAAAGAGTGAGAACATTAACCCAGCAGCTAATAATTATCCGCTTTAATAAACCGATTCAATGAAACTATTTTAACATTGGTTCGGTTGGTCTTGCCGATTTAGCGGGTGGTTAGTTTGCAAGTAATATTATTGTTACACCACACTGATGAGCTTCAATGAGTGAAACGCGCTGTGGTTACTAATTGGGCTCCACCAGCATCTGAAAAATGACGGAGAGGTTGATTCAGATGCTGTAATTTTGAGAAACATGGCGACTGGTTTTCTAATTCTTTATTAGACATTGTTTCACTGAGAGTTCGCTATTGTTAATATTATTGTATTTTGTATGGTTAATTTTATAACCAGAAAAATCTTCAATTAATTTATATTACATTGTTTAATCTGCATGTTTTTCTAATTTAATTAAAGAAATAATCATTAATTGAACCTCAATTACACCGGTTCATGAACCGGTTCTTAAGAAAAAAATCGAACCAAAAACATAAGTTGAACCACGAACCGAAACCAAACATTATTTTTGCGGTTCAAGTCTCTGATTTGTATTCAATAACTTTATATTATACAACTGTACCTGTTGGTTTCATTCATAATAAAAATTATATCCTTCCATGTACTCAAATATGTTGGCAAAACCCAACTGTCGATCCTGGCACCAAACACGTACAAGTCCCAGGCCCTCCTGAATATTCTCGGCGGGCCAAAGAGGTAATACCATTAACATTTTAGTGGTCTTTCGCGCCTCATCGTTGTTGTGGATTTCAAGCATCCATTCAAGTCTCGGATCCTTTTTCCAAACCGCCTAAAATAATATAAAGGTACAACATTTTCAGAGAGAAAGATAAAAATGTGAATCTTAGAGAAATTTATTATTTTAACAAACCTAACCATAAAATAATTGTATTAGAGTTTTCAAAAAAAAAATAACGCCATAGTTATGCTCTTATGCTCTTTTTACTACGAATGATGTTACGGCCAGTTATTACAAAGATTTTTTTTTTAAAACGTAAACTATTTTATATAACATGTAATTGTTTAAATCTTTGTTTTGTTAGTGAAATTCTATTTTTACCTCCCGCTACTCTAGGTAAGGGAGATATAGGGATCGTGCTACAAATCTCATATCGAGATTTTGGTAAATGATCACGTTTTAAGGTCCCTAGAATCCAATTTTAACATTTTCACGATTATGTCTGTATATATGTGTATTATTATTATTGTTATTAATTACACTTGCGAAATGAAAGTGACATCCCACTACGTTCGCATTGGGAAACACCACATTAATTGCTCCTCTTAGAGCTCTTCATAATCACTCATTACGATGAGCGGAATTCCATATTTTTATGTTCTTGATATATATACGAGATATATAGTTAAGTTCATTGAAGTGTACTTGAAATATTTTGTAGGCATTATATTATTAATATAACTATGAAATTGTTGCAATGATACATAATTTTGCGTCGCTCTATGTATAATAAATATACTATCTGGGGAACCGGGTTCGTTCCCGACCGACGCCAAAATTATCTCGAATTTAAATGGCACAAAAGTAACTCCTGTGGTGCACTCTACGCCAGAAATGGGTGCCCGTGAGGTGACGCCTGGTATTTTATAAAATGTCAGGTGACAGCAATTGAAAACTGACATTTTTTTTATTTTCGTCGGTTAAAAACTTGCGCCGATGTGAGCGCCATCGACTGCATTGCTTCAGTGGAACAGAGTATATATTATTATACTTTTGGCGTTTCAAATCAAACACAAACTGTGACATAAATAATATATAGATAAAAACAATTATATCATTATGATAAAATGGCTAACGAATGTTACAAAAACTACTAATTATTTTTGTTTACATTATTTTAACAATTACCGCGTGCTTCCAGTTCAATCAAGTAAACTACATATACATATAATGGACAATTATAAGTTACAGTGCACAAAAACTGTAGAATATTTACTTTGTTTACACTGACGGTGTGCACAGTTAATAGCTGATGCGCCGGTGGTACAGCGGGTACACATTTGACTGTGCCGTCAATGTGCACCTGTTTAACCCCCGCAACTGCTGTGTCCAATAACCTTTGCGACGCAAAGAAAAGACAGAAGCCGTTGTCATCTATCGCGTCACGATAAAACTCCTCCACGTTATTGTCCAGAGAACAAAAAAAAAATCCCCTGAAAATCAAGGTTCTCTAGGAGCGCACCCAATTCTCGAAGAGATCCCGGTATTGCAGAGTTGTGCCGACGTATGGTCGTCATCATGGTACCTTACGCTGTAGCAAAAGTATACGCTTGCGCAGCCTCTGGATCTCTAAAGAGTTAATGTTAGTTAATCCTGTCTGCAAATAAATAAAACACAAACTCATCGAGTAGCTTCTTCGTCAAAAATAACTATCAGCGAAGCGCGCTCTTGGAATGTACGTCGAACTAAAATGTTCCTGAGTCGACTCCGAACGTCATCCTCATAACCGTGGCCTTTATGTGGTTGTAACACAATTACTTCCCCATCACCGCCGACTTTAATTGTGTCACGCACGACACAAAATTTCTTTTTTGCGCACAATGATAGCAACTACAAAATAGAGTAAGAATATTGGGCTAAAGTCTAGAATATCCATCCCCTCAAAATTTTTATTTTGATGGTTATTTATAGTTGCAAAACTATTAAAAACACTAAATTCCACAAAAATTAGGGTGCGGAAATTAATATTCATAGTAATTCTGGCATTTTTTTTAAAGTAGGGTTAAACTCATAAAAAGAATGTGACCATCCGAGTTTCCTCAAATTGAGTTCTGGACGTTAGGTTACCGTTACAATAAAGTATTTTTTACAAATTTGCAAGCGAAAAAGTAACATTTTCCACAAATATAGCGTAAAAAAACTAACCATCACTTCATCGCGAAATGCATGCAACCCGACCAGAGATAACATATCTATTTATTGGCTGGAAAACTTCTTGACTGGATGGGGATGATGTAGAATTAATTTTTTTTTACTGGATAGCAGTCAAAAACATTTTTTTATTTTTCGGCCTCTACAAGTTTCAGCACCACATGTGCCTTCTTCAGGAGGTGAAAAATTTACTTAGTTTAAAAACAACATTGAGAAAGAACAACACAAAAATACATAAACTACACATCTGTGATCGTCGAACAATAAAACAATAAATAAATTAAAAACACTGAAGTCGTCAAAATTAACTTCTACGGAAGTGGCGTTTTCTCCATGTAAACAAGGCAAGCTGTGCTTGCCTTTATATTTTATACCTTTTAATATATTTTTGCAACATATTTATTTATAATTATTTATTTAGAACTTTAATATATCAAAATATAAAAGCAAATGGAAATACACAAATGTATTTGTTGTTGTCTACCGCACCGCTAATCTAATTCATCCCTGGCGTACAAACTATTACGATCTTAGCTTTACGGTGAAAACGTGACTGTAAACCGAACTTCGACTGCATTCACCGCCTATACCTACAGTATATCGAACATGTAGCGTTCTATACTGGAAATATTATGCCGTATACGCTCAGCTGTAAGCAGTTTTTATAATGCTTGCGAGATGCGTGAAGAAAATTTAGTGGTAAATGTTAAGATGGGGCAGTGTTTTTTTTTTTTAATTATTATTATTAGTTTACTTCATTTTTCACAATATTATTTTTGCTTACCCCTTATTTGTCATTGCTTGCCCTATTATAAAATGCACAAGACGCCACTGCCGACATGAACCTGGTATTCCAAATATCAAAATGACCTAAAGAAAGACAGATATTTTAATTTATTTACTTGACTCGTATACCTTAAGTACGTACCTTTATCGCCAAATACTTCGCATCTGAAGTTTCAAATAAAAACATATCAAATTGTTCTTTTGTAAGGGGTTTGGATTTTTTGGGTGACTAACCTTCACCTTTTTTTAAAAAAATAAACACGAAGTTTAAATAATTACCAATATGTATCCCATGTTTAATATTTAGCACTGATTTGATGATTGAATATTGAGACCACATAGTTGAGCTTTTCATTTTCAATTCATTCGCCATTTCGGAAAAGTATGCCAAAAATACATGTTCAGAATATTTATTATTATTTTTTTCATCACACCAACGAAGAAATCTATTATATGCCGCTTCATAGACCCTACTAGATTTAGTTGTCAACAATTTATCAATAGCAGCCTTTGCCGATTCAAAAACTTCAGGGGCCGTAAATTGTAATTCATCAAATTCCAACATTCTCAATTGCACACAAGTAATATATAAAATTACACATTTTTTTTCAAACGTCAAAACGTGAAAATTTGCACTTGAATGTTTTGTGACGATACGTACCTTGTTGTAGTGTCCATCTCCGGTTATTTGTAAACTCAGTAATTTCTTTACAATCCACTGATGAAGTTCATAAATCCCGATCACGTGTGTTTGTGTTTTGGACATGTTGTCGCTCACAAACCGGATTAAACTATTAAATATATGATGTTGAGCGTTGTTTTAACAATTGTGGCTATTTACATGGGCCTATAGAGAGCCACACGCAATATAAATCGTGTCTAGGTCACGCACTTTGTAAATATAACCCTGAAAATGTTGTACAAATAAAACATATGTTTACCCGAACAATGATTGATGATATTACTATGTAAATCATACCTTGTATTTTGCATTGTTGTATTATTTGTGTATTTACTTTGTGCAGGTTTTATTTTACGTGTTTAACCGTTGCAACAATAAATTGTAACGGCTGTCATGGTTTGACAGCACGGAATTTAGCAACAACGCTCTGTCAGACATCTACCGTTACAACAATGTTTAGTAGCTGTCATTATTTATTTGTATAATGTTTATTGTTGGTTTTTGATTGTTGTGAGTGATAAACTGGTACAATGGGGTTGTTTAATGACTTCCAGTAATTTTTACATATTTTATTTTTATTGTACAAACGCCATCAGCGCCTTTTTACATCAACTAAGTTTAAAACATTTCCCCACCAAGTTTTCTGCGAGATTCTGCCGGATTACCAGATTTTGGGTATAAAAGACGCAGCATCACTTGGAGAGATCAGTTCTCGAACTCGTCTAGTTGGTCCCCTGAGGATCACGACTGAGTGCGAACGCTTGAGTCTAAGAAGTCTGCCGTGGATTTTGCCACCGTCGTTGGTGAGTGTAGAATCACCGTCCGTATTTCTTGTGGGTGATTGAAACTCCGCCGTCAAGTTTGTGCTATCACAAGAAATTACTGCTAGCGCAAGTTGCAATTATTAAACTTAGCGTTTGATTGTTTCTTAGAAACGTATTTCATTATTTGTAATATTTACCGTTATCAAAGACTGTGCCATTGCCGTATCGCGGGGGCACAGTCACCGTTCTTTTGGGGTTGTAAAGTACCAGTTTGTGGCTCGACAGTTTTGTCGCACACTGTTTTTTATATATTATTATCAGTATTATTTTTTTCTACTTACTGTTGTGTTGTATTTTGGGTTAAGCTAGAATAAAGGTTATTTTGTTACGGGTTTAAAACGTGCTTCTTCAACCAAACCTTGGCCTCCCTCCTAGAGCTATCCCGGCACACATTGTCCCCGTTTCAGCCACCACCACCGAAGGCGCCCGAGTATTCCGACCGACGGCTGAAGGGACAATACGACGATGGCCCAGCCACCGATCACGACGGGGCCACCGTCACAGTTTATAACAAAAAGTGAACAAATACCAACAAATGCGAAAGTATCCATAGCAACAGAGCAATTGAAATCCATAAACGTACTTCACGTAAAATGTTTTTAATTATTAGAACGCCAAATAGTAAATTTTAATTGCCAGAGATGTGTTTACATAGCCTGAAATTATGAAAATATCAGAAGTAATATTAGGCGGTGAATGACTGCTAATATTAACCAATAGCATCTGCATATCATATTTTAAATTTTATTCTTTTACAGTATCCCATCCCCTGAAATACTGAATTATTATAATTTTATTTTAATTGCCGGGGATGTGTTTATTTCCCCTATGATTATAAAAATATCAGAAGTAATATTAAGGGGTGAAATGATTGTTAATATTATATAAAAACAATAGCACTTCCATATCATATTGAAATTTTTTTTTTACAGTATCCCATTTGCTGAAATATTGTATTATTATAATTTTATTTACTTAGTTTGCCAGGGATGTGTTTACTTCCCCTGAAATTATGAAAATATCAGAAGTAATATTAAGGGGTGATTGACTACTAATATTATATAAAAAATAACATTTTAAATTTTATTCTTTTACAGTATCCCATTTCCTGAAATATTGAATTATTATAATTTTATTTTAATTGCCAGGAATGTGTTTACTTCCCCTAAAATTTTGAAAATATCAGTAGTAATATTAAGGGTATAACACTTGATATGTCATTTATTTATTTAATGGGTTAACAAAACTACAATTTATTATGTAAAACAAACAAATAATATAATAATAATAATGTTCGCTGACACTGCACGTACGTTGCTCCCTTTCTCCAGACTGACTGCTGGCTGTTGGAGCGGAGAGACCTGGCCAACGAACAGGGGTGGCTTGAGTAAGAGTTGGGGTCGTTACACTCTCCCCCTCTGGTTCCGAGTTCACGCGCTCGTGTTGGAACTAGGTTCAAGACGGGGATCTTCCGAGGTCGTCCCCTTCTTCTTTTAGGATAGGCCGACTGCACATCGTCGGTCTCTGCATAAACGAATGGGGTTAACTGAGTACTATGATACTTGCCTATTGAGACTTCTGGGTTCTTCATCGTGGCCAACTCGAAGGTAGTTGCTGAAATGACAGCTCTGATGTTTGAAGTGGTAGGAATTTTAAAGTGACTCCAGCTTCGGCTCGACTCAATAAGTGCATTTTCAACAGCACTTTATCCCCTGGCTGGTACAAAGGTGCAGGTTTGCGATGCTCATCCCAGTATTTTTTCTGTCGTTTTTGCTCAGCTTCGCTGCATGTTTTAACATATTCTAAATGATGCGCTAGCCTCTTCAGGTAAGAAGTTATTTCTGGTATATAGGAATCTTCCGTGACTATGGCTCGGAGATCATTTTGTACTTCATGTCCTTAATTCGCGCCCGAATGTCAGGTACGCTGGAGTATATCCAGTAGTACAACTTTTGGCAGTATTAAGTGTGAAACGGATTGCTGGTAGTTTAGTATCCCAACTACGGTGTTCATTTCCCACTAGAATTGCTAACTTTCGTTTAAGGGCCCGGTTTTTTCTTTCCACTGGGTTGGCCTCTGCGTGATACAATGACGTAAATATTTGTTTGATCCCTAAACAATAACATGTTTGCTGGACTATGTCGCTGACAAATTGAACTCCATTGTCGCTGATCAATTTACGAGGTACGCTATATCTCAAACACACTTCTTCGACTAGAATTTGCGTAGTTGCCTGAGCCGTGGCTTGTGGAATCGCGAACAGTTCCACTTTTACATCTGTTTATAACTAATAATAAAAAAATATATATTCTATAAAAAACAAATAAATTCATGTTTACAGGTACATTGTTTCAAAATATAACTTCTACGGTCTATCAGTCTTCTTCAGAGGAATTCGAATCGTTTTGATTTGTATGTTTAAAATTATACATAGATACATTAAACTTTTAAAAATGTATTTCAGTAATAGGATAATTAGTACAACAGAGGTCTAATTTTTATTGTCAATTAAGTCGCTTAACCCATTAACGCCCAGGTAATTTTTTTGTAAAAATTACTTTTTCTTTGCCTATAATTATTGATTTAGAGTTAAAATGTACGATTCTGATAATAATAAAAATAAATTATATATGAAAGTATGATTTAATTGCTGTATGATATATCATACGTTGGGCAGTAAAGGGTACAAAAAATAAATCGATGTCAACCTTACGTAAGTGTGGGATAAGTGTAATAAATAAAATGACAGTATCAAGTGAACTTACAAGTATCAGGATGTAAAGCAACTTTTCACTTGATGCAGATGAACTTTGCACATTTTCCACAATACCCACAGCGGCGGTGTGTTGTGATTTTATCCACTATCTGGTTAGTACAGTCGTATCGCACTTCATTTAGGACACATTTGGAGGTTTTCGGCTTAGGACCCCACAAATAATCTGATGTAGTTAGAGTAGCCAACACTATTCGCTTAATAAAATCTAATAACCCTGTTTTGGGTTAAATCTATATATTATCCACATGTTAACAATTGATCCATTTACTCAAAATCGTACATACGGTCAATACCACTTTCTAGATCTAATTCTAATCCTGTAAAGGCCCCACAGTTTATCAAATAAATCTACACCTCCCATTCCTTGGTTGTACATGTTTATAAGTGTTCGTTGATCCACTTGAATTGTTGTTTTCTCTTTTTTACACCAACGCTTACAAAGGCCCTTTGAAAAAATTATACTAGAATCGGAAACATTTGTTGCTATGGTAACTTGATTATTATCATTCCAACGGACTAAAGCTATTCCATTAGCCATATCGGTCAAACCGTGTATTGAACCTCGAGTAGCTTTCTCCACTCTGTCTGACCTAATTGTACCAATGCAATTTATATTGTGGGCTTGAAGTGTTTGAAGCAATGTGAGCGAGTTGAAATAATTATCTATATATACAGTACTTTTTTCAGGTAGGTAATACAAACATAACTTTTCACAATAAGGATTAAATTTTAGAAGATACCCTTCTGAGGTCGTTAAGCACCAAAATTTTAAACCATATCATAAGGATTACCCTTTATAAACTGTCTCATGCTATGATGGCCGTAGTAAGGTTCCATTGCTTCATCCATAGAAAATGAGGTTCCCAGAGGCTGGAACAATTTCTGAGATTGATTATTTACAAGATCTTATAGTGGCTCAATTTTATAATCCCTGTTATTGGGATCTATCTTTGCATTGTCATTGAAATGCAAGTATCTATGTAGAAGTTCAAACCTGTTACGTGAAATGCTATTACTGACAGAACTGTTGTAAGTATCTCCCTTAGTTACCCAATATAGCCTACGATCGGGAACTTTCGAATAACCAGATAAAAGAAGAATAGCAAAGTACTTATAAACTTCATCTATTGCTACTCTAAACAAATGGTCACCTTTGGAAGCTGCATATTTCTCCATTTCATGACACAAAAATGTCATAAATTCGTCATTATAGAAATTTTTAAAAATATCTATTGGTTGCAAGTTTTCATCCTTTATTTTTTGTACAAAATCTGGAATTGGCGTTGCAGGGATCTTAATCTTATCAGGATTTCTTACGAAGTCTTTTGTTTCCCATTTTCGGTTTTTTATATTTTTTCTAAATTCCTTGGCCTTCAACTCTCTTCTGAATAAAGTTGCGAGTGGGACATCTTCCGAGGAAGAATCTGTCCCATTCCCTTTATCGAATCTGTTTTCTTCTTTTTCGCTTAAAATTATTTCTTCTTTCTCCTCTTCATTGTTTACGCTAAAAAATCTCCTTATCTTCTCTTAGAACGCCTTTCCCAATTGTCCAACAGAAAGCTTCCACTTCGTCGTCACTTGGAGCATCATCTATATCTGTATCTGCGCCATCTTTAGGGGGCAAAAGTACAAGTTCCAATTTATCGCTGTCGTTCACTTGAGCATAGTCCTCGTCCTCAGTGTTCAGTTCTTCCAAATAATTAAGTAGCTCTTCTGCATCTCGGGGATCCAATGCATTATAAAAAAAATTCTGTAACAGAATAAAAACTACTTACGAACGCCCAACGTATGATATATCATACAGCAGATATTTAGTGAAAAATTGTTTATAAAATCATACCACAGTGGAAATAGTTACCTGTCACCTTGACTTTCATTTTTATTTCTATGTCTATGACCGTCTTATTATTGACAGAATGGGGAAGTTTAGTGGTTTTTTTTTATTATTTTATTTTACTAAGATTGTCTTCAAAAGTGATATTGTATATTATATTTCACTCAAAAATGCCTAGATTTCTCAAAAAATGAAATTTTCTAAAATAATGACGTCACAACAGTTCACGGAGTACGTATAGTCTACCTTAAGCAGGCGCGAGCTGGGTTCCCATGGCAACAGGAAGTATTAAAAATGGCAGCCACATGTTTTGACGTTTATAAGCAGTGACAGTTCCGTGTTAAGATTATTATAGGTTATATTTCTGTTCTTGTGCAAACGATTAGGTCAATTTATTTCATTGTGTATTATTGTATTTATTGGTGTGGACTGAAAAAGTTTATTAGTGTAAATATTTCAAAAAAATAATTTTGTTTCGTAAGGGTGAGGAAAAAATAACAGAAATTATATTTTAGTAATAATCTACCACTGTGTTTTTACATTTTTCAATTCCGCTGATACAAATAATGGATTATCTTTATAAAAATCCTGTTTCCATCTTAAACTACAAAAAGAAATAGAAAATATTAATTACTGTAAAAATAATAAACATTTATTTACATACACGTAAAATTCACAATAAACTTGCATATACATGCAAAAGAAAAGAATATACTAATATGTGTACAAAAAATATTTACCTTATAAGTTGAACAGAACAGAATATTAAAAATTAAGTACTGTATAATAGTTTTGCAAAGAAATATAATTCCACTTCTAACCTCACTCTGCGAAAACGTAAACAAACCCACGTGAACTGGCCAGAAGTTTGTAGTGGAATACACAACCTACGTTTAAAAAGTCAGGTCTCACCATCCATTCTACGCTTGCGCATAAGTCACTTGTGACATCACAACAGTTCTATGATAAAAAATTAATTATAAATAAATGGGAACATTATTTTAACTTTCAATTACATTTTCAGTTATAATTATTCATATATTTACGTTTAAAAAATATTTCACGTGTAATTTCAATCACGCTAACTTCCCCATTGTGTAATTTTATATCTGAAATATCTCGTGCTACTGATGTGCTGTTGCATAAATTTTAAACTTCGTTTAAAACGTTAATTTGAGGGTAGAAATAGTTTAAATAAATGTGTGTTGCAAATTTTGGTTTTACACAGACTTATTTAATAGGATATTAATTATATTCCGTAGATTAGTAATACTCATGGCCAATATTACAGTTCCGGCTCAAACTTTAGTTTAGGTAAACTTCAGCTTAGATTTAAGCCACTGCTCTGTATTACAGTACAAAGCTTAACTAAACGTGACAGCAATGCGATTTTTAGTTAAGTTGGTTATCCTGTTTGCAAAAAAAAAAAAATGTATATTTCGCATTACTGAAATCATAGATTACTATATTGAAATAAAATTCATTTGTGTTATTGTTTTGTGTTGAAAACGTTGTAGTGATCTATTGAACACTGTTTTGACCTTTTGACGTATAACAAATTCGGTCAAACCAAATAATAATTGTGTCAGTATCCACGTGTCCACAATCTGAATTCCATTGAAATTAAAATTATGAAGTTTTGGAAATTTTATAAACGTATTTCAGTGACGTAACCTAAAGCACAATCCACATCCATCGTCCCATAGTCGATTTATGTACACCGCAGAAATCACCTGCAGTAATTAAAAAATTACCAGTAAATAAATATTATAATGTTAATAATAAAACATTCATAAGCATTAATACATAATTCCTATAGATTAATAAATAATAAATTTAAAATAAATCATATCAAACATACTTAATATTTTGAATAAGTATTTATTTACCAGTTTGTTATGGTTTTTATGACGTCGTGTATATAAGGTCATAAATTAATTGCACAGATTCTTTCCATAAACTGAATTTTTGCACAGATTCCAAATTGTTCCAGATATGCCTGGTACGTATCCGACGCGGTTATCTGGTGTTTATTAATTCTGCTTCATTGACAGTCAGGTTTAAACTTCGGCTCAAGCTTAAACTTATACTGTAATACAGCAATTTTTCATTAAGCCACGCTTAAACCTTAAGCTGAGTTTAAACTAAAACTGTAATACCGGGCCTCAATGGTGTATAAAAAGGACATCTCAAAAATAAATAGTGGAAATCACCTTTCTGTTGGACATTGCAGATTATACAATGGTGATCAGCCTACATAATTTATGTTTAGTAGGAGGTAGCTCTGGTTGAATTGGAAGTCTTTGTAATGGAAAGCACAAGCTTTACAATTTAATGACACCATTCATAATACAACTCTACAACATATCAATGAAACTACTGACTTGGGGTATTAGGTATTAACTAAATTAACATTTAATTTTCACGTTGCAGAACTTCGCTCTGCCTGTTTTCGGTCTTTAGGATTCATTGTGAGAAATACGCGAGATTTCACAAGCTTAACCTATTTTGATATTATATTTTGCTTTTGTTCGCTCGAAATTGGATTATTGTGCCTTAATTTGGTATCCTTTTTATGAAAATCAAATCACATGCACTGAAAGTATCCAGAAAAAGTTTCTTAAGTACTTATATTACAAAACAATGAATTATTACCCATATCGTAGTTTTCCGTATAATGTATTACTGCAGATATTTAATTTTGAGTCACTGCGAGTTCGTAGACACAAAATAGCTTTAATTCATTTGTATAAGTTAATAAATGGGCTAATTAACGACTGTCAGTCTCTTTCTCAATTATACTTCAAAGTACCATCTTTTACAACCAGAAACCTTACTCCTTTCTATCTTCCTACTCCCCATATTAATATATTTTACAAATCCCCTATTTACATTGTGTTCATTGTATAACAATATTAGTCAACTTTGCATATGATTTCTATACTAGCACTTTCATATCCCCTATTTTCTATTTATACATACATGATTATACTATTTAATTATTTGTTCTGTTATTGTAATACTTTTGTATTTCCATGTTCTATAATTGGGTGTCAGCCTGTTGAACAGTGTATATTAATAAATAAATAATGGAAGTTTTGAGTAAAATTGCTAATTTGTATGTATTTTTTTCATAAACTTTTTGGCTTTTTTTACTGCAGTAAATAGTATATTTTTTGTTTCATTATTTACATATTGTGACTTGTGTATAATTTAATTTATAAAATATTATTATTATTGCGAAGATCCAAGAAAATTATATTTCTTTAGTTTTCTATCTTTATACATAGTTACTAATTACCTGTTATTTGATCTAGTACAATAAAATAATCATCTTAATATTTTTTTTAATGAGAAAACTACTCTATTTTCAAACACTGCGATAAAATGCAACGTAAGCATAAAACAATAGATATGCTAATATTATGGAATATCTAAATAGAAAATTATATTAATATAAACATTAAATCTTCGCAAAATAATACTTACATATATTCTTTTATTCCTTATAAAATATGGATGCATTACGAATTTTAGATTTATTCAGCGAAATGCTCATTGTTATAGGTTGGAAGTTAGTTTTTGAATATGGATATAGTCAAATTATTTTGCAAACTTGATATGGAATCATTATTACTCAAATAAAATACTACAATAGGGAAAGGTATTTTCCTTAGAAAACTTTTTTTAGGAAAGCATTATTAAATCAGAAAAGAAATATTAAAACAGTAATATATTATTATTATTATTATTATATATATATATATATATATATATATATATATATATATATATATATAAAAATAAATAAATAAATAAATATATCATCACGGCATATTACCCATATAAACTCCGTTTCCACGACTTGATTCGCACGTCATCAATCGTAAGCAAATGGTACAAATCGCCTGGGGGGGGGGGATTGATGACGTTATGTTTTCGGGTGAAATCGTGTGATTTCCGATGTATTCATACAAATAAAAACTGGCAACTGACATATAATATAACATATACTGTGTTAATATTTATTAATTATTCATCAAATTTCGGACAAGACATTTATTTCGCAATATGATATAAGTATACTCAATAAAATATACTTCTTTTTATTGTCTAAAATAGTTCGCAATTTTAGAAATGGCGTCTTTGTAATAGAAATATGCTCAATATAATTTGAATAAAAGTCAACAAAAGGTAGTTATATCGTGGAACCATTTTACCAGAATTAACTGAAATTTAAAGTATATCTCAACTGAAGTATAATCCACCTGCTCTGCTAATTCAAAAACAATTGAGCATGCGGTAGTTGAAATATTTGCAATTAAATTTGGCCTTTTTAACACGTGAAGAATAGGAAATGGCAAAATAAATATACCATTTTAAATTATAACTTTTACATCTAAACCGACATTTAATCGAAAAATTAGTATGTTATAGAAGACTCATTAACGGATTTTATATAAAAATTTGAAAATTATATACCACCCAGATTTAATTTTATTGTCTCTAGAAAATTATAATCTGAAGATATGATAAATAGGTAGAAATATATTTGACAACCATGTACAAGCGTTCCAGATGGAGTATCCGTTAGCAATGCCCACTTTGGTATTAGCGAATTTGAGGTGTTCTTTAGTTAAAGGAATTTCAGACGTACATTCGAAGGAAATATATTTTAAATGGGTATTCTACGTGAAAGCATGAAAATTTAAACAATATGATACTTTTTTTTGTTACTTTAAGAAAGAAATATACTAATTTATTTTGCAGTTCTGATTCGTAGTTTAGAATTGGTATTATATCTCAAAATATTTTTTACTTTTATACCCGAATGTACCAATAAAAGCAAAATATTTCCTTTCGCCCTTTCATATGAACAACAAGTAGTGACAGTTGGCAAAACTTTCCGGACATGTGGTATTTTGACTGAATTCTGTGATACGGATATTTAAATATTATATGTCGGTTTTTGAAGCAATTGACGTACAAAAACCGGTTTGGACATGTTGAATTTTAAATGAAATCCTTATTTTTACATGCCTATAACATTGGACAAGTGGAATTTAGACTGAATCTGACTGCACTAATCGATGCAGATGATGGTTTTTGACTGATTTTAATGTCTAACTCATTTTCGGTAAAATGGACATATCGGTTTTTGAATGTTAGCTTCTCAAACTTCTACTCTTATTTTTCATTTTCCGCCTGACAGTTTTATTGATGACACAGTCTTTTCAAAATCAGTTATAAATGCAGATAAACTGTCTTCTCCATTAAATTTCATCGTAGCTTTCTCTGTTGTATGAACTATGTAGCAAGCCTGAACGGATGTAGGTACGTTGCCTTTAAGGCTTCTAACATTATTTTAGCTGTTGTTTTGTCTTTTTTACTGCTCAAACTTTATCTGCTACGCCTTGTACTATGAGGTTTCGTGCTTGCATATCTTTCTTTAAAAATGTGGATCTTGTGTCTTCGCCACACAGTTGGTGGTACTGATTCTATGACTTCCAGAATTTCATACCGTTCCAATATTAATTTCATACGGAATTCCCAGCTGTCGTAACCATCTCCGTCAAATCGTGTGATTGAAAATACATTACTTATGGCAGATATTTTGTTTCTGAGTGTTATTAATATTTCCGTGCCATGTTTTATTGCTAAACTTTTGAACACGTGACACTATCTGCCTGAACCCATAACCTGTATTAGGGCAGTGTAATAATAATACTTTATTAGTATGTCCTTCTATTTATTACAAATGCAAATAAAAATAAACACAGCTTCCGACATCTTTATATTCAGGACAATAGGGCGAACGTTCCCAGGAAACATGAAATGGTATAATAAACGGAGAATGCGTTCGTTTAAGAACTGGACAAATGTCCGCTTCTAATACGTATTTTATAGGTATATAATATACGTTTATAATTAGTTTTTATTTAACGTATTATATACTTCAAATTTCTATGCATTATATTTTCGTTTATTTCGAGTTTATATTAAACTAGTTAAAACTAGTATATTACTCGTGACAACTATACCAAAATATTATGTCTATAAAAAGTATAAATACAATATAATTTTCTTACAAATTTTACGTTTATTTTTATAGATGTACTACGTTTAAATGTGGAATATTTTGGGTAAACAAAAAATGTATTTCAGGGGTATATTTTACAAAGATATGTTACATATATTTTGTATACATTTTAAACGTATAAAAATAATACACATAATATGAGAAATATACTAAATATAACATACGTTTAAAACGATACGTATATTTTGTATACATTTTAAACGTATATTTAGTACAAATTTTGAACGTATAAAAGTATTATATGTTTTGAAAAAAATACACTTAATTTTTGGTATATGCAATACGTTTAAAATGATACGTATATTTTATGTACATTTTAAACGTATAAAATTATTATATCTTATGAGAAAAATATACTCTGAAACGACCGTATATAAATACGTTCAAATTTATACATATATTTTGTACAAATTTTTAACGTATAAAATTATTAAATGTGATTATTCTGATATTATATATAATCGCTTATTAAACGTAATTATTTTAGACGTTCGGAATGTGCATCATATGATCTAAAAATGAAAAAAAATGTATATTTTACGTAGAAATTTGCATAGTCTTATTTTTCTAGTATATATATATATATATATATATATATATATATATATATATATATATATATATATATATATATATGTATATATATATATATATGTATATATATATATATATATTATATATATATATATATATATATATATATATTATATATATATATATATATATATATATATATAATATATATATTATATATATATATATATATATATATATATATATATATATATATATATATATATATACCGACATTCTTTATACCATATACGATTATTAAACGTTGAATACGTCCTTTCTACGTATAGAATGTTTCCTGGGTTGTGCCATCTATATACAAAAATAAGAATAGCGCACACGTTCATTGATTTAAAAATGTCCAGTTAAATCATTTCATAAACAAACTATGCGAATTGCCCTTGACACTAACATCTTTTTCTCCTTTAGTTTTTCCCATTCGTTAGGGGGTCGCTATTTTTTATTTTCTTCCACTAATTTTTGTTTTGTGTGTCGTCCTCATTCAGTTCCTTTTCTCTTCTTCCATCTTCTATTTGGTCTTCCTATGTTTCTTCCATCTTCTGTTATAAGCTATTCATTCTTCTAATACACTCATCTCTCCTCATGACATGTTC
The DNA here is from genome assembly GCA_951394225.1 of Harpalus rufipes. Classification (NCBI taxonomy): domain Eukaryota; kingdom Metazoa; phylum Arthropoda; class Insecta; order Coleoptera; family Carabidae; genus Harpalus; species Harpalus rufipes. Next base: position 24,231,442 of record OX596289.1, read on the forward strand.
AAACCAGTGTAATCGTCTCTCTTATATCTTTCTAGAAACGCCCAACACTAGAGTTATTTCGCTTATTCTTTCATTCATTTACTTTTTATTGATACTGACATCTGTCAATTTGAATTACCTGAATATATTAGTAGTTTCCATGGTTAAGTTAGCACAGCTGGCTGATTTATGAAATTTATTATTTTTGTAAGTCTTTAACTCTATATCTGTTGAATATGAAATATAAAATGCAATCAAATCGTATAGAGAATAATATATTCTTTGTTATAATAAAATTTAACTGAGTTTTTCAAGAAAAACTGTTAAAATCTTGAAATGAGGATACACACACACACACACATCAGACATCATCGTAAAAATTGTAAAATCGTATTGTAAAGACCCTAAAACGTGCTTATCCAATGAAAACTCACCACCGAATTTATTGACCAAAGACAATATCTTCCTTACCTAGAGGTGACGGAAGGTAAAAAGTATAAATTAGTAAGGTTGAAAACTATAGACCTATATCTATTATACCCACAATTTCTAAAATATTTACATTATAATTAAAAATAGATTGGTTTCATATTTTGATAGGAATAACTTACTAAACTGTCAGCAATTCGGTTTTCGTGCTGGACATTCAACATTTGAAGCAGTTTATAATGTTTTACGAAATATAATTTCTGGTCGTGAAGCAGATAAAAATATGGCACTGACATTATATGACATGTCAAAGGCTTTTGATTGCGTTAATCATGCCTTACTTTTACATAAATTAGAATTTTATGGTATTACAGGACCGGCTTTAAATCTTATAAGTCTTACTTAGAAAATAGAGTCCAGTGTGTTTCTTTTGATGGTGTTACATCAAATTTTAGAAAAATAGAGTACGGCGTGCCTCAAGGCTCTATTTTAGAACGTTTTTTTTTTCTAATATATGTTAATGAATTTAGTAACTATATTGATCCGATTACAAATGTATTGTTTGCATATGGCACCTCACTAATTACAGGTGATTCAAATTTGAAAATCTAACACAAACTAATAATAGTACTATTAAGAAAGCAGAAAATTGGTTTTCAGCAAATAATTTACTGTTAAATAAAGATAAAATTCAAAAAAATAGTTTTCTCAAATAATCGTAATTTCAATAATAATGTTTTTGTGTCAATTCTTGGAATGCATATAGAACCGGCATTAAATGGTTCCTTTCATATTTCTTTCATTAGTAAAAAAAATCTGTTGTGGCCAGCACAATACCTCTCGTCTCTAAATACTTATTTTGTCCACCAGGAGTGTGGAATTTACTTGTCGAGGAAAATAAACCACATGGAATTGGGAAATCACTAAATTTAGAATGAGAAATTGATACTTGACATCTATATACATAATTACTAGCTATCATTCTGACATGGGCCCCCATATCTGCTTGTCAAGGCCAGCAAAATCACATGACTGCTCGCGCTCTATTGTATTTAACATTTCTTGTATAACTACACTCTACACCAAAAATTCTACTTACATATATATATTCCTTATATTTAGATTGTTTAATTTTAAATTCATTTTATGAAGAAATTTTGTCCTCTTCTAATTTTTCGAAATGTTTCGAATTCATTGTCAGGATTGACAGTATTTTTGAAGGATATATGTAATATACCTATAATTTTAAATATTTAACTATTAATACATTAAGAAATAACATAATGTACGTACTTCCCAGAAAAAGTCTTCAGTAATGTCTCCGGATTTCTGACACTGACATTTATCTGTCAGTTACAAACAATTTAAATTTTCAATTATTTTCCATGGCATTCTTTCGGCTGTAAAATTTATTATAACAGATTATTTTATATATTATATTTCTTTTATCTCTAAATCTATAGAATATATAATAAAATATTTAAATGTATCAGGTAGAGAATTTAATTTTCTTTAATATTATTTGGAAGATTTTTTTTCAAGAATCTTCTACTTCCGGTTGTCCAATTGTTACCAAAACCTTTTCAGATCCTCCCATGAATGTCCGATTGGGAAATACGTACTTAAATAAATTTAAAGTCTTATAGTTTTTGAGTAATCGTCCTTCCAACATCCTACATACATACACACATACACACACACTCCACACACACACACAGACATCATCGTAAAAATGTTAAAATCGGATGTAGGGATCTTAAAACGTGCTTATTCAATAAAATCTGGATATGTGATTTTTAGCATGAATGCAATACCTCTCTTAGCGAGAGATAAAAAAACTATCAGGAATTATTTTTTTACTACGAAGACTAAACTCTATGCTTGATAAATCTACATTAAAAATGGTTTATTTTTCATTATTTCATTCAGTTTTATCTTACGGTACCTATTCTTTTATGGGGCCACTCGCCAAACTCTATTAAAATATTTCGTCTGCAAAAGAAAGCAGTGAGAATCCTTTACAATCTTTCTTTTAGAGATCACTCTAAAGAAGCTTTTATTAATTTAAATTTTTTGTTGTTACCTTGTCTATTTATTTTCCAGACACTGATAGATATTCATAAAAATAAGGATAATATGTTGAAAAATGGAGATATGCACACTTATAACACCAGATCTGTAGATTTAATAAGGAAACCTTTTTTGCGATTAAAATAATCATTAAATAGCACCTTAAAGTAGACTTTTATAATGTTTTTCCCTCTAGAATTTAAAATTTAAAGCTTTTAAAATTGCAGTTAAATTTTTTTATTGAGAAACTGTTTTTATACGACTGAAAAATATTTAATGTTCAATTTTAATGATTTTAGTTAAAAATACCTTTGAATGTATAAGGTAAATAACTCAAATTTTATTGTTTTACAATAATGTATTGTATTTTATTACTAATCATTTCCTTTTCGACTTGTGTGAGACAAATTACATTGTTACTTACTTGGATTAATTATTATATTTGTTCTCTTTTGACTTAATCGACAAATTGCCATGTTTCTTTGACGTACTATAAACATTGTAAAATGTAAAATAGTTAAATAAATAAATACGAAATACAATAACCGTTTGTAAAAAAAATTCAAATTAAAATTAAAACAATGTATTCATAATTATTTACATACTCAGTTATGATTATAATACTTATAATAAATTATAATAATTATAATATATTATAATAATTATATAAATTATAATAATTTTATAATTATGTTCATCAAACAATATCACGTGTTCATAATGTATTATGTACAAAATTTTATCAAATTCCACTAATCTAATTTAAAAATATACAAAATTCTGGGTTTTTATATAACAGCTCAATATACATATTTCAAAATCAATTTACACAAAGCGTTGCCGTGAAAATAAATGAATTAAATTTTTACCTTCCGTCACCTTTTGGTAAGGAAGGTGTTGTCTTTGGTCAAAAAATTCGAGAGTGAGTTTCTAATGAATAAGCACGTTTTGGGGTCCCTAGAATACGAATTTACTATTTTACGATAATGTCTGTATGTGTCTGTGTGTGAGTGTGTGTGCATGTACCGTTCGTTTTGGATTGCATAACTCCAATACCACGATTCCAAAAATTATAATTTTTTCGTATTCCTCAAGTTTAGATCCATATGCGGACATGATTAGATTTTGGTTATAATTGGTCCACCGGAAGTACCCTCATTTACATTTTTTAACAGTTTTTCTTGAAAAAAAGCAGTTAAATATCATTTATTGGCATTTAATGTTATTATAAATTTGAAAGAATATATTATTCTCTTTACGAATGGAGTGCATTTTATACTTCATATTCAATAGATACAGAGTTAAAGAATCATAAAGATATTAAATTTCATAAATCAGCCAGCTATGCTAACCATGGAAACTACTAATATATTCAGATAATTCAAATTGATAGATGTCAGTATCAATGAAACGAAAATTAATGTGGCAGACATGTTGAGATAGATGTTGGGGAAGACACGAAAAGATAGGGTAAGGAATTAAAGGATAAGGGAAATGGCTCGAGTGATAGAAGTTTCTAGATAGATACAAGAGAGACGATTACATTGGTTTGAACATGTCATGAGGAGAGATGAAGAATATATTGGAAGAAGAATGAATAGCTTAGTAGTAGAAGGTATAAGAAACAGATGAAGACCAAAGATAACACGGAAGGACTGTAATGCGGAAGACTTGAGAGAAAAGGAACTGAATGAGGACGACACGCAAAACAGAAATGAGTGAAATAAGAAAATAAAAAATAGCGACCCGTAACGAATGGGAAAAGCTAAAGAAGAAGATGTCAATCTAAAGTGCAATTTGCATAGTTTGTTTATAAAATAATTTTACTGGAAATACACACAGGATTGACGGAAGGTAATGTGCTAGCCACATCAGATTTTTTAATTTAATAGTTATGCCAGTGCATGCGTATATCATAGAAAATGAGTTCTGAAAGTCTTCTGAAACCAATATAGATCTTCCTTCTGATATAGTGGAATTAAGTGTGAGTCAATAATACATAAATTGATATTAAAGATATCTTTATTGATATATTCTTGTTTTTACCTTCCGTCACCTCTCTAGGTAAGGATGGTATTGTCTTTATATATTGGAAGAAGAATATGAATAGCTTAGTAATAGAATGGTAGAAGAAACTGAGGAAGACCAAAGGTAAGATGTATTGCGAGAGAAAAGGAACTGAATGAGGACGACATGCAAAATATAAATGAGTGGAAGAAGAAAAAAATAGCGAACCCTAGCTAAAGCTAAAGAAGAACAAGATGTCAGTGTGTGAAATATAGGATATTTTGCAAGAAAATTGATGTATGGAATATGTATATATTACACAGGATTGACGGAAGGTAATGTGTTGGCCACATCGGATTTCTTTATTTTTATTTTTTTTATTGGTTTGTCAGTTGGGTAATATTATTTACGCAACTTAGTTACGTATAGATTTTTACATGTCAATTATGTAAAAAGTGACATTTCATAACATCATAAGTTTATGTAAAACTCAACATTTTAAAACGGAATTAGATACAAAAATTTACACACATCTTATTCTAGAAATGAAAAAAACAACTGTTCAACATTTGTATTTGACCACTAATGACATCTATTTATTATAAAACACGAAATAAAATATCCGGAAATTATACTTTCAAACGGCAAAAATCTTGTAAAATTTGTAAATTTGGATAAGGTTAAAGTGAAACGTTATTTGTTATGTTGCGGTTACATAATTTACTTTTGTATTTACAACGTTATCAGGTATCGTTACGTAACGTTTTCCATCCCTGCTCAATACCTAACTATGTTGAAGTTTTGGTAGGGGAATTCTTCCAAAACTTGTCTGTTTGGTTAAATATTCAGTATTCACGTTGTAGTCGCAGTCAGGTGTAGGCACTCTATTGTAGTAATTGTGTATGAAGTGCATTCATTTCACGAATTGTATTTTATGTGAGTATTGACTAATAAATAACATCATTTTTCCAATATTTTTGTAAAAAAATAAAGTTTATTTTTAAAAAATAATAAATGTTCCGTTCTACTATAGGAATAGATAAGTAACGGAATGTGAAACATTTTATGAAGTTCTATTCATGTTTAAAATGAATAAGAAAAACACTCGGTTGTTTCACAAAATTAAAGAAAATTCTTTATTGTACAAATTCGGCTGTTAGGCCATCATCAAAAGAACTACAAGAATACATTACAGCGGTTCCTTTCATATCTAGTTTAGCGGTGGAGATTAGGGGATTTAGGTTTCAAGAAATGGGGAATGAACCAAGTCTAATTGTTCATTCATTAAATGGGTTTTATTGGAAATGGCTTTCTTAATTTCATAGGATTCCAGGAGAAGTAGTCTTGCTAAATTATTTTCGACATGTAAAATTGATGCATTTTCAAAATTATAAACATGATTGAACTCTAACATGTAATTAGCGACATTGGAATTCAGTTTAAGATTTTCAAAGCTTTTTTTATGTTCTTTAAATCGTATGTGAAAGTTCCTTCTAGTTTGCCCTACATATATAAAATTACAGTTGTTACAGTTAATTTTATAAACCCCAGATTTGGATTAAAGATCCCTTGAAACAATTTTTTTTAAATTATTATTATTATACAGTCCAGAATGAATATTTAAGTTCAACGGCAACTTTTTCACTCGTGTTGTTAATGTATTTAAGTTTGTTGTAAATTGGGTTAGTGTCATTTATGTACCTACCCTGGAGCATAAAATTGTTTCAAAAGAAGCCTTTTACATTTTTACCTTCCGTTACCTTTAGGTAAGGAAGGTATTGTCTTTGGTCAAAAAATTCAGTGATGAGTTTTTACTGAATAAGCATGTTTTAGGGTCCCTATAATACGATTTTACCATTTTACGATGATGTCTGTATGTATGTATGTGTGTCTGTGTGTGTGTGTGTGACAAAAGTTCCGGATCCCATAACTTCAATACCACGATTCCAAAAATTATATTTTTTTCGTATTTCTCAAGTTTACATCCAGAAGAACAAGTGATTAGATTTTGGTTATAATTGGTGAACCGGAAGTAGCCACATTTGAAGATTTAACAGTTAAATTTGATTTATTGACATTTAATATTATTATAACTTAAAGAATATATTATTCTCTATACGATTTGATTACATTTTATACTTCATATTCAATAGATACAGAGTTAAAGAATTTTAAAGAAATTAAATTTTATAATTCAGCCAGCTATGCTAACCATGGAAACTGCTAATATATTCATATAATTCAAATTGACAGATGTCAGTATGAGTAAAAAGTAAATTAATGTGGCAGAGATGAGGATGTTGAAGTAGATGTTGGGGAACACACGGAAAGATACGATAATAAAATAACTCTAGTGTTACAATTTTCTAGAAAGATACAAGAAAGACGATTACATTGATTTGAACATGTCATGAGGAGAAATGAATAATTATATTTGAACAAGAATGAGTAGTTTAGTAATGGAAGGTTGAAGAAGCAAAGGAAGACCAAAGATAAGATGGAAGGACTGTATTACGGAAGACTTGAGAGAAAAAGAACCGAATCAGAACGACACGCAAAAATGTCGACCCCTAACGAATGGGAAAAGCTAAAGAGGAAGATGTCAGTGTCAAGTGCAATTTGAATAGTTTGTTTATGAAATAATTTTACTGGAAATTTATAATCTTTTGCAAGAAATATTATGTATGGAATTTATACATTATACACAGGATTGACGGAAGGTATTGTGCTGGCCACAACAGATTTTTTATGTATTAATTTGTTAACTATATCCTCACTATAACCGTTATTCCGAGCTATACTATGAATTATGTTTAATTCTAACTGATAATTTTCAGGAGATAAAGGAATTCTAAGTAACCTGTCAGTAATGGAATGGAAAGCAGCAAGTTTAATATTAACGGGATGGTTAGAGTTAGCTGGAATAACAGTGCCAGTGTACGTTTTCTTCCTAAAAATTTTTAAATTAAATTTATTGTCTGGATGACGTAAAGTGAGATCCAGAAAGTTAACAATTTTTTCGTCCTCTATTTCCATCGTAAATTGTATATTTTTATCGAAGGAATTAAGTAATTCGAGCAAAGAATTTAATTGTCTATCTGAATCTGAAAATAACCATAGTACGTAGACGTATCTGTACCAGAATTTTATGTTTTTGACATCCCCGTTAATATTAAACTTGCTGCTTTCCATTCCATGACTGACAGATTACTTAGAATTCCTTTATCCGCTGAAAATTATCAATTAGAATTAAACATAATTCATAGTATAGCTCGGAATAACGGTTATAGTGAGGATATAGTTAACAAATTAATACATAAAAAATCTGATGTGGCCAACACAATACCTCCCGTTTAATTTAATTTTTATTCATGTAAATACTTAAAATTCAATTAAATTTAAATACCACGGTGATCCCGACCGACGCCAAATATTTCGAATCTTAAATGGCACAAAAATGACCCCTGTGGTGCACTCTCCACGTCAGCAATAAGTGCTCGTGAGGTGACACCTTGTAAACGCCCGCACGTTACAAATATGTCATCTTTACCGAAGAAATCTGTGCACAAAGCAGATTGGCAGACCCAGAAATGCATAATATGCCGTGATGATAAATTTATTTTATTTATTTATGTACTTACCTATATTCATTACTGGCGTGGAGAGTGCACCACAGGGATCAATTTTGTGCCATTTCAAATTCTAAAATTTGGCGTCGGTCGGAACCGAACCCGTTCCCAAGATTCGCGTGAAGTGACGCCTGGTAAACGCCTGCACGGAACAAATATGTCATCATTATTACCGACATCTGCCTACAAAGCAGATTGACTTACCCATCAATGGATAATATGCCGTGATGATATATGTTTTTATTACCTTACCTATATTTTTACATATTTACTTATGCTGGAAACTGTATTAAGTTCTTTTCCATATAATTATTGTTCCACTTAGTCGCCACAAAATGGTGCTGTTTTTCTATAACCTTGTTGTATCAAAGACGACTTTGGTAATTATGTTTCAAAATATTTATTTCACAATGTAATTTTTTTACGAATTTGTATTTTCTGATAATGGGTAGGTTTTACACCCGAAACGTCCAATTATACTGACTTCATTTTCAATTAAATATGTGAACCTAAAAGCCAAAATAAATTTTTATATTTTAAAAACGTTAATATTACTATTTGAAATTATTAGTTCGTTGACAGTGACATATGCCTGTCAGTTACAAACATTTGAGATCTGAATTGTGTAACCAAGTGAATGAGTTGTGTTTAAAGCGTAGGCTCCGGGTTTAAAATTATAGATAGTTTTATAAATTTATCCATAAAATATATAGAAAAAGTATTAATGCAAACCTGTAGAAAATTTAATGATCTTTAATTTTTATATAACATAAATCTCGATAAAATAACATTTAAAGGTATTTTTCGAAGAAAAACTATTTTGATCTTCCAGTAAAGTGTCATTTTCGGTTATCTGATTTACTCCAAAATCTAATGGGATATTTCCATATAAGAGCAAGGTAGAAATACAAGGTTTCAAAATTTTCTGAACGATAGTATTTGAGTTAGAGCGTAAAGAGGATCCACACACACACATACATACATACACACAAACATCATCGTGGAAATGTTAAAAATGGGTTCTAGGGATCTTAAAACGTGGTCATTTACCAAAATCTCGATATGCGATTTTTAGTACGATCCCTATACCTCCCTTACCAAGGGTAGCGGGAGGTAAAAATGTAAAAGACTTCTTTTGAAACAATTTTATGCTCCAGGATACATAAATGACACGAACCCAATTTACAAACAACTTAAATACATTAACAACACGAGTGAAAAAGTTGCCGTTGAACTTAAAAATTAAATATTCGTTCTGGCCTGTATAATAATAATAATTTAAAAAATCTATTGGTCAATAACAAAATTGTTTCAAGGGATCTTTATTCCAATTCTGGGGTTTATAAAATTAACTGTAACAACTGTAATTTTATATATGTAGGGCAAACTAGAAATAACTTTCACATACGATTTAAAGAACATAAAAAAGCTTTGAAAATCGTAAACTGAATTCCAATGTCGCTAATCACATGTTAGAGTTCAATCATGTTTGTAATTTTGAAAATGCATCAATTTTACATGTCGAAAATAATTTAGCAAGACTACTTCTCCTGGAATTTTATGAAATTAAGAAAGCCATTTCCAATAACATCCCTTTAATGAACGAACAAGCAGTGGTGCACCCAGGATTGTATCAAGGGGGGGGGGGCTAACAATTATTTTCTTTCAAGGTCAAACACCTCTAAATTAACAGTTTAAATTTTTTAAACATAAAAAGTTGCACGTTTTACCTTCTTGTGGACACATTCTTTCTTCAACAGCTCTCGTAAAAAGGACAATTCTGAAATTATATCGGTATTATATTTTAGTAACATAATAAATTATCTTAAGTAATTATATTTATTTATTGAAAAATATAAAATAAAATATATCACAACAATCAACATAAATTTTACGTATTTAAAACAGCATAAATAATAAATATTTAAAGTACAAAATTTAGTCTGCGGGCCCCTCTTTCTTGCAATATCGAAATTGCTTCATCTGGTTCCACATCTGTTTTCTGACATCGTATTTCTTAAATATGTTTTAATGCGCCGGAGAGAAGAAAACGATCTTTCTGCTGTACTAGTGCTAACAGGCAATGTACAAAATATTTTCATATGTAATATAATAAGTGATATGATTATCATCGATGATATTCTCGAGTGAAATGTGCTGCTTCGGTTTCACGAGCAATATCTTCGTTTAAATCATATCACGAGCTTATATTTAATAGAGAAAATAATGAATTTTTGCAACACATTATGTTAACCTAACTTTTGATATACATATTCATAATGTATTAAAACATGGTACTTACGAGTTTTATTTAATATATCGGAGTTTGAATTATTGTCATTACTTATTTTATACTCAAAATTAACTGTCAATATCGTAAATAAAGAAAACAAATCCCTTAGTAACGACTATAAATAAGGTGATAATTTCTTTGTTTTTTATCATCCCTGTGATAGACATGTAACTAGGGAGATTCTGAATATTGATTGGCGGAAAACATGTCACGTGACTAATGAATTATATTCTTTGTAAAATAAACACATTACAATGTATCATTACACATATTTGTTGCATTAATGGCATTTATAGGTAATATTTTTGAAGAATTGCAAAAAGATTGGTACCATATTTAGCACTGACGACAATGCAATGGAGCTAAATTGATCAATGTCTTCACGGTAAAATTCATCAAGCTTCAAAATTTGTTCTCTTTGTTGTTGTGTAATTCTCTTCCCAGTTGGAAGAAGATATGTAAAATTATTTAACAATTCTTTATGTTTTAAAAATCTGTCTGATAAATTATTTATAAAATTGTCCACCCAAGGAATAAAAATTGTTCGTCTATAGTATTCTTCAGTATATTCGGCGGGTACATTGCATCGCATTGTTTGCAGTTTTGTCAATCTAGGTACACTAATTGAGGTTCCCAAAGCTTCTACCTTTTCTTCTGCTACCTTAAATATTCGACCAAACTCTTCTACAGCATTATTTCTAATTATTGTTATAATGTTCATTATTTCAGCAGCATAGTTTATAGCTGCTGCTAGATCCGAATTACTTGTTTGTAGAATTTTACTTAATAACTAAGTTAATAACTTTTCTGATGATAACAGAGAAATAATGAATTCAGATTGCATTATTGCCCCCAAAAAAATATTCGCACCCGATGAAGATTCTTTGTCGTCCCACAATTTCATTTCATCTAAGGCTTCAGAAACCGGAAGTAGTAACTGGACCATTATCAGAACAACATCGTGTCTTTTCCACCCATCTTGTCGGACATAATTTTTTTTAATTTAGTTTGGTGTATTTCTTCTAAATTTTGTATTTTATTTTGCAAAACATTTTGACGCTTGGAGGTATTAAAAAAAGCATATATTTTTTCCATTCTGCCGATACAATTTCTAATCTGAGCTACTTCTGCCGAATTTGATATGGCTAGATTTAAACAGTGCGATACACAGCCGTACAAAATTAATAAGAACGTGACGAGTTTTTAGAATTATGCACATCTTATTTCAATACTTACTTGAAAAAAATCTGATGTGGCCAGCACAATACCTTCCGTCAATCCTGTGTATTATGTACAAATTCCATACATAAATTTTCTTGCAAAAGATTCTAAATTTTTGGTATTTTATGATTCCCTTTCTCGGCAACTGAATTCCATACTCCTGATAACAAACAAACCACATGGGTATAATTAATTGCTGTCATTTTGACCCGGATCCCCATATCTGCTTGACAAAGTTAGTAGTCATGTCACTGAACGCCCTATACATAAATTTTCTTACAAAAGATCCTATATTTCCAGTAAAGTTATTTCATAAACAAACTATGCAAATTACACTTGACACTGACTTCTTCTTCTTTAGTTTTTCCCATTCGTTAGGGGGTCGCTATTTTTTATTTTCTTCTTCCACTCATTTTTGTTTTGCGTGTCGTCCTCATTCAGTTCCTTTTCTCTCAAGTCTTCTGCAATACAGTCTTTTCATCTTATATTTGGTCTTCCTATGTTTCTTCCACCTTCTATTAATATATTCATCTCTCCTCATGACATGTTCAAACCAATGTAATCGCTCTTATATCTAGAAACTTCTAACACTAGAGTTACTTCCCTTATTCTTTCATTGATTTACATTTTATTTATACTGACATCTGTCAATTTGAATTACCTGAATATATTAGCAGTTTCCATGGTTAAGTTAGCACAGGTGGCTGAATTATGAAATTTATTATCTTTATTCTTCTTTAACTCTATATCTGTTGAATATCAAATATAAAATCCAATCAAATCGTATAGACAATAATATATTCTTTATATTCTTTAAGTTATAATAACATTTAACTGAGTTTTTCAAGAAAAACTGTTAAAATATTCAAATGAGGGTACTTCCGGTTGACGAATTATAACCAAAATGTAATCAAGTCTGCATATGGTTGTAAGGAAGAGGAATACGCAAAAATTGTAATTTTTGGAATTCTAGTATTGGAGATATCGTTGACGAAACTGCGGTCACACACACACACACACACACACACACACACACACACACACACACACACACACATACACATACACATACACATACACACACACACACACATACACACACACATACACACACACACATACACACACACATACAGACATCATCGTAAAAATAGTAAAATCGTATTGTAAGGTCTTTACAATACGATTTTACTATTTTACTAAAACGTGCTTATTCAATGAAAACTCACCACCGAATTTTTTGACCAAAGACAATACCTTCCTTACCTAGAGGTGACAGAAGGTAAAAACATATTTATAGAATAATAACACCGAAAAACAAAAAAAAAACAAAACAGAACTTCACAACTGCCAAAATCCAAACAAAGAAGCGTGTGTGTGCGCGCGTGTGAGTGTGTGCGTGCGCGTGTGTGTGTGCGCGTGTGCAATAATACACAGGATTAACGGAAGGTATTGTGCTGGCCATAATAATATTGTTCCTGAAACTATAATTTAGAAAAGATCATAAAAAGTTATTTATTTGTTATTGCACTTGCCTCCACCCTGTCATATAATGCAGATGCAGAGAACTAGTGCTGCTTGCTGCAACGTACGAGTATACACACGTTCAACGCTAAACCATCTCTAGTTGTTGGTTTATATGTTTTTATCTATATACGACGAACGCGTCATTAATTGATTTCCCATAAAATAAAATACAAAATTGAGTTTCGAGATACGAACTTTTCAAGGTACGAACCGCGAACAGGAACGAATCGTAATCGAAGTACCACTGTATTTTTACTATTTTTTTTACCTTTAGCCCTTCTATGCTTCCGTAATAAATCTCTTGTACGGTAACATACTACAATAAATTTTCCAGTGCTTGTATTATGTACATTCGACAATAGGTACGAATAATTTTTAAATTTTATTTCAGAGGCCAATTAACCAATATAAGAATGACTTCAGCGTCTATACCTACCGTACCGGAATATTATGCCAGAAAGAATATTTTCATTACTGGTGCAACAGGTTTCCTTGGAAAGGCACTAATAGAGAAGTTTCTTCGCAGTTGCCCCAATGTTGGTACCATGTATATATTAGTCCGTCCAAAGCGGGCTAAACTAATAGAAGATAGGGTTAAAGAATTCACCTCCGATCCAGTAAGTCCTTAAAAATTCTTTCCAGAAAAATTTGATTCAATCTAGTAGGAAAAGTGATATATTCCCGGACGACGGTGGAGATTGTGGGGCGAGCCGTAGGCGAGGCCAACAACACCAGGAGTCCGGGGAGTCACTTTTCCTACGTGGTACACATACAATTTTTTTTTTCGATCGGTTTTGTATTCAATAATTAGTTATTTTATATTTCATTTATAAATTTCAGACAACAAACAAGACATAAGATTATTATTATTAGATATTCTGAGGGTAAATTATATTATTTAGTAATTAATAATGCTTTTTGTTATTAGATATTTGAACGTATAAAAAGAGAACAGCCCAATTTAAAAATAGAGCAAAAAGTAATTCCTTTAGCTGGTGACGTTACACAAATTAATTTAGGTATATTTTGAACAGAAATATATTTAATAATTTTTTATACATATATGTAGGTACATAATATTGATTTGATTCAGGACTAAGTTCGCAAGACAGACAAATAATTATAGATAATGTACATATAATATTTCATATTGCTGCGTCAGTACGCTTTGATGATTCACTTACGGATGCTGTGATGATGAATGTGCGAGGAACAAGGGAAGCCTGTCAATTGGCTTTAGATACGAAACATTTAGAGGTAAGTTTATCAAACTTTACTACTTTCATTTTACTAAACGCGGCATTAACAAGGTGGTGTCTGACTTCTGATATATCCTAGCAAACTTCTAAAAATTCTGCTAATTGGTATCAGCGTCTTCTACTGCCTTTCTGTAAAATATTGTAGGTTAATATATGAGTAATAGTAATAGTATAGTCTTAATTTAACTCTGGAAGTAGGGTTACAATGCACCTAGGGCCAAAATATATTTCGCCCATAATACATACAATATTTTTTGCATATCCGGAGTAGTGTTACTTCATCACGCTGACCAAAGTAAAACGATGTTCAAATCAAATTCAGATCATAGTAGTCTATTTGACATATGTACGTTGTAATGGATAACAATGAAAACAAGCAAGTAGTAAACAAAGTAGCAAAAAAGCGGTACCACGTCAAAAAATTATTACAAAAATCTGTTGTGGCACAATACCTTCCGTCAATCCTGTGTATAATGTATAAATTCCATACATAATTTTTCTTGGAAAAGATTCTAAATTTCCAGTAAAATTATTTCATAAACAAACTATTCAAACTGCACTTGACACTGACATCTTCTTCCTCTTTAGCTTTTCCCATTCGTTAGGAGTCGATATTTTTGCGTGTCGTTCTCATTCGGTTCTTTTTCTCTCAAGTCTTCCGCAATACAGTCCTTCCATCTTATCTTTGGTCTTTTTCTGCTTCTTCAACCTCCCATTACCAAACTACTCATTCTTGTTCAAATATAATTCTTCATTTCTCCTCATGGCATGTTCAAACCAATGTAATCGTCTTTCATGTATCTTTCTAGAAAATTGTAACACTAGAGTTATTTTCTTACCGTATCTTTCAGTGTTTCCCCAACATCTACTTCAACATCCTCATCTCTGCCACATTAATTTACTTTTTACTCATACTGACATCTGTCAATTTGAATTATATGAATATATTAGCAGTTTCCATGTTTAGCCTAGCTGGCTGAATTGTAAAATTTAATTTCTTTAAAATTCTTTAACTCTGTATCTATTAAATATGAAGTATAAAATGTAATCTAATCGTATAGAGAATAATATATTCTTTAAGTTATAATAATATTAAATGTCAATAAATCAAATTTAACTGTTAAATCTTCAAATGTGGCAACTTCCGGTTCACCAATTATAACCAAAATCTAATCACTTGTTCTTCTGGACGTAAACTAGAGGAATACGAAAAAAATATAATTTTTGGAATCGTGGTATTGAAGTTATGGGGTCCGGAACTTTTGTCACACACACACAGACACACATACTTACATACAGACATCATCGTAAAAATGGTAAAATCGTATTATAGAGACCCTAAAACATGCTTATTCAGTAAAAACTCATCATTGAATTTTTTGACCAAAGACAATACCTTCCTTACCTAAAGGTGACGGAAGGTAAAAATGGGTGAAAATAGTAAAGAAAATTAACTTCCAGATGCAATTAAAATAGCGACAGATTGCATCACGAAATTTGCTGCCACAGAAATCACGGCTTTTGTATGAAAAGGCTTATATATAATTTATGAAATGGTACGAAATAAACCAAGTTAGAGATTTCTCAGAAACGGTACTTTTGGTTTATTTTATTGAAAAATCAAGTTCCTGCAAACCTTCTACTTTGTGGTCTCATTATTCAATGATAAGAACAAGTCTCGCTATTAATAAGAATATTAAAATTAATACATTTCCGAAACTTATTTCCTTTTTAAAAAGAACTTCTGATGGTTTTAAGACAAAGATATCCAAAGTTCTTTCAAGAGAAAACATAACAAAATTTATTACAGAAGCTCCTGACAAAGAGTACCTAATGATGAAGGTAAAAATTGTTTTCTAATAAAATAAATGCACTAATTTTAATAGGTAACATTAATACTAGTTATAGCAGGAGCATGTTGTAGAGAGGAATTATGTAAGGTCTGTGAAGCTGAAGTCCCGAAGTAGAAAAACAGGTTTAAATTTATATCTATAATTTAATGCTAATAATATGCTATATTTTGCTGTATAAACCAAATTTTGTGTACATCTCATTTTTGTGTTATTTGTTTTTGTTTAAATGGTACTTAAAGTTCACGCTTAGTACCGTGTCCAACAATTTCTAATATTTCATAATACTATAATTTTATGTTCATTTAGCTAATTATTGCTATATTGAACAAATTTTGTGTTCGTCCCATAATTGTGTTATTTGCTTTTGTTTAAATGGTGCTTAAAGTTCACGCCTAGTACCTTATGTAACCATTTCCGATATTTTATAATGTTATAATATTATGCTCGTTTAGTGCTATTTATTGCTATATTAAACAAATTTTGCGCTACCACAGTTTTGGAGATATTCCTGTTTTCAAATGGTACTCTAAGTTCACGCCTAGTACCGCATGCAACGATTCCGGTATTTTATAATATTTATAATATTATGCTCGTTTAGTGCTAATTATTGCAATATTAAACGAATTTTGAGCTACCACACTTTTGGACCCTCCCCATTAATAGTATTAATACATATTTTATTTTAATAAGTGATAAATTTTAATAATTATTATATACGTGCAATGGGACCCTCTACCACAGTGTACACTGTAATGAAAATAGTTAAAGTTTACAAAACGAAACCAAAATTTGTTTCGTATTTGGCACAGAGTTAAGAATATATATAGAGGCAGCGTGACACATAGTTTGTTGGCAATGACCTTGATGCCTAGTTATGGAAGGGGAATGAAGCGTCGGCTATATTGCACTGGTCCATTTCTACACTCTAATACATAGTAAACTGTCGTATTTATTATTAAAATTTAGCTTCAAGATTTCGGACTTGTGCTCGCACTATTATATATATTCTTAACTCTATGGTATTTGGCCTGTGTCCTGTATATTTCGCTGTGATGGACACAGCAATGTTGAGGCACAGTTTTAAGGTCTAGTTTTAATATAAATAACCCGTGTTCTAATTTGTTACTACGGTGGAGAACATAATTTCAAATGATTTTCACTTATTGGAAATTATAACATATTTTTTCAGGGCCGTAACAAGACAAAATTTTACTACAGGCAAGTTAACTTTTTAACTTGAAAAATGTGCCTCAACATTGCTGTGTACCACAATGCATTGTAATAGGCTATTCCAGCTCAGCCGAAGTAAGCAAAAATTAGTAAAAAAAACCGAAAGTATGTATATGTTTAATAATGAATATTAGTGAAGAAATAAAATGATCTAATTAAAATACTTCAAAAATAAGGGGGGTTTTCGTTTATTGCATCTCGTCATTGTATAATGATAAGCTTGTAAGGAGGAGGTCTGTACTATCATTGATTTTATATACTTCGTAAATTGTACGCCAATGTTTAAACTAGCTTCTCTAGAAGATAATGCGATAGGCCAAATAAAATTAAAAATAATATAAAATACTATTACAAGTTATTTCATAGGTAAATAATGAAATATATTTATTTGTTTAATCTGTATCTGAAAAGAATGTAAATATGCCTTGATATTATATATTGAAATTAAGTGAACTGGTAAAATTATACCGCCATGTAAATCTTTATAATTTTGCTCGGATGGAACGATCATGGACATTAAAATTTTCATTTAAAAAAATGGAGTTTTGGGTTGTAATCTCCTAATTTAAAATATTTATAAACGTTCAGAATCACACTTATATTACATTTTAATTTTACTTTTTCCCTTTGTCGATGCACTACGAATGTCTATTTTCCAGTTCCCGTAATCCATATTCGAAAATTTTGTTCATCACAGCGAAATATACAGGACACAGGCCAAATACCATAAAGTTAAGAATATATATAATAGTGGGAGCACAAGTCCGAAATCTTGAATCCGTGCAGGAATTGGTCTGCTTTCTTGCACCGGTCCATTTCTGATTAGTTTTTTGCTTTTTGCTTGCGTTGACGTATGCTATTTCGAATTTGTTCCTTAAACTTTTGTGTTTAAATACCTTTTATGTCCATATTTACTAATTTTTAATAATAAATACGACAGTTTACTATGTATTAGACTGTAGGAATGGACCAGTGCAATATAGCCGACGCTTCATTCCCCTTTCATAACTAGGCGCATTAAGGTCATCGCTAAACTTTAACTATTTTCATTATAGTGTACACTGTAAAAAAAATTCAAAATGTATATACGCTTGCATAAAGCAGGATATTCCGGTCAAAAACGGTATCAGAAAGAGTACATTTTCTGGGCAATCGCGAAAAAAAATATTACGGCTGAACGAATAACCATAAAGACTTTTTAAAAATACATCGCATTCAGTATGAATAGATGAAGTTTCATAAAAAAAATAGTAGAGGGTCTCATTGCACGTATATAATAATTATTAAAATTTATCACTTATTAAAATAAAATATGTATTAATACTATTAATGGGGAGGGTCCAAAAGTGTGGTAGCTCAAAATTCGTTTAATATTGCAATAATTAGCACTAAATGAGCATAATATTATAATATTATAAAATACCGGAATCGTTGCATGCGGTACTACGCGTGAACTTAGAGTACCATTTGAAAACAGGAATATCTCCAAAACTGTGGTAGCTCAAAATTTGTTTAATATAGCAATAAATAGCACTAAACGAGCATAATATTATAGCATTATAAAATATCGGAAATGGTTACATACGGTACTAGGCGTGAACTTTAAGCACCATTTAAACAAAAGCAAATAACACAATTATGGGACGAACACAAAATTTGTTTAATATAGCAATAATTAGCACTAAATGAACATAAAATTATAGTATTATGAAATATTGGAAATTGTTGGACACGGTACTAGGCGTGAACTTTAAGTACCATTTAAACAAAAGCAAATAACACAAAAATGAGATGAACAGAAAATTGGTTTAAACAGCAAAATGTAGCATATTATTAGCATTAAATTATAGTGTAACGTCGCCGCTCCGTAGCCCTCGCCGCCGCCACGCCATGGCTGGCGCCTCCGTGTCTGCGCGCAGCGCGCTCGTTAGGACAGGTCGCGGTGCGAATCTATTGTGTTATGTTGTTTACCTCTAGAAGTTCTCCAGAAGGGTCTATAAATAATCCACCAGGTATATAACCCGCCTCCAAAGCCAGCGAAGGCATTCTGTATTATAGAAGTGACGAGTAAAGAAGTCTGATATAAATAAGCGTCGTGAATAGTTGGTGATATAAACAACAGTCGACAAGTGAACATAAATAAATGTAATTAGTGACATAAAGAGTGGTGTTAATTGTTTAAATAAATAATCATAGTGTTTAAGTGTCTTATAATATTCTTAGTCTTTAAATTAGTGTTAATATTTGTTTAATCATAGTGTTAGTTGTTTTTATTATCTTTTAATAAATAGTCGTAATTATTCATCGTTTAATAAACGTATTCTTTTAGTTAATAATATTTGTCTATGTTTTACACTTCACCCATATAAATAAAAACGTTACAATAGATATAAATTTAAACCTGTTTTCCTATTTCGAGACTCCAGCTTCACAGACCTAATTATGTATGCTTAATAATATTTGTCTATGTTTTACACTTCACCCATATAAATAAAAACGTTACAATAGATATAAATTTAAACCTGTTTTCCTATTTCGAGACTCCAGCTTCACAGACCTAATTATGTATGCTATTAACTGATGATATAAGTGATGTAGATGATGTTGAAAGAAAATTTACTGTATTAAATGATGAAGAGATATCGCTAAATTTTGTAGAGATATTTAAAAAATATGCAATTTTACACCCGAATCATCGTACACACAAGCGCTTCTTCCTGTCTTATAGGAAAGGAAAGTGTTCGACACAACCAGTAGGAAAAAAATCTTTGGTTCCTTTCCTTCAAAAATAGCCACATTTCTAAAGCTTCCGGAGGCGCAAACGTACACCGGTCATTGCTTTAGACGGACGAGTGCTACAATACTTGCTGATAAAGGTGGAGATACTCTTTCTCTCAAGCGATTAGGAGGCTGGAAGTCTTTCAAGGTCGCGGAGTCCTATGTTGATGATTCGGAAACTAACAGAATTGAAATCGCCAAGAAAATTTTGGCTGGTGGTGTTTCTAAACCAAGTACCAGTGCCAGTAATACAACAAATATGCTTTCTACTGAAGGAATCAAAATAGAAAATTGTATAGACTGTAACATTACTTTAAATATTAATAAAAATTAATTAATGATAGATGTAATTATTTTAACTGGGCACGAAAAGTTCTAGGGCGAAAAAGAGTGTCATTTCGCCCTTAAAACAATGCTACTTGTCCATCTTTTACAACCGGATTCTATAATGCATTTTTCTTAATAAAATCGTTATGTGAGGATTCCAAAGTATTATATTTATCATTGAATCAAAATTATATTCTTTAATGAAAATATAATTGTTTTAAAATTAAGTAAAAAAAATATGTCTACAGAAATTCGTGTTTATTTGGCAATGGCGTCGTTCGCAGGTTAGAGGGACCCTTAGATCATGTAACTTAAAGATATATGATCTAAGCAGGGACCTCCTCCTAACATTCCCATCAACAGCTCCTTAAGGTCGCGTCACCCACCTCCACGATCTCCAGAACGAAATTCTCGTAATTTAGTTTCATATATGTATTGGGGTCTCTTGGCCGTGTGCCTGAGTATCTGGTCGCGAATCTGGGGACCCGGGTTCGATCCCAACCGACGCCAAAAATTAATTCGAATTTTAATGGCAAAAAATTTACCCCTGTGGTTCACTCTCCACGTCAACAATGAGTGCCCGTGAGGTGACGCCTGGTAAGCGCCCGCACGGTACAAATATTTCATCATTACCGATCTCTGTGTACACAGCAGATTGGCATACCCAGCAATGGGTAATATGCCGTGATGATTTATTTATTTATATGTGTAATTTAATTTTGCAGGCTCATATTCACATGTCTACTGCTTTTGCAAACTGTGATCTTCAGGAAGCAAATGAAATTTTATATCCTTGTAAAATGGATTGGAAACGTATAATTTCTATTGCAGAAACATGTAACAGGGACACTTTAGACATATTAACTGAAAAGTTCATAGGTGATATGCCAAATACTTACTGCTTCACAAAGAATATTGCGGAACATGTTGCGTTCGATATGATGAATGGAAAGAAACCTTGTAAAATTTGCCGACCTTCAATAGGTATTGTTAAAATATCACAAACTAATCATTAATATCATAATAATTATTGTATATTTATATTTTAGTTACAAGTGCATTGAACGAGGAACCAGTACGCGGATGGATTGATAATTTTAATGGGCCTGTTGGTGTAATGGTTGCTTATGGTAAAGGTATGTAAAGTATTTTCTGTACTCCTGCATTGAAATGTATTGTTTCGCGTCGCCTAAGCAACGTCCGAAACGTCAATTTCACAGGTCTCCACCAGATAAGTGACCGGGAAATTTTGGAAAAAACTCTCATTTATTTCTAAAGCATTTCTTAAAGAACCAAATTTATAATAATAAAAAGTATAGTTTCTTAAACACTTTCGCTTAATAATAAGAGAAAATAGTGGAATATTGAATATAATTTTAAAATAATGAATTTAGTGCATTTGGTTCACAATGTTGGCAATAATTTCTGCTCGGCGGAAGTCGGCAAGACAGAGTACTCGGGAAGTCGGTAACACATAACCAACAAACGTAATGTCAATTGTACCAAAACTAACAAGTTTACTATGTTTAAATTTGCTATATACAAGTGAAATACTTGGTAAGTAATACAGTTATTTACATACCATGATTAACACTATATTACATAAAAATTAACATCAAAATAATTGGAATTTAAATTTGACACATCACTCAGAAATTAGTTACATAGTAGTGTATATGTTTATTGTGTAATAAAATTTTAATAAAATTATTTATTCAAAAATTACTATTAGTTTTATACTTTTCGTACAATAGTATATTGTGTTATTAGGAGTAAAAGTGAGAGTTTGTGTGACGAGCGTGGCAGTTTAAACGACGAGCGAAGCGAGTCGGATAAATGCACGCGAGGCACACAAAGACACTTTTACTCCGAATGACACATTATATTTTTTCTTCAAACGTAGATATTTAAAGAAAAATATCTACTACTGATGTTACATTTTACGTAAATTACGTTTGCGATTTCAATTGCCCTGTAGCTATGGATACTTATTTGTTCACTTTTTGTTATAAACATTGAAATGAAAATTTTCACGTCTTGACGTTTAAATAAAAACTGTGCAATTTTATATCTTCCTTGTATGCAATTATGTCGGAATTTGAAGGATTATAATGTACGCCCCCTGAAGATGTTCAATTGGATGGTAATCTAACAGTGTGGCTTAAAGATATTTCCAGTAATCACTGCAAAACAATATAATCCTTTCTTATCACTTTAATTCTAAGTATTCTTATGCTCATTACCGTGCCTGTAATTGTAATCTGTAAGTCTCCTATTCTTTAATAATGTTATGTCCTCAAAAGTAAACTCTGTTTATATTTCAATTCACAGGTTATATATTTAAGTTTGACAGCTATTGATCGTATTTAGTAACTTTACTCTTAGGTTACCTAGCGTGTTATAGTGACATTTAGGCCGATATTACAGGTTTCTTTTATTAAAGTTAATTCTTATTCGTTGATTCTGTATAGTTTCCATGGATATTTACTTATTTTATTTCTACTCCGGCGGCGTAGAAATTAGCTATCTCTACTCCGGCGGCGTAGAAATTAAACTTCTACCTTGTGAATCAAGTCACAAAAGATGCTACTTTTATGACGTTTGAAGAAAAAATATATTGTACAAACCGCGTGCGTGAACTTGGTACCCGGAAACGTTCTATCCGGGAACCAAGCGTTCCCGCACTTGGTATGTAAATAATTATTTTTACGCGGCTGGGCGAGAACGCATCATATATTTCTATTGATAGTACCTAATGTTCACGTTTCAGCGTTAAACTGACATTCTGAAACTCCGGCATGAACGTGGAACGTTAATAATCGCCAGCCTTAATTCACGACAAAATCACATTCATGTGATCTTTCCCTTTTCGAATTTTTAACACTGACATAAAATATTACATCAAAAAGGGCAGAAGATGTTACCAAAAAAACCGAAAAAAACACGGTTGCGTTGATGCGCTTCGGTTGCCACCATTGCAACTGGTACCATGTTTCATAAATGTACGCCACTAATTCAACAAAATAACATTTTTTTTTAAATGGAATGCCATATTGAAAATTGTTTATGTTGGGCGTATAAAAAAGCTTTTCATTTTAAAATGAAAACAGAAATAACATACTTATCGGGTTAAACATATATATCTTAATGTTAATGTAAGTTGAAACTAATATCGCACGGAGACATTATTGTATCATTGTATGTTTACAATTAATTTTTTTAACGTTAACATTGTAATAATAAGTTCCTATTTAAGAGAAAAACAAGATATTCTTAAACAATTACTTCGCAAATGTGCTTGTTTTTTTGCTGTATATATTTCAGTATTTAGCACCATTCAAGTATAATAATTGTAGTATTTAATATGTGGAAGTATATGAGATGAAATTTGTTTATTGATTTATAAGAAGAATTGTAGGCAATGTATTTTGTCTAAAATAATATACATACATATAATGCTTCTTTTTTGTAGGAATAATGCGCACAATGTACGCAACTTCCGAGTACAAACCTGACTATATACCCATAGATGTTGTAACAAAAGCTTTGATCGTATCTACATGGGATATTGCAATACGAAAGCCTCCAGTTCTCGAAGTCATGCATTGCACAGCACATGAAACCGCTGACTGGTTTCGACCTTCTATTGAGCAATTAATACCTCTATCAATTGCAGCTACTAAAACTGTACCATTTAACGGTATTATGTGGGTGCCAAGTTCTCACACAACTACTAGTACAGTAATATGGTACATTAGAACACTACTGTTTATGCTGCTTCCAGCACTCGCACTGGACGGAATTTTGAAAATATTAGGAAAAAAGCCAATGTAAGTTTTAGGAATATGTATAAATCTAATTTAAAATAAAATGCGCCAGAACTTTTTTACCCCTTATCCGAATCTTGAACCAGAATTACATTATACTTTTTCTAACTAAAATCTAGTGTCAATTTAGAAACCATGCTTCATTTCACGTAAGAAAATAGCGTTGGTTTAGCTAGGAATATGAATTCTGCCTTTTGATTGGTCAGAAAGCGAAACTAGTTCACAAAAACGAAATAGAATATCCTCTGTCAGTTGCCAGTTATCAAATAAAGTCGCAAAAAAAACCGTTGTGACCAGCACAATAGCTCTCGCCACTTCCGTTTTTGGTTACATAAGTATAGCGCGCGAGCAGTCATGTGACATTCTTGGCCTTGACAAGCAGATGTGCGGGCCCGTGTCAGAATGACCATTACTAATTATGTACATAGATGTCAAATGTCAGAATTTTTCATTAAAAATTTCAAGATTTTCTAAATTCACGTAGTTAATTTGTCACCAGGAGTGTGGAATTTACTTGTCGAGGAAAACAAATCACATGGAATTGGAAAAGCACTAAATATAGAATGAAAAATTATATTTGACATCTATGTACATAATTACTAGCTATCATTCTGACACGGGCCCCCATATCTGCTTGTCAAGGGTAACAAAGTTACATGACTGCTCGCGCCCTATTGTATTTAAGATTTCTTGTATACCTATACCTAAAATTCTACTTATATCTATTCTTTATATGTATTTTTTTTTTTGTAATTTAAATTCATTCTATGAAGCAATTTAGTCCTACAATTTTTCGAGATGTTTTCAATTCATTGGCGGGATTAACAGTATTTCTGAAGGGTATGTGCACATACACACACACACACACACGTATATATATATATATATATATATATATATATATATATATATATATATATATATATATATATTGTAGGAACCTTAAAACGTTCTTATTGATTAAAATCTCGATATGCGATTTTTAGCATGAATCCAATACCTCTCTTGACGAGAGGTAAAAAATTCAAAATTTACTTTTTCATCTGCATCTAATGACCTAGGAATTTTTTCGTATAAATAATATATCGCTAAAATGACATTCCTAATGGGGCAATTTTTATCTAAATTAACCTACTTCGTATTACTTATACTTCTTAAAATCCATATTTGGGACACATTATCCTGGACACTGAAAATCTGTTTGTCTTTCTGTTACAGGTTGATCAAACTACAAAAGAAAGTTTTCATTGCTCAGCTTGCTTTACGTCACTTCATGAACAATGAGTGGAAATATAACAATAAAAATTTGATTTTATTACAAAGCAAAATTTTATCAAAAGATAAGCCAGATTGGGATTACGAGTTTAGTAGTGGTGATTTTTCACTATACATGGAACATGCCTGCACAGGATGCAGACGATATCTCCTCAAGGAAACTGATGATACCTTGCCACAAGCTAGAAAGCATTTTAAAAGAATGTTAATTCTCGATAACGTGATGAAAATATTTGGTTTGCTATTATTTATGTGGTTCATATGGAAAATTGATGTTATGCAATATGGATTTCAAAAAATAATTGTATTGAAACAAAATATGTAATGTACTATGTACATAGTTATAGAAAGTATTTTTAAATATATACTTTTATACATTCGCACTACAACTTTTGTGTCAAATTTTTGTACTGTACCTTCTGTTATGGTAAGAAGTCTCATTTGTGACGAGAGAAATATGCTTGCTAGCCAGATTGTAAAACATCGCTATGTCAACGAAGGTTTGACAATCTGGCACTGGCGTATACTTGTAAAAACCTTATTCCAACTACAACCATTTCTGTCGTCATCGTCATAAATTAGACGTCTTACCTGAAGTCGGCACCGGACCAAACATCTAAAAACTAGAGTATTCTGAAAGTTGTTTAGTGTGGATAAATTTATATACACTAATAAAAGCATTTTGGAAGACTTCCTTATGATTTTCATCAAATTATAGAGTAGGATGGAAGATTATAAAAAAGGTCAAGGTTCATCATGGCTGTCGTCCAACAAATGCTGATGATTTTTTTATTTCTTTTATTATAATGGGGAAGTATAGTGTACTTTTTCTATTTTATATTTTATTAACAATCCATTCAAAAATGATATTCTATATTGTATTTCACTCAAAGATGCCTAGATTTCTCAAAAAATGAATTTTTTGACGTCACTTGTGACGTCACAGAAGTTCGATGATAAATAATTAATTATAAATAAATAGGGACCTAATTTTAACTTTCAATTACATTTTAAGTTATAATTATTCATATATTTAAGTTAAAAAAATATTTCACACGTAATTTCAATCACGCTAAATTTCCCCAATAAATTTTCCAAATAATTGTATAATAAAATATTAAGAATATTAGTATTGTTAGATATTTAAGATATCCTTAAATAGAAAATATGTTTGTTTTATAATAAATGTGGGTAATAAAATATTTACTTACTTAATCCATCTGCCTTTCTACTCTTTTAGATGTAAATTTAGCGTCCACTAATTTAGGGTTGCCATGCGTGCGGGTTTTTCCAGACATGTTCTCTTTTTTAAGAAATCTGGGAGCGTCCGGGGGATTTTTAATAATGTCCGGGATTTTTAGATTTGCCGGGTAAATTTGTGGCCTTTTACTTCAACTCATACTCGACTCATACTCAATTAAAAATGACAGTTTGGAATTCAAAGACATTTGAGGCCTAGGTACCTGACACTTCAATATAAGTATGCTTTGAGGAAAATTTCGAGTGGAATAAATTGATACCTTCAGCTTTCCTTAACATTAAAAAATCTGATGTGACCAGCACATTACCTTCCGTTTATCCTATGTATTATGTACAAATTCCATACATAAATCTTCTTGCAAAACATTCTATATTTCCAGCAAAATTATTTCATACACAAACTATGCAAATTGCACTTAACACTCACATCGTCTTCTTCTTTAGCTTTTCTCATTCGTAGGGGTCGCTGTTTATTATTTTCTTTTTCCACTCATTTCTGTTTTGCGTGTCGTCCTTATTCAGTTCCTTTTCTCTCAAGTCTTCCGCAATACAGTCCTTCCCTTTTATCTTTGGTCTTCCTCAATTTCTTCTACCTTCTATTATTAATGTTTTGTTGAGTCGAGAAAGATCAGTTGGAAATTTCGTTGAGTATAGAGTAAGGTCTTGGTGATCCAGATTTTTAATATTCTTTATTTATTTCAGAACATCGGACGTTTCGAACCAAAGTGGTTCATCTTCAGCTACATAATTTTAAAAAAAAAAAAAAAATTGTTAACCACAAATTTATAAGTATAACATCAAATTTACATTAAAATTAACATTACATTACATTAACATTAAAATATTGTAATCACTCACCATTAATAAAATTTGTATGGAAAAATCCAACGTCATTTAACATTTTGTCATAACTATTAGAAGTTATAAATATAAAAAAGTAATACAGCAATAAAATAAAGGTCGAAACTGCACTAAAATGAGTGCTATTAAGTCACTCATAAGCTTAAGATGGGTGCGGTTTTTATCAAATTGTATTGCATTTTCGACCTTTATTTTATTGCTTTATTACTTTTTTATATTTATAACTTCTAATAGTTATGACAAAATGTTAACCGACGTTGGATTTTTCCATACAAATTTTATTAATGGTGAGTGATTACAATATTTTAATGTTAATGTAATCTAATGTTAATTTTAATGTAAATTTTATGTTATACTTATAAATTTGTTGTTAACAAATTATTATTTTTTTAAAAAATTATGTAGCTGAAGATGAACCACTTTGGTTCGAAACGTCCGATGTTCTGAAATAAATAAAGAATATTAAAAATCTGGATCACCAAGGCCTTACTCTATTCTATTACTAATCTATTCTTTCTTATGAACATATATTCTTCATCTTTCCTCATGAGATGTTCAAACCAATGTAATCATCTCTCTTGTATCTTTCTAGAAACTTTATCACTCGAGCCATTTCCCTTACCTTACATTCCTTACCCTATCTTTCCGTGTCTTCCTCAATATCTATCTCAATATACTAGTCTCTGTCACATTCATTTTCTTTTCATAGGATATTGAAATTTGTCAATTTGAATTATCTTAATATATTAGCAGTTTCCATAGCTAGCATAGTTGGCTGATTTATGAAATTTAATATCTTTATAATTCTTTAACTCTATATCTATTGAATATGAAGTATAAAATGCAATCAAATCGTATAGAGAATAATAAATTCTTTATTTATAATCACTAAATGTCAATAAATGATATTTAACTGCGTTTTTTTGAAGAAAAACTGTTCAAAATTATTGCAATTGAGGGTATTTCTGGTGGACTGATTATAACCAAAATTTAATCAAGTCTGCATATGGATGTGTAGCGACATCAAATTATCCTAATCGTCATAGGCTATTATTACTCTTTTTTCCCAAGATTACTTGGCGACAAAAGCAAAATAAACATTTATTCATATTCTGTCATTCGATGTGTTAACGTCAAAATTAAATCATTCCAATAAATATAAATAAAACCTATACAAATATTTAATTATCCCCACATTTATTTTACATATAGTGTAACGGCGGTCAACCGTTACAACTGGTGACCCCTTTGATTCGACACGCTACCTTGCAACCGTTACAACTGGTGACCCCTTTGAATTAACACGCGATCTTACGACATGACTTCGCCCAGACCTATCTCTGAAGACTCCAACACGACAAACGACATTGGACAAGAACAAACTAATATTTCAGCACTTACTTCAAGTAATTTACCAGAATTTTGGGCCGAAGATCCTGAACTATGGTTCAAACAAGCCGAAATTATATTCGACTCTCGACGCATCACTTCTGAGGTTAGTAGATACAACGCACTAATTACTTCACTTCGACCAGAACATGCAAACGAAATCAGAGACTTAATATTGAACCGTCCAACTAAGGATCCTTACACCACAACAATAACAGAATTATTAAAAAGAACGACACCTACAAATTTTCAAAATTTAAATACGTTATTAAATATTACGAATTTAGACGACATGCCGTCACAATTACTACGAAAAATGAAGCAGCTATCAGGAAGCAACAAGCAAAACAGTACGCTACTAGAACATTTCTTTCTACAAAAACTACCAACGCACATTCAACAAATGTTAATATCATCAAAAAATTTGTCAATTAAAGAAAAATCTGATTTGGCTGATAGAATGATTGAAATTGCGCGACCCACCAAAATAAATTCTACAAATGTCAACCCGTACAATCCAACGACTATACAAGCAGATATATTAGATATAAAACAAACACAGCTTTGACTCAAAATCAATATGACCCTATTTACCCACGTAAAATCATACGAACTTCATCAACGACGCCTCCGCCCCGAGTTAAACCACATGCGACACCACCTCTTCAACTTCAAGAATGTGACAACTCCATCTACTAGTACCATCACAATTTTGGTCCTGCCGCCAAGAAATGTAGCCCCGAATGCAAATATTTCTCCAGTCACAAGAAAACGTTCCAAAAATAACTAATTCCTCCGTCAAAAGTCCGCTTATCTTCGTCACAGACATTTTATCTGGTTGTCAGGTTTTGATCGATTCAGGTGCAGAGGTAGGTGTCATTCCACCAAATATACACATCAGTATAACCTACAAAAACATACTCTTAATGCAATTAACAACACAAACAGCATAAACAAACGTCATACAACCATCAATCAAAATACACACTATGTCACAACATCAACATTCATTCAAACCAAAACATTCAAATACAAATAAAACATTACTCGTCATTTCACACGTCAAAACACAACAAAACTCATTATTATATTCATCCATTACAATTTTTATTTCCAACAAGGACAGACTCACTTGTTCGTGGAATATTCAACTCATTTCTTCCACATATCCGTGGAAGACACAATTTTATAAACGTCATATGTCACTTCACACACATCAAATCACTACAACAAAACAAAACTTGAAAATTTTTCTGGCATCTTCATCTCCGCTTTTCTTCCTTCCTCCACCAGTAGCATATCTACTAGCTCTGGAATCAACCACACATTTCCTTAGTCGGCAGACTCACTTGCCCGGGAAATCTATCTCTTTTCTTATAGACAAACATATTTGTCTATAACCTAGAAAGTCCAGAAAAATTTTCAAGAACACATAATCACAACAATCAATCATCACCCAATACAACAATAATTTTCACCACAACAAGAATACATCCTAAAAACGACAAGAATAAACAAACAAACACCTTTTGCACCTTACGAAAATTATTTGGACGACGGAGAGATTAGAAGACACACAATTTAATGTTATTTCAATTTGTATTATTGTTGTTTGTATTTCATCATATTCTTGTATAACCTTTGTAAAAAAAATATTTTCCTTTTGTCTGGGGGGGGGGGAGTAATGTAGCGACGTCAAATTATCCTAATCGTCATAGGCTATTGTTACTCTTTTTTCCCGAGGTTACTTGGCGACAAAAGCAAAATAAACCTTTATTCATATTCTGTTATTCGATGTGTTAACGTCAAAATTAAATCATTCCAATAAATATAAATACAACCTATACAAATATTTTATACAATTTAATTATCCCCACATTTATTTTACATCTAGTGTAACGGCGACCAACCGTTACAGATGTAAGGAAGAGGAATACGTAAAGATTGGAATTTTTGGAATTCTAGTATTGGAGATGTCGCGGCCGAAATTAAAGTCAAACACAGACACACACTCAAACAGACATCATCGTAAAAATAGTAAAATCGTATTGTAAGGACCCTGAAACATGCTTATTCATTGAAAACTCACCACCGAATTTTTTGACCAAAGACAATACCTTCCTATAGGTCACGGAAGGCAAAAACTATAATGAAGACAATTTTGTCTTTAATAAGTTTGTAGATTACACAAATTACATAATTTTTTTTAAACTGCCATATCTATATCTCGTGAATGGAATCGAATTTCCATAATCTGTAAACACATTTTGATTTTGTAAAGAAAGCTGTAGTGTCAACGTAAAGTTAAAGTTTAAAAAAATTAAAAACACTTGTTTTTTAAATGAATTTTAATCTTATGTTATATTTTCTATTTGTGGTATTTTTTTCTAATTTTTCCTTTAAAATAATAGTAATTTATAAAAATTTATTTAAAGTAACATATAACAAATTGGCACTAAACTTAATTTTCTTCTATCATGACCCTCTTAAATTAAATTTAAAAACTAATGTAAATACAGGCAACAGGCAATTTACCTATTTTCCCTTTTTACTTAAAGTCTATCAACTTTCAATACTGGACATGCTACGTAAACTACCTCTGCTTTTTAACGAAGAATTCATTTAAATAATATGAAATAAATAGGTTTTTCATGTAAAAATCTTGTTTTTACCTTCCGTCACCTATAGGTAGGAAGGTATTGTTTTTGGGCAAAAAAATCGATGGTGAGTTTTTAATGAATAAGCACGTTTTAATGTCGTACGGAATTTCGAAGAAGTAATCACCAGAATTTTCACCAACATCGATTGTTGTGTACAAATCTCGTTCTTCTAGTTCTGTTTTGAGATCACTTACTTAAAATTCACTTAATTTTGATAGTTCAGTCGCCATTTTATTTATTTGTTACCTTTCGTACCTATAGGTAAGGAAGGTATTGTCGTTGGTCAGAAATTCGACGTTTTAGAGTCCCTAGAATACGAATTTACTATTTTTACGATGATGTCTGTCAGTGTGTGTGAGTGTGTGTGTATCTGTGTGTGTGTGAGGATTGTTCCGGATCGCATAACTTCAATACTACAATTCCAAAAATTATATTTCTTTCATATTGCTCTTTCGTACGTCCATATGAAGAGTTGATTAGATTTTGGTTACGATTGATTAACCGGAAGTACCCTAATTTGAAGATTTTAACAGTTTTTCTAGAAACAACGCAATTAAATATTATTTATTGACATTTAATGTTATTATATTTTAAAGAGTATGTTATTCTCTGTGATGTGATTGCATTTTATACTTCATATACAATAGATATAGAGTTAAGATATTAAATTTAATAAATCAGCCAGCCATGCTAAACATGGAAACTGCTAATATATTCAGATAATTCAAATTGACAGATATCAGAATCAATGAACAGAAAATGAATGTGGCAGAGATGAGGATGCTTAGATAGACGTTAGGGAAGACACGGAAAGACAGGTAAGGAATTAAAGAATAGGGGAAATGACTCGAGTGATAGAAGTTTCTAGATAGATACAAGAGAGATAATTACATTGGTTTGAACATGTCATGAGGAGAGATGAAAAATATATTTGAAGAAGAATGAATAGCTTTATAGTAGAAAGTAGAAGAAATAAAGGAAGATCAAAGATAAGATGGAAGGACTGTATTGCGGAAGACTAGAAAAGGAACTGAATGAAGACGACACAGAAAACAGAAGTAAGTGGGAGAACAAAATTCATGAAATAAACAGTGGGATTCTGTAACTCGTCCGATATCAAACAATATCATCACTAGAAACGTATTTTTTATATGGATTATTATTATACATGATTGGCATATTTACGTCATAATTGTCAAATAAAATGTACCTTTTTATGTAATCATAGTGATATCGATACCGAAAACAACTAGCGGACGAGTTACAGAATTCTACCCACAGACAAAGAAGTCGTTGATTTTAGGAAAAAATAAAAAAAAAGTTTAATTACGCCAGAAATGGTTAGTCACGAGTAAGATGTTTTTATTGTTTCATACTGTAACGTTTATTTATTTGGATGATACGTAAAAAATCAAAGAACTATTATTAATTGAAAAAATATTTTAGAATCCCGCTAATTCTTCTTTTAATGTACAGGTGTCTCATTTTCGATGTTTTTTAAGGTATCTCGACTAGTATTAACTATAGAGTAAAACAGTTTGCACATTCCAGGATCCAGTTTTCGAGAAAAGTTCATAGTCGCCACAGGAATTTTCGATCATATTTTGTTTTTGATCTACAGGCAACAACTCGTTTTTCGCTAATTTCGAAAATATCTCATATCATTTATTATGGTAGTTGCAAAAAAAATGTTTAGACAAATTTTGTACCGTTTTCTGAGTAGAATAAAATGGATAGATTTTGCGAAAACTTAATAATTATCGAGATATAACACAAACATATTTTCATCTTTCGCTAAGAGAGGTATTGGATTCATGCTAAAAATTGTATATCCGGATTTTAATCAATAAGCACGTTTTATGGTCCCTACAATCCGATTTGAACATTTTTACGATGATGTGTGTGTGTGTGTGTGTGTGTGTGTGTGTGTGTGTGTGTGTGTGTGTGTGTGTGTGTGTGTGTGTGTGGTGTATGCGTGTGTGGATGTTGGAAGGACGATTTCTCAAAAACTATAAGACTTAATATCTGTTTAACTATGTATTTCTCAATCGGAGATTAAAGGGAAGAGTTGAAAAGGTTTTGGTAGTAATTGGGCAACCAGAAGTAGCATATTCTTAAAAAAAACTTCTAAATTCTCTATCTGATCATTTAAATATTTTATTATAACTTTTATTGATTTAGAGATAAAAGAATATAATATATAAAATAATCTGTAACAGATTACCTGTTGTAATAAATCTCACAGGCCAACTAATGCCGCGGAAAATAATTGAAAAATTAAAATGTGTGTAACGGACAGATATATGCCAGTGTCAGAAATCCGGAGACATTACTGCAGACTTTTCCTGGGAAGTACATACATTCATACATATATTATTTCTTATTGTATTAATAGTTAAATATTTAAAATTATAGGTATATTATATATACCCTTCATAAATATTCTCAATCCCAACAGTGAATTGGAAACATCTCGAAAATTTAGAAGAGTAGGACAAAGTTTCTTCATAGAATGAATTTAAATTTAAAAAATCTAAATATAAAGAATGGGTATAAGTAGAATTTTTGGTGTAGAGTGTAGGTATAAAAGATATGTTAAATACAATAGGGTGCGAACAGTCATGTGACTTTGTTGGCCTTGACAAGCAGATATGGAGGCCCGTGTCAGAATGATAGCTAGTAATTATGTACATAGATGTCAAATATCATAATTTTTCATTCTAAATTTCGTGATATTTCAAATCCATGCTGTTTATTTTCCTCGACAAGTAAATCCCATACTCCTGGTGACGTGAACTTGAAATTTCGAATGAAAAATTCTGGGATTTGACATCTATGTACATAATTACTAGTTGTCATTCTGACATGGGCCCTCATATCTGCTTGTGAAAGCCAACATGTCACATGACTGTTCGCACCCTATTGTATTTAACATATCTTTTATACCTACACTCTACACCAAAAATTCTACTTATTCAATGAATTGGAAAAATTAAAGAGAAGGACAAAATTTCTTCATAGAATGAATAATTTTTTTTAAAAAAAAATACATATAAAGAATAGGTATAAGTAGAATTTTTGGTGTAAAGTGTAGGTATACAAGAAATGTTAAATACAATAGAGCGCAAGCAGTCATGTGATTTTGTTACCCTTGACAAGCAGCAGATATGGGGGCCCGTGTCAGAATGATAGCTAGTAATTATATATATATATATATATATATATATATATATATATATAGATGTCAAATATCATAATTTTTCATTCTAAATTTAGTGCTTTTCCAATTCCATGTGATTTGTTTTCCTCGACAAATAAATTCCACACTCCTGGGGACAAATTATCTACGTGAATTTAGAAAATTTTGAAATTTTTAATGAAAAATTCTGACATTTGACATCTATGTACATAATTACTAATTGTCATTTTGACACGGCCGCCATATCTGTTTGTCAAGGCCAACAATTACACATGACTGCTCGCGCCCTACACTTATGTAACCAAAAACGGAAGTGGCGAGAGGTATTGTGCTGGCCACAACAGCTTTTTTTAAATGGGCACGTATAATGAAAATAGTCTCATCTTTTTGCTTATTTTATACTCTTTAAACCTGAATAAAACGTAAATTATAAAAATTTTGGGGTGCAAAAATTGAAACTTATTAAGAAATAAATGAAAAGTAAATCTATTATAGATCATCTTTTGTTTATTTTAATTCTATATTTAATAATTATGTTCTTAAAATTATTCTTATTTTTTTTCGGGTTAGATAAATTATATTTTATCAACGTTATAGTTGGCTTTGGCACGAGTCGACAATAAGAGGTTTAATATGCTTTCTGAGGTATATAAATTGAAGAAATGATGAAAACTGAAGCAAATATTATTGAAAATAAAAAAAGTGATTTTTAATAGAATTTTTTAAATGTTTCATAAATATTTTCAATTTTTTCACTCCAAAAAATTAATAATTCATGTTTTATTTATGTTTAAAACAATAGAATGTAAACTTGTTATACAGGATGTATCAAGAAAATGGAACAGTGCCTTTTATACATGTATACGAAAAGTTACACAAAAAAGTGACTATGATATTGTAACGTTTTATTTATATAGGTGAAGTGTACAAATAACAGAAATAGTATTAATTAAAAGAATACGTTTATTAAACGATAAATAATTAAGGATATATCTTAAAAATATAATAAAAGTAACTAACACTATGATTAAATAATTATAAACACTAATTTAACACTAAGAATATTATTAACTGCTTAAACACTACGATTATTTATTTAACCAATATTTATATCACTACATTTATTTATATAACTACATTTATTTATGTTCACCACCCGTAGACTACTTATTTATATCACCGACTTCATTGCTCGTTGTTTCTATATCACAGACTATTTCTCCGCTGTTATTCAGATGATATTTATACAGCCCAGCGTCCTTCTAGAACCCTCCGGCGCCACAGTGATACCGAGTACAAAAGAAATAGGTCAACGGTGCAATTAACACGTCTAGCCAGTCCGTCGCCGGGGATTGCATCATCTGGGAAATTCCGGGATTACGTCATCGCTCTGGTACATTCTTTCAGTAGCGGTGCTCGTATACTCTTCTCTCAAGGGCGCACGTCACAATATTTTGTAAGGCATAGAGGAGGACATATTTTGACATAACCATTATTATTAAAGCCAGTGATACTCAACTTGTGGATCAATGTTACATTATTTTAAATGGCGTTATATATTTTTTATTAACTCGTTAAATAGAGAATTTTCTTCTAAATTCAACGATGTAATAATATTATATCCTTTTTTTGCGAAAAATTTGATAAAAATTAATTCAAAGTTAGTATTTCATATCTATTTTATTTTTTTAAGTAGATTGTGCAAACATTTAATCATTAAAATAAAAGAAAATTATCTGTCATTTTCGTATTTCATTGTTATCCATTATTATAATTAAGGTAATTTTCGTTACCTTTGTAATAATTAATTTAATAATGGCAGCAGATTCAACAAATACTGATTTTATTTATTACTGCAGGACCCATCAAAATAATTTGGAACATTTTGAAAAAATAATATAATATGTAACAATGACATACAAAAATGACAGATAGTTTTCTTTTGTTTTAATAGTTGAATGTTTACTTAGCCTACTTAAAAAATTTAAATACTAACTTTGAATTAATTTTTATCAATTTTTTCGCAATGTAAGGTTATGATATTATTATATTGTTGAATTCAGAAGAAAATTCTCTATTTAATGAGTTAATAAAAATATATGATGCTATTTAAAAAAATATAACATTGATCCATAAGTTGAGTACCATTAGTTCTAAAATAATAATAATAATAGTTATGCCAAAATGCGTCCCCCTCTATGTGTTACAAAATATCTTTTATGTCATCACTTTTTGTGTAACTTATCATATTTAGCCGCCTCAGTGGTCGTGCGTGTTGAGGCAGCGGGCAGCGCTCGAAGTGACCTTCACCGCTCGGACTCTGAGGTTGTGGGTTCGATTCCCACCAGGGACTTGGATGTTTGTGTGTGTTCTTCCATCATCTCCATCAACTCAAAGTATACAGATATAAAAAAATATATATACGAAAAATTAACTCACCCCCATTAACATCGATTGTAATAAGTTAAAATGTAAAACTTTAAATACAATAAAGAATTATTATTATTAACTTATCATATTCACGAATAAATAGCACTGTTCCATTATCTTGATACACCTGTATATCACAATGAAAAGCTTATAAAATATGCAAAAAGATATTAAGTTTTCAAATATTCTATTTACGCCATTTTGTTCTACGTAAAAAACGGTACAAAATTTATGAAAAACGAGTTTTTGCCTGTAGCTCAAAAACAAAAGAAAATTCCTGTGGCGACTATTAATTTTTTTTCGAAAAGTTGGCAATAGGATGTGCAACCGGTTTTTGTTTTTAATATTACCCGAGATACTTTAAAAAAGCATCGAAAATGAGACAGCCTGTTCTAGAATTTTCTGCCATTTCCTGACGTATGTGAACTTAGCGACGCGTCTCTCAGCGACGAACCATTGTAGTCCAACAAAGTTTAATGGAATAACACGTGTTATAGTACTATAATAAAGCTACTGAAGGGTTTGGGGGGAGAGGGGGGCTTGTTTATATAAACATATATACAGGTGTTTAAGGTGAAATGATACCCCAGGCCGCGAAATTCAAAATTAGTGAATAGGTTTTTCATTTTTTATTTAAAATTGTATAATGTAATATGATCTCTTTATATATAATAATAAAAAGGAAACAATTTATCATGAAAATAAAATAGTTTCAAAAATCTTTGTATCTATTTATTCACCGAAAACAATAATTTAAATATTATTTTCAAAATATCTTCAGTTCTAAATGTACGATTTTAATTAAATTTGCATGAAAAATTTATAACAAGATAAGGAATAATGTGAAAATAAAAAAAATGAAATTCGAGAACAAGTTTAAAAATACAAAAAACTACTTTTTTCATACATTTTAATGTTTTTATTCTATACTAAACGAACAATTTTATTTCAACGTTTAATATGTTTTGAAGAATAATGTTATACATATAATATAAAAAAAACGAAAATTAAACTTTGAGAACATAATAACATACGTAACAAATAAATACAATGTAGGAATAATTAGTAAAAATAAGTACGGCACTCTCTACACTACTATTGGTTGTGTTATGCTTGTGTCAAGATCAAGTCAATGTTCATTTCTGAGAAAAATAGGGGAATCACATCAGTCTACCGTAGCACGCATATTCGAAAATAAATTTTACTGTTAAACTGTTAACTAACTGCTATAAATGCGATGCGGACAAGACAGCTAATATTGTAATTTGTCGGTATATTTACGCTGAAAATCGGCATATCGGTAGTAAATCTACCGACATATCGGTAGGGTTGGCAACACTGACTCCGATGCCACAGATACAATGACACCAACCACCGTGCGAAAACTTGCAAGGGACCGGATAGGACGGCTCTGTGCAGCAAATGTGGTCAAAACTCAAAACAAACACACTGCCCAGTACTGCTTCACATGCGAGTCCATCGCGCATAAAACAGACACAACGGGATGTTCAGAGTTTCGGGAAAATAATTAGCAACGCCAGTAAAGCTAGGAGGAGATCAACTAGGAACTCAGCTTCAACCACCGATGATGAGGTTTTTGCAAATTAACCTTAATAATAGGAAAGGCGTGCACAACGCCCTAGCGTGGACAATGCAAGACCGTAAAATAGACGTAGCTCTAGCGTCAGAGCTAAACAACACTATCTCTGCGCAGAGTAGATGGATATATAATCCGGACAAGGAAGAATGCAAGACAAGCATCCTAATACATAACAGGTAAATTAAAATTTCGAATTACTACCTTAGTAAAAATATCAGCTGAGTAGACATAGATGACATTAGAATACTGTCTTGGTATATCTCTCCGAACTCCACCAGAGATCAGTATGATAACTTCCTGCAAAATTTATCGTATGAATTGCAGAACGCAAACCATTAGATACTCCTCACAGGCGACTTCAACGCCAAACACAGGGTATTGGGGTCACCATACGTAGGTCAGAGAGGAGACAAACTGCTAGAACTATTCTATCGACAAGATCTTTGCATTTGCAACAAGGGCGACATTTCAACGTTCGCAAATGCAAACGGCACGTCTTTCATCGACGTAACAACCTGCTCACTTAGAATAGAGACTGGAACACCGACCCATACGAAGAACCATATAGTCCACACAGATACATCTTCTACACTTTTAACAGGTAAAATCTGGAAAGTGTGGTAGCTCCAAACCGACATAGGTGGAACGTTAAAACGCTAGACAAAGGTAAAGTGACTTCCGGAAGTATCTAACAAAGAAGAGATGAAGAAGGGCTTAGAGTCACTATGTGCCGTGAACATGAGCAGGCAGAAACCATTCCGAAAGAGTACAGAGATCACGTAAAAAGGACGGAATGTGTCCAAACGCGCAGGCAATAATATCAAAGAGCAAAAGCGCGCACAACGACCTCAGCGTTAGTTGAGGAGGTAAGCGAGAGGTACAAGGAGGCAAAACGCGTACTAAGCCTTAAAATAAAAGCAGCAAAAAGAGTAAAATGGCGGGAGCTGATAAACTCTGCCGAGGATGTCGTCTTTGGTAAACCATTCCAACTGGTAGTTAAGAGGATCAAATTAACAACTCCAACCAAACCAGACAACGCGACGGTTGCAAAAATAATACAAGAACTGTTTCCAAAACACAGGTCCAAGGAGTGGATGAGCATGGATTGCACCATGCCTTCCCCACTTATGGAAACTCAAGTAACGGAAGCAGGAAACAAAATGGGCAATAAAAAGGTACTGGGCTTGGATGGAATTTCATCTGAAATTGTCAAACAGGTAGCACTGTTAAGGCCAACATGGTTCTTGCCAACAATGAATGCCATGCTGAATATGGGAATATTCCCTCAACGATGGAAGACAGCGGAGCAGTAGTGACAGCACGCACTTTAGAATTCTATCAAATGATGCATTTGTTTTCGCTTTACGCCGCGAAGCGAAAATTTGGTAGCATGCGTGTCTCAAAATATTCGCCTGTAAGCGTTCGACTCGAGGCGAAAGTATTTAACTAATGTCCCAATTCAATTCAAAGACAATGTATATATAATTTATAAAATTATTATACACAATTGTCATAATATTTTCTATGCTAATAGTATAAAACCTGAAAATTCCCGAAACGAAAAGCTAATATAGAATTCTAAAGTGCATGCTACCAAGATTCGTAAAAGTAAAATCGCATTCGCCTGTTTTCTATGATAGAATTCTAAAGTGCGTGCTGCCACTACTGGTCCTAATCCCAAAACCTGGGAAGACAGACATGACGGCTCCATTCGCATACAGATATTTATGCCTGCTAAATACAAGCGGAAAGCTGCTTGAGTCGTTAAAATGCACCAGGCTTACCCAATACCTGGAAAGCAACGACATCCTTTCATACCACCAATACGGTTTAGGAAAGGCAAATCAACAATTAGCCAATGGACAATGTAAAGCAGATGGCAAATGCGGAGATCCTGAAAGGCAAAGGCAGGGAACTCTGCTGCCTAGTAACAGTTGACATAAAAATTCCTTTAACTCGGTGCCATGGAAGAAGATCATAGATGCCCTTTTTGCAACCAACGTACCTAGGTACTTGATTAATATTATCGAGAGTTATTTGAATAACCAATGGATCGAATATGATAGGAAGACTTCAGGTTACCTGCGGAGTCCCTATGAAGATTTCCACTCTACCCGCGACAAAAAAGGTTAGGTTAAAAAGAACAGAAATTATCAATTTTCACAATATAATTCACTATAATACAAGTGCAAACTGCAAAAAGCAAATTGCGAATTTCTCCGTGAAACGAACAATAT
Organism: Harpalus rufipes; assembly: GCA_951394225.1. NCBI lineage: Eukaryota > Metazoa > Arthropoda > Insecta > Coleoptera > Carabidae > Harpalus > Harpalus rufipes. The sequence continues at coordinate 24,272,782 of OX596289.1, forward strand.
AATAAAAATTACAAAGTTACGTCTAGTTTCACTAAGATACAACTTCTGACGATGGCTTCATGGAAGCTGACTCAGAAGTTGTATCTTAGTGAAACTAGACGTAACACGTAACTTTGTAATTTTTAATATAATTCACTGATGAGGCGTGTTTAACAAGGAGAGGTGTTACAAACTTGTACAACGACACTTTCAACACGAGTTTCGGATTAATGTTGCGGTAGGAATAACCGACAGTTTCATTATAGGCCCTGTAATTATTATACCACATCTTTTAAATGGACAGAAATACTTCGTCTGGTTTTAGCCAATATTCACTTATGAGAATAATATCTGGAGAAATGCCATAAGAATTAACGATGCCTCTAGTTCCAAGTTCCTCCTAAAGTTATAATTACAAGTTGATTCCGAGAGGGATTGTTTATTTGCAGGAATGTTGTTAGAAAATCTTCGTGAGGTATCGCCTTTAACTTTTGGGTTATTATTTTTGCTAATAGGATTTGAGGTTCCAGGTGTTATTTCGTTTGAAGTCTTCGAGCTGAAAATGGTGGTGGTCTGAGGGATGTCATGCCATCTCAATAATAGTGGAGTTCTGAGTGCTACTTATTGTTTCATTAAAATTGATTGTTTAGGCAGGTCATATATGGAGTATACAGGGTGTTAATAAAAAAACTTTACACACTTTAGCAGGTGATAGTAGAGATGAAAACAAGAAAAAAATTCTAATACACTTAGGTCCAATACTCATTGGTTTTTAGAAAATTTATGTATGGAATTTGTACATAATACACAGGATTGACGGAAGGTATTGTGCTGGCCACATCAGATTTAACAACTAAGGACTCTAGGTGTTTACGATCAAGTGCGTGAGTCTCTTCGACGACGGCTGCAACTTTGTTTACAATTGATCGTAAACACCTAGAGTCCTTAGTTGTTAAATCTGATGTGGCCAGCACAATACCTTCCGTCAATCCTGTGTATTATGTACAAATTCCATACATAAATTTTCTAAAAACCAATGAGTATTGGACCTAAGTGTATTAGAATTTTTTTCTTGTTTTCATCTCTACTATCACCTGCTAAAGTGTGTAAAGTTTTTTTATTAACACCCTGTATAATATATTCAATTTTAAATCAGTTTTAAATTGCGCAACCTGGTAACCTTTTTTACGGGTATCGTGTTTAAAATTGTTCAGATATTTTTGCTTTTCTTGTTCTTTCGTTGTTAATTCAGGATTAATGTAGATGTTTCCACCTTTAAGTTTGTAAGAGTTTTTTAAAATTCTTCCCCTGTCGTTGTAGTTATTCAGTTTTATCAATTATTATAATTATTTTGTTTTTGTCGAGCGTAAGGATAGAGGCTTGTTTTCAGCCTTTAAATCATTAAGCACAGCATTAGTTTTTCCAATAGTGTCGTAGATAGTACTTTCTAATTTATTTACTGACAGAAAGTTTTTCTCCTAGATTCTATATTGCTGTACCAATAAAAGTTTGCATTTGTTTTAACAGGTCTTCATTTGTTAATGTCATTTAAAGAGGTAAGAACACTGCTGAAATACTTGTTTTCTAATTTCATGTAATAATGATTTGCAAATATTGCTAAGTAGGACATGCGCGACAACATGCGTTGATTAATAAAAGTTAAAAAATTAGAAACTTGAAGTGAGAATTGAATAACAATTTTTAGTTAAAATTAAAATCGTCACAAAAAACCGAAGATAACACTTCACGTTGTGCACTACATACTTTTAAAACAACCAAGGTAGGAATCACATATAAAAAATAGAAATTATTTAAGAAAATTGAAATCGATTAGACCACTACACTAACTTAACCTTAACACTAAGTTATAATTTACGATATATCATTTTCGCTTGACATTGATATAAATGTTTATATTAATAAGTGAAAATAATGTGAAATGTAATATTAATTTTTATAATAAATGGTTATATTTACAAGAAAAAGTGTAATATTTGACTAAAAATGTAATAGCAGAATCACTGAATAAATCTTTATATTTATAACTAGTGACTTATTACACACTTTATTAGTTTAAAATCAGCATAATTATAGCAGGTGTTGGATATATACTTTTTGTGCAACCGAACATGAACGAAGAACTTCGCACTCTCTAAACAATTCAATTTAGCGGTCATTACTATCAGTGACAGCCATTAATCTAAATATCACGTTGACATTTGAAAGTTGGTACGAAAAAATTATGACAATAACAGGACGTTTTTAAATTATGACAACAATAAGTTTTTCGGTTTACTTTCTAAAATAAATATAATAAACGTTGTGCAGTAGAGAATTTTAGACATTTTTATAATTATTTGCGAAACTAATAATTGTTTTGTTTATCAAATGTTAATTTCATGGCCACCTTTCAAGTTACAACGAAATGAAATTTAAAATTTAATAAAATAAATAATTACATATTTTTTACAGCTGCACAAAAAATATTGTGTACACTTCGCCCGCGAAATCCTTTAGCGCCCTCGAAATTGTCTTGCCTCGGCCGTAAGCGGCTTGGCGACATTTTTTCTCAGAGTATGCTAAAGAGTGAGTTCTCGGTCTCGGTTTACAAATAAGTATTTTGTGTACCTACACATATCGCAGTCTCTAAACAAGCCGCGAAATTCACTTTCGCATTCAGAGTTGACACGACATAAAACAATAGGACAATGACAGTGACGTTTTTAAAATATGATAGCAATAAGTTTCTTCGATCACTTTATAAATTAAATACAATTGGAGAAAAAAATCAAAGTAGTTGACATTTGGTGAAGGATTTGTAAACATAGCAAATGGGGAAAACATTTCTTACCATTTGAAATAAATGTTTATTTTGAATATAAATGATATTTTGCACTAAACCGTTTCGATGTTTACACTTTGAAGTAAAAACAACAAATAATATTATTTTACTAGACAAAATGGCGGCCAAATGGGGGGTTTTGTCGTCGTCCGACCTGCCATCTACAGTTAATTTTATCTCCTATAAACATCGTAAAGTAGATATTTTTAAATATATTTGTCGTTATCGCACGCGCGCCCTTATTACAAAGCCTAGATAAAATATATGGAAATAATAATGGTGAAATAGGACGAAACGTACACATTTAATTTTTTTTTTTTATGAATATAGTTTGTAATTAACGGAAAATACAACATGAATGTCATACGAAATCGCGCCATTTACAGTAAATAAAAATTTATATAACTAAATTCTTTAATCACGATTTGGTCTTTTGCATGTGAGTAGTGTTTGTGAAAAAAAGTGTAATTTGGCAATATTTGTAGCCTTTTGTTTTCAATTTTGAAGACATTCTGTTTTCCTCTTATTTAAAGAGAACACCTAACTTTGGCTTTGAATTTCATTTTTTGTGGAGGAAATATACTTAAAAAAATATTCTACATATATGTATATATAGAATTTTTTTCCATTCACATGGAACGGGTTGATGGGCAACGAGCTGATGCTCATTTGTTTATTTTGAATGGGTATATTTACTTCATGAATAGTAAGTAGATGTGAGGAATCGGTGTATTTCAAGTGTCGTGGCTGAGAAGATTATCCCGCGTGTTTTATTACAAGACACGGAGTACCAGAATTACAGACCCAGCATAATCATGAAGCGGATCCGGCGGAAATAGAGATGCTACGGTTCAGTACCGTTTTAAGGAGGCAAGCCCGGTTAGAAAACACTGATTTCAATTTAATACACCGTGAAGAGAAACATCGTTATCGTCAGGCGGCAAGATTTATGGAGGGTCTCGTGAGCATTCGGTCAACTATGGTACCAGAGTAGGCGTAGAGGTACTCCCACATACATTGATGGAGTACTCTAATACGCTACGTCAGAGGGAGTATGTATATTTGTAACTATTTTGAGACTATTATAGAGAAAATAAAAATCTATTCCGATTTTTAGATGGTCATCGAGATACGGACAAGATTTGTCGTCTGACCGAGGTTCATTTTTTAGGGATTATGTCCTTGGTACAGACGGTAGTGTGTCTGTCATTTTTGTTTCAGACACCATATTACAGCATGTGAGGCTCATGAACAATATTCATGTGCATATGGATGGCACTTTTAAAGTAGTCCCTAGAGCAGGTAGGGCAATACAATTATTTACCATTCGCATGCTGTATGATGATATGATAATTTTAGAAATCTGGTAATGTGTAAAATTATTTAGATAAAACAAAAATATTTTAGTCTTTTCCGATACTGTATGCGTAAAACCACACCGACGGTATATTGCTGTAGTCCAGTATTTTAGAAACATACTGGGTGCTACAGTAGTTAACTCATTTATGGGAAATTATGAATGGGCAATGAGGACAACTATGGTTCACAAATTTCCGGGCACTGCATTAAGAGTTTGCTGGTTCTGCTTTGTCAGAGCAGCGTATAAGAGGGAGCGAGAACTCGTACTTCTGTGAGTGACCAATTTGGACGAAAGTAGGAGAATGATTAGAGTTGCAATGTCTTCGGCGTTGCTGCCAAGAGAAAGATTGGAGGACGGTGTTAGAGTCCTTGAAGAGTTTGGAGAAGAAGCCATCATTAATATTGAACATTTTGTTCGGTATTTCAGAGGGCAATAGCTGCCATTGCAGATACGTGTTCACGGACAGTATCACAGAACATATAACTCTGTGGAAGCATTTCACTGGCACTTATATAGGTACGTTAAACTTTATTTCTTTAAATTTTATCTCATATCCCTATTGATTAAAAATTGGTAATACTCCTCGAAGAGAAAAATGCTTTAAATAAATTTGTCAAGAATAATATGGGGGTCATTGTTATCATATATAAATTCACCCCAACGCGCCTCCTTTTATTGTCGAAGTGATTGAATATTGTGAATAAAAATTATTTTTTATCGCCAATATAGACTACGTTTGAAGTCTTGTTACATTATTTTATTCCTCTTACATTTTTACCTCTCGTCTACAGTAAGGGAGGTATTATTTGTGGTCCAAATTTCGGAGGTGAGATTTTAGTAAATACATACAAATTAGGCTCCTTAGAACCAATTTTTACGATGATATCTGTAAATGTGTGTGCGTCTGTGTGTACGTCTATGACGATTTTTTCGTCGTCAACAACTCCAAAATCACGACTTTGATCATTCTAATTTGGTATTTAAAACTTTTATATCAATGAAAATAACATATTAAATTTTGGCTACAATTGATAACTAGAAGTGGTACTTTACTTGAAGCTTTGAACCGATTTTCGTCGAAAATATATTAAGATATAATCCAAAACTTGTCAAATTTGATATTTAAAAAACTCGTATATAATTGGGAACAACTAGAATTTTGATTATATATGATAAATCGGAAGTGGTACTTTACATGAAACTCCTAACAGATTTTCGTGAAAAATTATATTTAAATATTAACTAGAACTTCGTATAAAGCAGTTTTCTATTTATTGGAACAACAGATTTGATTTAGTTTACAAATTGTCAAACGGAGGTAGTACTTTTTTGAAGACACTTGTTGTCAAATATGGAATTGGCGAGACATCAGGTGCTGGCCACATCAGATTTTTTATTCTAAAGGTAAAGAGATATCGGTAGTTAAAAAGATATCATTGGATGCTCTGTGTTCAGCGGAAAATTAGAAACCCGTTTTAAATATTATGATAGATATAAATGTGAAATTGGCAGTCAAGATTGCTTGGTTAACGCCAATGTATGAATCATGCAATATTTGGGTAATTAGAGGAATGTCATTATGATTTCTTTCCTGTTTTCTCGCTCCCTGCCTTGTCATTCGATAAAGCTGCTATAATGTATTAGTATTTGATTACTGCTTATATGTATATAATGAAACTAAGAATAGAAAATATCATACTTTTCATAGACTTATGGACAGACCGCATGCCAATATATAGACTTTCACAGAGAGGTTACTATGTATGGAACACGCGAAAATCACAGATTTTCCTCGTTTACGAGGTGGTGCGATGATGCCTCGTGATAGACGTCGGCGTTACATTGACTTAGACCAACGTATTCGTGAAGCAGAAGGAAGCCTAACAGCGGATGGAAATGTAAGACGTTTCATGTTACATATGCGACACGATGTCGCTCGTTTAGAGAGAGTGTTAAATGGAACGCCAGTTTCATTCAATACTGACACGTAAGCTATTTGTAACGAAGTATGGAAAATAAAAAAAGTCTATTAATTCTTAACATTTAAATAAAAATTTAAAATATCGTTTGAAATATTTGTTACGCCTATTAGTACGCAACCTATGATAACCGTTTAGGTCTTGGTTATGTAAACCTTGTTTGCTATTTCCCCACTACCACTGCAAAGTCTCACTAAAAAAACCATAATCATTAACCCTTGCTTGTTCGCTACGATCTAATTCTTGCTATTAATATTTTTCGTGGAATACTGTTCGTATTGCAGCGAAAGGGTAAAATCATTCGCTTTCGTGTTGGCATTCGCTTTAATATACTTGTGTCATGTTGACGTTGTTTCTACCAGTGTAAAATGGACGAATTAATTATTTTAATACTAACTGATCGATTAAAAAATGAAGAATTAGATGAATAAAATCAAAATGTAATTAGAAATTTTATATCTGCAGTTATGAAGTAGCCAAAATACATTTTTACCTCTCGCTAAGAGAGGTATTGGATTCATGATAAAAATCGCATATCCAGATTTTATTGAATAAGCACGATTTAAGGTCCATAAAATCCGATTTTAACATTTTTACAATGATGTCTGCCTGTGTGTGTGTGTGTGAGAGAGAGAGGTTGTTGTAGACACGATTTCTCAAATTCTATACGACTAAAGACCTATTTGACTACAGATTCCTCAATCTAACAGTAATGGGAAGAGTTGAATAGGTTCTGGTAACAATTGGACAACCGAAAGTGGTAGTATCTAAAAAAAAATTCTAAATATTATTTTTTGAAAATTTGTTACTACAAATATTAAAGATATATAAATTCTCAAGCTGACACATTTAAATTTTTTATTATATCTCGTATAGGTTTGGAGATATAGTATATAATAATATAGAATAATCTGTTGCAATAAATCTCGTTGCCCGAAAAACAGTTGCGATATTTAAATTTTTGTAATTGACAAATAAATGCAAAATGTCAGTGTCAGATTTTTCTGGGAGGTATAAGTACATTAATATATATTATTGTATTATTAATTAAATATGAATTTAAATTATAGGTATGTTAATATTACATATTTTATATCCTTAAGAAATACTGCTAATACCGTCAATGAATTTGAAGAATTTTGAAAATATTAGAAGAGTAGGAGAAAATTCCTCATAGAACGAAAGAAGATATACAATTTCAATTATTTGTGTGTACAAGAAATGTTAAATTCGTTACTTGTAGGGCGCGAGCAGACATTTCAAAATAATCTAATACCATGTTGTTTATATGTGATCAATAGTATGGAATATACTTGTCGAGGAAAATAATCCACATGGATTTGGAAAATCATAATGTTTCGAATGAAAACTTATGATACTTGACACCTATGTATATTACTAGCTCTCATTCTGACACGGGCTCCTATACCTGCTTGCCAAGGCCAACAAAGTCACATAACTGCTTATGCCCTATTCAACATAAAATGAAAATGACGAGAGGTATTGTGCTGGCCACAACAGATTTTTTTTTATTGATTCAGATGTAGAAATTTCTGCTTTACAACATCCGTTTCAAACTTTTTGTCTAAAACAATGCGTACGGAAAAACTGATTTCCCATGTTATACGCGTATATTTCACTTTCCGTAATACAACCTGTATATCAGCGGAAATTTCGATAACGATATTCCTCAAATCTTCGTAAATAACAAAAATACTCAAAACACGTTGTATCTAAATGCCTTGTTTGGATACAAGACCCTGACCTACCGTATAATCTACGTCACACTAATATCGCGTATAAAGAAAACTTCTGTAGAAGAAACAGATAGTCAGCAATTAATTCAAAATCAAACTCCTAAACGTAAACATATATTGACTAAGCCAGAGGACCAAAGTGCGAAGAAAAGAAGGAAATGTCAAGAATGTTACAACACATTAAGAAAAACAATGTCCAGTGTGGAAGCACAGAAAAAAACCAAGAAAATTACATTTTGCGCAGGGTGTCCTGATAAACTAAGGTTATGGTTACCTTGCTTTAATAAAATCCATAGGCCCGTTCTACGATAACGGTTTTTGGATGTGCTAAATATGCGTACTACGATCACGGTGGTGTTAGCTTGTTTGAGTTCAACTGTTTAGAACCGCGGTTTTTAAGCACGGTTTTAAGACAAACATGACGGACGCTTGTTGTTGAAAAGTAACGTAAGAATCCACTTATTTCGTTGGTGGACAGTGAATTACAACGTTGGTATCATTTTCCGTAATAAACTGTACGATATATTATTAATTTATTAAAAGATGACTTGAAACTACTACGAGCTACAAGAGGTAAAATTTCTGCCAAAATGCAAGTCTTGATAACATTTAGATTCTTTTCAAAAGTATTGTATCAAGAAGATAATGTTAAGTTCAATTCAAATTTACGCGCTAGTACGTATGTGTGCTCTGCTGCGCATGATTACCGGCGTAGACCTGTGCGCCGCCGCGCCACGCCGCCGCCGCCGGCGTTTCAACTACCGGCGCGCCGCCTATCTGTTGTACGACGCGCTGTCGTTGTTCTCGTCATTATAATATTATAAATGATTATATTTTCAGTAAATAAATTCATATTAATCGTAAATATTAATGTACAGAAATCTTTTTTCTTGTGATTTCCAAGACTGCTTACTGCTTTTCTGATCTGTCATCTGTACTGTACACAGTGTTCCCAAATCGTAGGATTTTTAAGTAATACCAGGGATTGAGGGATTTTTTTCAATTTTGTGGTTTCCATACAAATATTTAATAAACGTACAAGTGAAATGGAAAATTCGGATTTATTAGTACTCCGGTCGGATACAGGTAATATTACTGTTGTAATGAAAAAAGATCATTATGATGCAGAATCACTAAAAATATTAAATGATCCTAATAAGTACAAAATTTTAAATAAAGATCGCACTTGCACTATTCAACAAAAATCAAATAAATTAGTTTCAAAATTTAAATCTTCAAATATGATCCCAGCTGAAAAAGCACGTAGTTTAATGTTTTACAACTCAATAGCCCCCCAGATATTATGGATTACCTAAATTTCACAAACCTTCTCTCAGTTAAGACCAATCATTTCATCTGTTAATGCCCCAAATACTAAAATAGCATCTTTTGTTGCAGAAATATTACAGACCTCTTACGATCAACAAAATACATTTATTTTTGGCTATTTTAATCATTTCGTATTCTTACTTTCAATCACATAGTTACATTTTCGTTTATCCTTTTCATATTAATTTTAGTTTGTAGTAATCAATTTGTTTATATTTATATCTTAATTTTGTTTAATTTTTAATATTTTTTATCTTTATATTCAAATATGAATTGTTTCTTTGTCTTCATTCATATAGGATATTTATACCCTTTCTTCATTGTTATTTTTGTGTTCAGATAAATAGTCTTCAGTTACTACATCTGTCTGTATAGGGTAATATTAAAATATTTTTTCATTTATCTTTTATTATGTACCTTTTATATGAGCAGTTTACCCTGCAAATTAAAAAAATATCGGAATTATTTATAAGAAATTTTACGTTTTATGCTTACTTTTTTTGCCTTTATTTTATGTGGGTAGTTTTCATTCTGAATTTAGTTTCTTTATCTAGTAAAATTTTGTTATTTTTCCTATAATATACTTAGTATAAAATGGCTAAAAAGATAATTTATCACAAATAATAGATTTTTTTATAAAACAAATCTATCGATACATCGGAACAATATTTTAATAATTTAAGTACTAAGGACGATATTATAATATCGGCTACTGAATATATATATATATATATATATATATATATATATATATATATATATATATATATATATATATATGTATATACAGTGTGCGATTAAAGTGTGGAATATCAAAAAAAAAGCCGAACTCAGCCGGTTTTTATAAAAACGCTGAAACACGTCGATTTTAATTTTTAAAAATACACATTAATATGTACGATTGATCTTTCGACTTTCATTTGTTTATCAGTTATGACGTCATCACAAAAAAAATTAAATGACAACATAGATTTTTAGTAGTGAAATCCGATAGTATTTTTCCTTCTCTTTATGATCATGTAAATAAATCATAACGTTGCATAACAAAAATTCTGAGAAAAATCGAGTTGAACATTTAATAATAATGAATAATCAAGATACCCTGATAAAAACATTTAAAAGTTGATTATGGAACTTATAACTTATAAAACATGAAAAACGAAAAGTTTTAAACTGAAAAATGAAAAATAAAGCAAACAAAATTAACACTATTAAATTAAATAAATGAAAATGAATTAAATAAAAATAAAGCAAACAAAATTAACACTATTAAATTAAATGTTCCATTGACTTCTTGGCAGTAAGCTAGTCTATTTACAAATTCACCTAAGACATTATTAATAACAGTTGGTTCTATTTTGCGAATTTCATCTTGAATACGCTGCTTTAGTACCACTAAAGGTATCTTGATTATTCATTATTATTAAATGTTCAACTCGATTTTTCTCAGAATTTTTGTTATGCAACGTTATGATTTATTTACATTATCATAAAGAGAAGAAAAAACACTATCGGATTTCACTAATAAAAATCTGTTGTCAATTAAATTTTTTTGTGATGACGTCATAACTGAAAAACAAATGAAAGTCGGAAGATGAATCGTACATATTAATGTTTATTTTTAAAAATTAAAATCGACGTGTTTTTATAAAAACCGGCTTAGTTCGGCTTTTTTTTTTGATATTCCACACTTTAATCACACACTGTATATATATATATATATATATATATATATATATATATATATATATATATATATATATATATATATATATATATATATATATATATATATATATATATATATATATATATATATATATATATATATATATATATATATATATATATATATATATATATATATATATATATATATATATATATATATATATATATATATATATATATATATATATATATATATATATATATATATATATATATATATATATATATATATATATATATATATATATATATATATATATATATATATATATATATATATATATATATATATATATATATATATATATATATATATATATATATATATATATATATATATATATATATATATATATATATATATATATATATATATATATATATATATATATATATATATATATATATATATATATATATATATATATATATATATATATATATATATATATATATATATATATATATATATATATATATATATATATATATATATATATATATATATATATATATATATATATATATATATATATATATATATATATATAGAAAGATATTTTTTACAAAAGACATCAAAAATCAAAGAAACCGTCTCTTGTTCGGGAATCTGCAATATTAAAATCTTCCCCCAATGTGATTGGTAGAGGCAATCTGCAGAATATTAAGTCTGCGTATTCAGAAAAATAAGATCAGAAGCTTTGGCAACTAATGATAGACATGACGATGATATTATTGATTTAATTTTTATGCGTCGAGACGGAAATAGTGGTTATATTCAAAATGTAGCTGAACCTCTAAACATACAAATTTACAGTACAGAACAATTAGATATTTTAAAGCATTTGTTTCATAAAAATGATGTACATGTAATTCATCGAGATGCCACTAGATCAGTAGTGCGACCTACAAAAGATTTAAAGAAACGCATTTATTATTATGCAAGCGTCATTCGTATACAGTACAATGAAAGATTATTTCCTATACTCGAAATGATTAGCAGTAATCATGATGCGACTACCATAGGTGTATGGCTAGCAAAATTCAAAGAATGCAAATGGCCTTCATATTCCTTAGTTGTTACAGATTTTAGTTTTGCAATTATTAATGCAATTACATTATTTTGGCACTATTTTCCCAATTTAAAAGCATATTTACAATATTGTTTTAATTACTTTATGGGACACAGAAAAAAATACTTCTGTCGTACCAGTTATTATTTGTTGTGCTCATTTTATTAAAATAGTAGGTAATGACGTTAATAAATTGACTAAAGAGCCCGCTATAAAAAGATTTATAAAGGAAACAGTAGCCCTTGCGTTTGGAATAGGAGATATTCATCTTTTTTAAATGGTTTAAACTTGTATGTTGTGTTCTACTGAGTTCAAAGAAATGCGAACATTTCAAATCGTGGTTTAATGAACTACTTATTTTATGTATCTCATTCGTTACGCTTACAGATATTCAAACTGAAAGTGAAGCTATTTAAATATTTAGAACAACTTCACCAAGTATCGCAAATTGTACATTGTGCAGTTTTCTATTATTATTATTATTCTGCTAGCTAAGCTTTGCGGTTTTCCTGATAGATGGCTCTGTATGTGGTTAGTTACCTCTGCTGGCTTGAAATCTGTTTGGGATGATTTATCATCCGTCCACTCAACTAGTCTTAATGCCTCGAAAGAGGCGTCAGTACACCACACTGATGAGCTGCAAAAACAGCGAAACGCGTCTGTGGTTCTGGTTGAGTGGACCAGTCTCTGATAAATAACCGAGAGGTTGATTCATAGACTGAAATTTTGTGAACTTTGACGAGTGTAATTTAAATATTATTTAGAGAGTTCACCTAGTGTCGCATTTGTACATTGTACAGTTTTCTGTTTTAATTTAGTTTTTGCGTTATTTATTTTGAAGTGCCGTTGATTTTCGATGTGTCATAAATAAATACTCATTGTTCCTCCTTAAGCGTCGTGGTAGTGTTAAAACATTACTCGTTAGTAGTTTGTGATATAGTTTGTATTATTTTGTCTTTCAATACAATGGAGCGGTTAAATGGGTACCATACAAATTCTCATTTATTTGCTTTGGAGAATTATTTATATTACGTTAATGGTCGTCAAGGAGGCCATACGATTTATTTTACATGTAAATTCCGGGAAACGTGCTCTGCACGATTGATTTTAAGGGGCGGAATCCCTGATTTGTCTCACCCGCATAGCCATGAACCGGAAGTAGCTTCATTCAGCACGGCGAAGAAGATCTCAGCAGGAGAACACAGAACTGGAACTAATATTTAGAGAAGAAGAACAACTCTATCCTGAAGGGGCAGCTTTATTAAACGGCTAAGTGTACGGTCCAGTATGTACAGATGCAGAAGACTAGGTTCTCCCATAATTCCTGGAGCTCTGTGGAATATTTCGACATAATCAGACAACGGCAGTACGTACGTAATGAAATAAATTTCTCTACTTTATATATATATATATATATATATATATATATATATATATATATATATATATATATATATATATATATATATATATTATTAATATTTTTTAAGATGGTTTGGGCGTTATGGAAAAGATTTGCATCTAGCAGAGAATGATTTTTTAGAGGGTATCTAACTACTGCGGACGGTAGTGTTTCGGTATTGTTTGTATCCGAAACTGTACTGCAATCTTTCTTTCAATTTTGTGCTTACTAATGATGAGAACTGAATTCTCGAAATACATATAAAAACAATATAATTTGTAAAGTGGCCGTCAATTGTAAAAATTCACTCCTTCACGGTATATTAAAGTAAACTGATCGTCACTCTTATAATAAAACTGTGGAATAATCATGTGTTGTGTTTTCTTTCAAATATCCATATTTAAAATACTCCATGAAGTACTGATTACACTTACTCTACTTTGTAACCGCCAGTGAATTAGAACGATTATCATATACAAATTCAAACCATTTTTTCTTGTAAATGACATTTTTTTTAGCTTTTCATGTGAAAAAATAAATTTTGTTACTTTTGAAAATAAATTGATTATTTTTTTTATTTGGATTTAAGGGCAATGTAAAGAAAAGTATTAACAGGCTAGTTGAAAATTGGAAGTAAATTATCATGTTTTGGCGTCGGTCAAAATCAAACCCACGTCTGTCCGAATCACAACCGTTCACCTAACGCATACAGCCACACGACCCCATATAGAAGAATATTTACATTTATTTAAACTAGAATCCTTAAAAATATTCTAAATATTATGTATTTATTTATTTTTTATCTTTATAGATATACGAAGAAATTTGCAGAAGGAGGTAAATGTGACTCGAAAGGATCAGTTGACACCAAAAGCGAAGAAGCTGTACACGATTGCTACCGATTTAAAACGCGTTGCAAAGCGGCTTGATTACGAGAACGTCGACAATAAAAACAGTATGAAGGCTGCGGTAAAGTATGCCGAGACTTCAGAGTTTTTGTCAAGTACATTGAATAATACTGCACTAAAATTTATTCAGTATCAGTTGAGAGAGCAACATAAGGAAAAGGCGGCCGTAGATTCAATATGGACGAAAAAGTATACGCTTTGAGTTTGATGAAGCACAGTCCGAAACTGTACAAGATTCTACCGAAAACCTTTGCTCTGCTGTCGAGAAAAACACTGATGAATATTTTGAATAAGGTTCCATTCTTTCCCGCATTAAATGCTCCAGTGTTCCAAAGTTTAAAAGCGGCTGTAGATAAACTGGATCCATTGTACCGATACTGTGTATTATTGTTCGATGAAATGACAGTAGACACTGCGCTGACATATATGGAAAAAGGCGACTTCATAGAAGGTTTTGAATTTTGCGGAGAAACAAAGAATGCAAAATTTGCTGATCATGTTATGGTTTTTATGGCTCGAGGCCTTAGAAAGAAATGGAAACAACCGGTAGCATACTTTTTTTGCGAACATGGCTGAGTGCTCCTGATATAGTCCGTACTCTGAAAGATATAATTAGAGCTTTCCATGAAATTGGATTACATGTTGTACAACGATTTGTGGCCAACATCTGTCCAATATAAGAGCAATAAAATCTCTCAAGGAGGAAACGGAGAGACATTTCAGGTTAAAAAATGAAGAAAACCGAATGGTTGGATTTTCCGTCGATGGACAAGAGGTAGTTCCACTGTACGATCCACCTCACCTTTTAAAGGGATTGAGAAACAATATGTTTAATATAAAGGGAAGAATGTGGAATATTATGATGTATAATTTGAGTGGAAGAAAGGACTTCAAACTGCTTCTTGGGATCATATAGTTCAACTGCAGGAATTAGATGCGGGAAACAGCGACTACAGAATGGTAAATAAATTAACAGATTTACATGTGTTCCCATAAAAAAATTAAAAAATGAAAGTGAAGTATATTTCCCAAGTATTTTCGCATCGGGTCTCATCGACTATGCTAGGCTTAATTAAATTTGGTAATTATTTCTATTCATATATTATTATTTTTATAAATTACGCTGACAGTTATAATGTTCTACAATATTTTTTTGTGATTTTAATGATACGATCAGCTACCTCCATGTGCAGAAGGCACTGCTGATTTTTTATTATTTGTCGACAAACTATTTGAAAGTGTCAATGGTACAGTGTTCGTCCAGCACATGGCAAAATTTTGCGATGTGCTGTAACAACTGAGTCGGACTACATGGAGTTCTGGAACGAGGCTATACAAGTTCTGTCTACAATCAAATACAGAAAATCAGATGGCACAGAACATGTTCCGCCATCTGTGAAAAACTGGATGGAGACTTTGCGGGGCTTCAAATACGTCTGGAGGAAACTAGGGTTTTGAATTTCTGTGTACACGAAACTTAAATCAAGACCCTGTGGAGAATTTCTTCGGATGCATTAGAAGTCACGGGGCACGGGACATAAATCCTACATGCTCATCATTTGTCTCTTCATTTAAGGCGCTCATTGTCAACAACTTTCTTTCAAGTCATTCGCCAGTAGCAAATTGCGAAGAAGACGAGACGGAGGGAGCTCTCCAATCTTTTAAAGATTTTTTGTACGAAAGAGAAGAAATTGTAGACGTGGGTTCTGCAGATTAAGAAAAAAAAATCTGATGTGGCCAGCACATAACCTCTCGCCGTATATTTTACCTGGCTGTATGCATAAAGCAAAGAATATTTTTATAAATACAAATAATATATTCATATAAATCTATGACGTATAAACTTCTTTATTATTCAATAATAGAATGTCTCAACATAAAGATATTTTACCATAAATTATGTTACAATAAATTACAAAGTAGAGTTTACCATATATAAATATTAGGCTGGTAACAGCAATTTTCAATTCGAACAACCTTGTTTACTTTCTCTTCATATTCTTCTTGTAAAAACATTAATTTTGGGCGGTCTAAAATGTATATATCTGGATTGTGCATCTATTCTTATATATCTTCTGTTACATTTTATTTTTTCATACTTGTTATATCTAAATAACACTAATTCCCTTTAATAAAGTGACGGATAGATTGCACTCCGATTATTCTTATATCGATGTGTAATTTTGTCAATATTTACAACTTACTTGAGAAGAATTTGATAGCTTTTTCGCAATTCAAAGTTACTCTAGTCTACAGTGCTGGTGTACATTGTCCCATAATGTTTGAAACAAATTTAAGTCCTTCAACCTAGACTTGTCATCTCCATAATAGTCACAGATCAAGAATTAAGGGATTCTCCAAATACATTTTTCTTTCATTACTCATTATTTCTGACACTGACATTTATCTGTCACAAATAATTTAAATTTGCAACTATTTTTCATGGCATCCTTTCGGTTGTAAAATTAATTACATTATTTTATATATTATATTCCTTTTATCTCTAAATCTATTAAATATGTATAAAAATATTTAAATGTATCAGAAAGAGAATTTATTTTTCTTTAATATTATCAAGAAAAATTTTCAAAAAATAATATTTAGAAGATTTTTTTTCAAGAATCTTCTACTTCCGGTTGTCCAATTGTTACCAAAACCTTTTCAGATCTTCCCATGAATGTCCGATTGGGAAATACGTTGTTAAACAAATTTTAAGTCTTATAGTTTTTGAGTAACCGTCCTTCCAACATCCCACACACACACACACACACACACACACACACACACACACACACACACACATCCACACACACACACACACACACATCCACACACACACACACACACACACACACACACACACAGACATCATCGTAAAAATGTTAAAATCGGATTGTAGGGACCTTAAAACGTGCTTATTCAATAAAATCTGGATATGCGATTTTTAGCATGAATGCAATACCTCTCTTAGCGAGAGGTAAAAAGCATATGCTAAGTTTATTAGCAAAAAAAAAGAACAAATCAATAAAATAAAAATGCTTACTTAAATATATTTATCTTTTTTTCTTATCCATTATATAAAATTATAACTGTTTTTGTATCTTTTATTTCACAGAAATAAATCTGTATAGAGGAATAAATTATTAATTTGAATTTAATTCAACTTGATAATTTATTCCTTTAATAAAGATTTATTTCTTTGAACTACTTTCAAATATACATATTTAAAAGATCTTAAAATTACCGTTTTTAATGGCGCTCATTGGCGACCTGTGTCACAAACAAAACGTGGTTAGAGATATTCTTAGGGAGTTTCTTGTCTATAAAAAATATATGTAGGTGCAGAACTGCAAGACATAAATATATCTGCAATCAAACAAAATACAGCCAAGATAAACCTATTGAAAATTTATAACTAATTAGACCGACCACGGAAAGTTATAATAAATCTTACAGATCATCTGTTTGTGAGAGTGAGAAACATTCAATTTCCATGACAATGAAACATTCGGGTAAATCTTTTACAATTCCTTGGTAGTACCAAAAATATTTTGGAAATAAGTTCTTTCTAGGGAAAGAAAAATTAAAACGTGATTGGACCGACGAATTCTATGATTATTTTTCGACAATTTATCCAATTTGTGTACTTGCTTTTTCGTGGCACAGGTGTTACTTTAAAACAAGAAAAAAAATTAATATATTGATTTGTTGCTTATGAGTTGCAAACATTCCAGTTCTGCTTCATTTAAATTTATTTCAGTTTAGAATTTAAATTCTGGTGAAATATTAGTAACTATACGGCAAATTGGAAAAATTAACCATAATGAGGAAAAAACAATAGATTTATTTCAGGGGAAAGAAGAAAGCAAATAGCAAACAGACTAAGAGTGGATGCACCAAGTGTTTTAAGGTACCATGCAAATATTTCAGTTCTGCGGCAAGGTAATTGGAATAGTGCTCCTTTATTGAATGTTTTAAAGAAAATTTCAAGCGAAAACATAAAGTCTGAAGATCTGGATAAAGATATATTTGTTCACTTAGTTAAGAAGAACAGTTACGACATTTTATGTCTCTACGGAAAAAGAAACCATTATTTCTATACTTGGACGCAACTGGGAGCATAATAGCATGTCCTCCTTGGATAAATAAGAAAATATTTTATTACGCTTTAATTCTTCCTGAAAAGAAGAAAGCACCTCTTCCTGTGGCGAAATATATATATCATCATCGTATCTCTTCAATATATTCTTTCTTCTATCTTTCTTGACTTGTCTTCAGTACTTCTTTCTAAAAAGCCTACTATTGCTAAGATAGAGACTGACTTTAGTATGGTCTTGGTACAATTGGTTCTTCTTTCAATTAAATTGATTTATTAGGCTATTTACGCATATCATGGAAACATATTTATAAAGGAATTTCAATAGATAATCTGACGTTAATTCATATTTGTTCAACGCATTTATTTCATGCTGCAACTCAGAAAATAAACTCTCTTACAAAAAGTTATTCTTTAGGAAGGTTAGCTAAAGCTGTAGTATCAGCACTAATTTTTACAAATGACATAGCAGTTACACATTATTGGATTAATGTATTAATTGTGTTTGGTTTACCTTTTTTATGTGAAGATTTCGAATATGCACTAAATACTATTAAAAATAAACGAAGTATGTTTTATAAATTTTCTGGCTGTGTACCTAAAATAAATATTTCCAATTCTGCCACTTCCCTGAGACAAAAATCACTTTTTATATTTATTTGAAATAAATAGAAGAAGATATTAACCATTTATATTCTTCTCAAATTGAGGCTGCAAATGATTACTATTTTTCCGACTTTTATTAATTATTTATTAAAAGATATACTCCCATTCTATCCAAATATTTCTGGTCCATTAATTAAGAAATTTGGAATCAGAAAAGAATGTAACGCCCAAGTAGAAAATTGGTTTAAGATAGTTAAAAAGGACACATTCGGGGCTAAATTTAGGAGACAAATTCCTAGATTTATAAATAAAATGAATAGTCTTCTAAAAGGTCGTATAATTGATCATCAGTTACAGCTCAATAATAAAAAGAAAAACAAAAATATCAAACCAAAAAATAATAAAGAAAAAATGCAATCACACAGAACAATGAAGGTAAATGAAAATGATTCTTTAAAAAACGACAGTTCAAGTATAACATTTTCACAAGAAACATGGGCTAAAAAAGCATCACCGATAGCAATTAATAAAAATTATTTTAATGATTTCAATATTAGTACTGTATCTGAAGAAAATTTAATGTGTAAATGTCCACTGCCTAAACAAGCGATGCGCTTCCGACCGCTACTACGTAGATTAGTTTACATGTTTACATTATATAACATAATGATATAATTAATTCGTGTTTCCCAATTGTTTCAAATAATGACTTAGAAAGCAGCTTGAATCATGGGCGTAGCGAGGGGTGCCCCTGTGAAATTATATGTTACTATTAATTTATCCAATAATATTTTATTAAAAAATATATTTTTCCACACTACTGAAATTGATTCTGTTTTTACAAAATGTAAAATAGGAGTGTGACTTTCATATTCACTAATTGAGGGGCAGGGGCGAATCTACATCAGGGCTTAAGCCCTGGCCCCCCAAGGGTCAAAGGGCCCACAAAAATTGAATTATCATAAATTTTTAATACTTTTTTTTACTCACAATGAGCACTTATCGTATAGTAAAAAATATTCCTAGTTAATATTAATATAAGTACACATATTTCATCATTACCGATATCTGTGTTCAAAGCAGATTGATACACCCAGCAATGGGTAATATGCCGTAATGATATATATATATATATATATATATATATATATATATATATATATATATATATATATATTAATTAATTTTAATTAATGTAACATAATTGTAATAATTATAAGGAGAATACATGCATCGAAATTATTCAGCGACGCCGCAGGTTTTCTTTGTCAGCGTCGGCAATTAACCTTTCGGTTAGGAGTATTTTGTGGAGTCGACAACTCAGCCTAACGTAATGGGACTGCACACATATCAGTCAAGTCGGACGCCACTTCAAATTTGGAAATCCTCCTGATTTACAAGCGACTTGACAGCCGACCCGATACATGCCGCTATTTGTGTCGCGTCGGTCGCCGACCATTAACCTATAGATGACGCGAGAAACATCCACTGTTAAATTACCTACAGAAACAGAAGAATACGATATAGAAAAATATCTTAGCCAGGTTAGTGACCTCGGAGATGAGGTAAAATATAAATTATTAACAAATACGTGGACGCCTGAAAAAGATTATAATTTTAAACTGGATGTTGAGGAAAACCAAAGGGCTTTTAATAAAAGTTGGCTTAATGAACATAAATGGTTAGCATACTCTAAATCACTAAAAGGCGCAATATGCAATTTTTGTGTCCTATTTCGCCCTAATAAACATCGTTGTAGTGCTCCAAGGAAGTTTTATTTGAAATCCATTCAAACGTTATAAACACCTTTCGGAACAATACAGAGTTCATATAAAATCAGATAGGCATGTACAGTCGCTTAACAAAGCTCCAAATTTTATTAACATTATGGAGTACAAACAAAGGCATATTTTACAAAGTTTTGATGCAGCACATGATAGAGAAATTAAAGCTAATCGAGATAAATTAGGCTCAATATTAAAATCTGTAATATTTTGTACTACACATAGCCCTACGAGGTAAAACTGATAAATGTGGAATTTTTATTGATTTACTAAAATTTAGAATCAACAGTGATGATCAGGTTCTTCGAAACCATTTTGTACACTGTGGCAAAAATGAAACATATATCACGTCAAGCTCAAAATCAATTAATAGACATTTGTGGTCTAGAAGTCCGTGAGAAATTAATAAATAATATAAAAAATTCACAATATTTTGCTGTCTTAGCTGATGGATCAGCTGATATATCTGGCGTGAAACAATTAGAAATTGGTTTACGTTATGTGGACAAAATTAAGAATTGCGTTCAGGAAGATTTCTTGGGCTTTGTGCCATTCGAAAAACAAGATGCTCAGACCATTGCCGATTGCATCCTTAACTTTTTAAAATCTTTAAATTTAAATTTAGACTGTTTAGTTGGACATGGATATGATGAATGTTCCACTATGTTTGGAATAGTGGGTGGCGTTCAAAAAATTATACGTTCGCAATATCCCAAAGCGTTGTGAAAAATACTAATGGCAGAATAAAAAGTACAATTATTTTTTTTCGCGAAAGTCCAAAAAGACGGAAAACACTACCGAACATTCCTCTATTTTCTGAAACTAGATGGAGTGCAAAATACAAATCAACAAGAATATTTTCTGAACATTTTTGTAAAATTGTTAATGCTTTATTAAATTTATCGGAAAATAGTGATAATACATAACAAAAAGCATTTCAACTGCACTGTGCTCTACGATCTCCAGTAGTTATGATATCATTATGCATAGTATATAAATATTCCGCACGATTGGAACCATGTACTAATTTATTACAAGGAGTTGACATCAATATTTCCGATATAGTAGACAATAAAAAAAAAAAAAAATTCCGAAGATCGAACAAATGCGCTGGATAGATTCAATGACATCTGGAAGAAAGTATGCATATACGCAGAAGAACTTGACGTTGAATTAAAAATTCCAATAAAACATAAAACTAGCACGAACAGAACAGGTGCCAACACATCCATGCCTGAAAACTATTTCCTGTTAATGGTACAGTTATATGTATAAAATATTTTGAAACACTCATCAGTCGGTTATATGTCACAAGTCATGTACCGGCTCCAAAATTAAACAAGAAATTGCGGTATTTTTTTTTAGCACTCTCCACAATATTAACATTTTTTACTAAATTAGAGTACCGTATTTAATTCTGTACAATATTTATTTGAAACATTAATGTCTAAAATTAATAGGTCACTTTTGGGAAGGGATTTTTTTTTTCATATTGAACGTCTGTGACCCGCTTTTGAACAATCATTTTATATATTTTTCATTTTTTTACAAAAAATTCCTGAAGTTGTACCTAATTTTTATTAGTTGATATTTTATTTCTTCTAGAGAAAAATGTTTAGGATGACTTGTTAAAGTATATTTTCTATTACTTTTAGACATTTCCAGTGCTATATTCGCTAATGGAACGTAAGACAAGAGTTGCCTATGAAGCTGTGCTTGGCCCATGTCTTACAAAGCACGAGAATAGAATCCGTTATGGCTGATTACAGCACTTAGAATGTGGCCATCCCAAGATTGTTTGGGTTAAACACCAGTTTAAAAGGTTGTTGGTTTTACTACTTTCGTGCCATATTTAAAAATGATAAAGAGTTGGGTCTCGTCCGGGTTTGAAATCTGCAAGAAAGTAGACGATTAATTCGTGTAGCCATGATTCTGCCATTATTACCGCATCATTTATTAGAAAATGGTTTGAATAAGCTACAAACAATTGCCAAAGAGCTTAATGTAAATGCTGCACAATTCTTGCAGTACTTGAGAACGCAATGGTTACCGTTGCGTGTAAGTGTTCATGGTCAATACCATCTCACAAATAATTTTGTGGAAGCATTCCACCGACAACTATATCGGTAGGTTTAAATGGCAGATAAATTTATATATTGTTACTATTAAGATTATTTGTAGAATTATGAAGAGACCACATCTCAATATTTGGAATTTTATGACCCAACTAATTCAACTGGAATATTCGAAGACACTTGATTTTTCACGACTCTGGGCGGGAATGATGCTTCCACAATAAAGACGACGGCAGTACATATTATTAGATCAACGAATAAAAAGAGCCGATGAACGATTGGCTGCTGACGAAAATGTACGCAGGTTCCTGCTCTACATATCCTACTGTGTTAGGCGGTTAGAAGCCGTTTTAAACGGCATGCCAGGTAATCTTTATAAATAACAATTATTATTTTGTTATAGTAACAGCACATATACCTTTATTAAAATAGTTGACATTCAAAACTGATACAGGTATGTAGATCACATTCTTTTTTAAATAAATTAAATTTCAATACTAGAATAATGATCAAAATTTAGAAAGAAAAATAAATGCATATGTTTTATAATTATTGGAATAATATATTCGATCTAAAAAATATTTTGTTACTGTATGCTTTTAATAACGTCAAATGTCCGTACAACTCAACTAATAAATTTGTATTTCATGAAAATTACATTTGTAAATGGGATTTGGGAATTAAAATATTATATTCTACAAAGACATTTTCAATTATTTTCTGCAATACATATTACACGTACTTTCTTTACACTAGATCTGATTGAATCAACAGCACCATGAATTCCGTCACTTCCACCAGTTGCACCACGCATTCCATCACCACCACCTGCAGCACTACGCACTCCATCGCCAACTCCACTAGCACCACTACGCATCCCATTACTACCAACTTCTACCACTACGCATTGCGCCGCCACCACCTGCAGCACAACACATTTTACCGCCACCACCTGCAGCACCACACATTCCACCACCACCTGCAGCACCACGCACTCCGTCACCACCACCTGCAACACTACGCACTTCATTGCCACCATTACGCATCTAACACAACTTCCACCACTACGCATTCCGCCGTCACCATCTGCAGTACAATGCATTCAGGCTCCATCTCCTGCAACGTCACGTACTCCATCGTCATCACCACTAGCACGACCACGCATCCCGTTACCACCACTTGCACCACTACGCATTCCGCCGCCTCCTCTGCCTGTAGTACTGCGCACTACATCGCCACCACTACGTATTCCGCCATCATCACCTGTAGCACCACGTACTCCGTCGCCATGTCAAATAAATAATAGACAGTATATGCTGCTAGACTGCCAATATTTTTGTTTATGCGCAGATTGTTTCGGCATTTTTACATAAGAGCAGAAGGGAATAATTCGCCTATATCGCATTGTCCAGTATGCCACACTCCAATTCGTTCAAACCTGTTGCGAGTTTTTATACTGTGGTTACTCAGGTTATTCTTACAAAAGAAATAAAAATATAATTAAAATAAAAGAAAATTGTCTTTATTGTATAATACTTATATAAAAATATATAAATATTTTTTCACAAAAAAAACGAGATCTTTTTATATTCTATCATATAAACGAAACAAAAATATATTTAGGTATTTATAAGAAACTTGTAACAAATTACAGGTAAGTAGTAGGTGAGAATAAATGAGTTACAATATCTCCTTACAAAATTGCGTTCTTAATAATTGTTCTTCTTTCATTTTAATGTCTAATAATAACGCTTGCTTCTTCAATCTAATAAGTTCTATTTTTTGTTTGTGTTATATTTCGTAGTTTCGTACCGCTTCCCTTAGGGTACGTTTATGTTGGAGCTGTGATAAATGATAAGAGCGGCGATACTAGCGAAGCAATGCGAATGAATGTATAGATTTAAATGTTTATAATGAAGCAATGAGAAGAGCTACGCTTAGGAGCTGAGCATCGATAAGAGCGTCGAGAAAGAAATGATTGCGTTTCTACGCTCTCATCGAGGCATGCGCAAGAGATGTAAGTCGAAAAATTAATTAGCGAAGTATTTGTGAGATCTCCTTTGTGGGACCAAACAAATAAAAATCACCACAATAGATATTTGCTAGATAAATTATAGGATGAAGTGGCGACTAATTTAAACACAAGTAAGTAGAAATGTTTATTTGTATTAAACACATCTAAGTATTATAAGCAACTTCGATAAAACAAATAATATTTAGATTATAGATAATTTTAATTCACAATCAGCAAACTAGCCTTATAATCCATCCATTTTTATCAAAATTTGTAGATATTCTTCATTAGTAGATTACGTTTCAACTTATTTTCACCGTTTATACTTTAATAAATATTTATTTAGATTCTAATGTAAATAACTTTTGTTTTCATCTGTATGTTTAAAAAATAAATGTTCAATAATAAATACAAAAGTATTGTTTCACTTAAATGTAACCCACTAGTCGCTCCTCTTAAAGAATTGGTCTACCATGACAGTTGCACCATATTTTTGTAATTTCGTTTGAAACTTTCGAAAAAAATTATGAACATTTCTTGAAGTCATTATACATAAATGATGAAATTCCCCAGATTCATATCGTTTGGTAGTATATGTGCAGCATATTGACGTTTTTTACGCATAAATTCTCCAACATACCATTTAGTAGCATTTTAAGATAATAGTAATCTTCTTCTTCCGAATCACTGATTTTTAGAAACGGTTCTCCATAGTAGCTGACAGATAGAACTTATACTACTGTCACAGTTCCACTATAAACACACAACGGAAAGACAAATTTGATTCGCTTTTATCGCCGCCCTTATCGTCGCTCTTATAGCTTTTATTACAGCTCCAACATATTCACACCCTTAATCTTTCTTACTCCCACTCTTCACTTCAACCTGTACACTTCATATAATTTATCTTTATTATATTTTCGTATTACCCACCTGTTCAGTTATCTTAATTTAAGAATCGGTTGGTGTTATCTTCTATGCCTCAGACGACCCAGAAGTTACATTAGAATTATATTGTTAAATCTTTAACATTTTATTGAATGAAATTAAAATATTACATGTAAAAACTACATATGAATAAAACTAGAAGTTTTATTTGGAACCATTTTGAGAAAATTTCGCCTATAAAAGCAAAATGTAATTTTTGCTCAACTTTTTTTGCTACCAAAGGTAGTTCAACTGCCAACTGAATACGATATTAAAAATAAAAATCCCTCCGTTAATTTAAAACAGGACAGTACTAGAGTACTAATTAGTATAGAACGTGAGAATGAAGGCAATGTCGATGTCACAGGAATGACTACAAACTGGCTAATAGTAGTTCTCCAAGCTCCAGTAACACAGTGACTATGGATAGCACGAAAACAAGCATCGATAGCTCCAAGAGGACGAGATATTTGCACCATCGTATTAATGGTCAATTCACAAACAGGCCTATCTCACAAAAAAAAACATAAATTAGATATAGAAAATTGTTCAAAATAAAGAGTTTCAAAAGTGGCTAAATATGTTTAATTCCTGTTACATATTACCCACGAGGAAAACAGTTTCAAACAATTTACTTCTTCAATTATATAAACGAGTGGCTGAAGGAGTTAGGAGGCAATTAGATACAGCCATGGCAGTATCATTTACAACGGATGGATAGACATAATTAAGCAATGACAGCTACATAGCATTTACTGTTCATTTTATTAACGGAGGCTGTAATATAAAATCTTTTTTGTTAGACTGCTTTCGTTATTTTGGCAGATATACTGCCGAAAATTTAGCGACTGGTCATACGGGACGAATAGAAGACGCTATGCGAGATGCTAATAATAATATAAATAAAACATAGGTCAATATTATTTTAGTAATAGAATGGTTGTTGATAAGTTTTGAACTTATTTTAGTAAATGTATTCAGACATGTAAAGAAAAAAAATAACATTTAAAAAAAATCTTACTAATGAAGACATTGTTAATCTAAAATATTTTTAAAAAATTATTGCAAATTTAGAGATTACATGGAAAATAAAAATTGATGATTTTATGCATCAGAAACTGTTTGTTTTCGAATATAAAGTTGATAAAATCTCAGTCACGCAGTTTACTGTTAATAAATGTAATATTTAATTGGACGGTGATAGTATAAACTATAAAATGGAAAGTCTGAGTCATTTTGTGTCTTCCCATGTAATGCTACAGTTAAAAATATTCAATATAACATTGAACGAGTATTAATTGAAACTAAAATAAACAACAAATCATTATAGCAAGAGGGGCGAAGTGTTTCAGTGAAAGATAAGTTAACATTAATACCAAAATTCCAAAGAAACTTTCTGTGAAAAAATCATTGGAAATCAGTTATGAGTAAAAGAGATATTGTGAATGAATTACACCCAGTTCGACTCGAGCAGCCGAACCAAAGGGATAGCATAGCTTCAAGGAGCCGCTATCGAGCCCTCGACACAAAGATACTCCTCTCTGCTTTTCCTGTTTATCGTCGTATTATTTTCTTGTTGTACCCCCTACACAGGGGTGCAACGTGTGTCCTAGCTGCTGATTACGGCGTCCTTCATCACTGTTCTCTACGTGGTTCATGCTCACACGGCGTACGCACAGCGCCCCTTCGCCGCGCTGATCCGCCATGCGCAACTAAAGGAAGGCGAAGGCCAAGAAGGCCGAGCTCACCGCCAGCGAGCAGAAACACGACGAAGATGTCCGAGTCGCCCTTGCCATTTCAACTACAACCACCAACTTCTGATAATGTGGATCTCCTCGGCACCCTCCATCAAGTAGCTACGGCAACTGCCGAACTCTGACAGCGACTTCAAAGCAAGCGTTATATCCTTCAAGTCGTCTTCATCCAAACGCTCTAAGAAATACAGACCAAATACAATCGGAATGCCACCAAACCATCCAACTCAACATACATGCAGCCGATTTTCTGCCGTCCAGCCAGGTCGCCCCCGCTAGCCCAAACTGAATGAATGCAACTTCCTGCCACTCGGAGGCACAGTCTTTATTCACAAGAGACCAGAGTCACGAACAACCCGTTCAACAGCCGCTACAAAGCCCAGTACCCCGCCAAGACATATGTTCACGATAAACAACTTACCCAAGGATATGCTAAGCTCAAAACCAATGGCTTCCGCTCTGACCTCCATCCCGTATCTGCAATGTTTATTGTGAGACTAAAATTACCAGAAGATAGTATAAAATAAACTGATGAACATATTTCATCTTTTCCAATTGTACCGTCATTGGTGCCGTAAAGACAAAAAAATTGGAAAGTATTCTAAACAAAGAAAAGATGTATTCTTTATACGTTGCATTTTGCAAAAAAAGTCAATAAAACCTGCTAGCAAAACTACATATAAAGAAGCGCTTATTAGAAAAAAACATATGATTTTACATCGCCAGAAAAGATCAGTGCTGATGCTACGAATTTGAACATACAATAGGAGATGAAGAAAATCTCCAGAAATAAGAATACAATTTACACATTAAGTGCAAAGAAGCTGTAAATAATAATTATTATTATCTCGAAATATTAAAAAAGTCAGTTAACTGGTTTTTGCTTGCCGCCACAGATATATATGTGTTATAAGTATAGATATACTCGCAATGGATTATTCTTTGTTTTCCTAATACGTCAAAAGTTGCTGAAAAGTTTCGTTTTTAAGAGGGTACTAAAAAGAGATATGAAAGAACTTAGTAATAACTAGATTAAGTAAGGTATTAATATTTGAAAAATACACAATAAATTCAATTAAATTGTAAATTCATTGACAATTTATAAGTTTAGTAAAAAAAATTTTTGGGAAAAAATATTTTTCCAGGTTTTCAATGAAATTCCCTGATTTTTCCCTGACTTTTCCAGTATCACAATTTTCCCTGACTTTTCCAGGTTTTCCAGGTGCGTAACAACCCTGTAATAATAATAATAATAAAAAAAAGGAAGATGCTATAAAAGCAAAGAACAATAACAGTTTAGTAACATGTAATTTTGACTTAGAAGGCTGTTCTGTACTGCCCGCTCTATTTTGCTAAACCAATTTTTTATAAACGGAAAAGGAGTCACTAATTTCCATAGGCATGGAAAACATTACGAATGCGGATATAAGCAAGAAAATACACGATTTAAGAACTCAATTCTTAATGGAGAACAATAATATTAAGAAAAGTATGCTCGAATTCTTATATTCGGCAAACTTAGATGCTTCACGTATCTCAAACCTAGGCGCCGGTGACCAAACAGAAGAAAAAAAAGATCACGAAGCCAGCGAAGAAGTAATTTACGAAGGACCTGTAGAAGATTTACTATCATTAGATCTGGTGAATTTTGTCATTGATACAGCATCGACATCAACTGGAAAGAGGTAGAACAAAAATGAGGAGTACCTAGCTGAAAATGATTTGGTGGATAGCCCTGTTAGCACACCAATAACAAGTGGAAAAAATAGGAAGCGAAATAAAAACGATGATGACAATCCAAAATTTTTTTACACACGATGAAAAAATAATTAAAACAGAGCATGTACAGGAAGATGATATTAATAAGTTGTCAATTTATATGATCCGAAGTACGCACTATTAAAAAGAAACCTTTAATAAGGAAGCTAAAAATGAAATTCTAAATAAAATTCAAGAGGAAGATGAAAGACTGGGGGAAAATTAAATACAAATGAAAACGCAAATGTTTCTTTTTATATTTAAGTTTTGGAATTATATTTCATTTTACGTTAATGTTGCTATTAAATATGAATGGAGAGAAAAACTACTGCAATATGTACAAGTTCATAATTCGTAAGGTTACGAGTTTTATGTGGATGATGAAGCTTCTTGACTGGATGGGTATATGGAAATGATGAAATTACTGGATTGCAGTAAAAAAAAAAAAATATTTAAAATTCGGCCTCTACCGGTTTCGGCATCTATTATGCCTTCTTCAGGAGGTGAAAATTATTTGCATATACACATTAAAAGAACACATTAAAAAATTTTTTAACAAAAAACACATAACACACGCAGGACGTCAAAACAGTTAAAAAAAATATAATAAAATACTCAAATAGTCGTCAATATTGTAAAAGTAAAATAAATATATAAATGAAATTTTCGGCACCCTTAACACGTTCGCTGCGTATAAATTCACGCGTCGCAGCCGTAATGCGGTAATGAATTTTGGTGCAATTCTAGTTTTTTTTCTCAATTTGTTAATATTGTGTGTATGTAGAAGTCTTTACTCTTATTTTTCAGTATTTTTTTTTAACGCCTACGGTGCGTCGGCAGCATTGTGGACATCTTTTGTTCGGCAGTGCTAACGACGCACCTATACGTCCAGCCTCTTGAATTCTGAAATCAACATATTGTTAGACAATTCATGTTTATTTGCTTGATGTTTTATCTTTTATTTATGTAATAGCCATTATTTTAGCCCTTTTGAATTGTAAATAGACCTGGTCGTTGTCTCCATGACGCAAAAAAAAAACTGTAAAACGGTTGAAACAATATAGAGTACTGGACGCAACTGTTGCGGCGTGCGCAATGGTTCAACAACATACAAGACGCAACGTGTGCGTCGTACGCAGCTAATGTGTTAAGAAAAAAAAAATATATTTAATATTGACGACTATTTGAGTATTTTATTTTATTTATTTATTTATTTTTTTAACTGTTTTGACGTCCTACGTGTGATGTGTTTTTTGTTAAAAAAAAATTTAATGTGTTCTTTTAATGTGTATATGCATATAATTTTCACCTCCTGAAGAAGGCATAGGAGATGCCGAAACCAGTAGAGGCCGAATTTTAAATAAATTTTTTTTGACTGCAATCCAGTAATTTCATCATTTCCATTTACGAGTTTTATGTTTCATTTTATTTTTAAGAATGATGTTTATTTTTATACATACAATAAATTTATATAAAATTACATATTTCTTGCCATGATACACTTCCTGGTCCATTTATCTATTACATGAACCCCTGCCGAATTTCAAGAGCTTCATTTTTATGTCTGTTGCCTTACTGTTGACTTAGTCCATATTTGAATGTGTACTGATCATCTATGTTCATTTCGGTGTTGGGAATATAATTTGAACTATTTTTTTTTAAATTATGTAGAGCACAACCGATTAATTTGATGATTTCTATTTTATTAGGGTATAATTCAATTGTAGTTAAGAGTACTCTGAATCTGTTAGCTAATATCCCAATGTATTCTCAACATTTCTGGCGCGACTTAATCTGTAATTAAAAATACGTTGCTGCTGGGACATGTCACGAAACGGATATGATTTCAGAATATTCCGAGTTAATAAAAACGCCGCGTCTGCAATTATAACATGCGGAATAAGTTTATTTCGGCCAGGTAGGGGTTTTTCTTCTGGTATATATAATTCGTTATTTTGTATGCCTCTATTTAAATCACTTTTTAAAAATACTCCACCATCAGATATTCTTCCGTTTGTGCCGACATCAGTACAGAAAATTGTAATTGCTGTCTACAAGTGCTAACAGTACAATACTGTTACTGCCTTTGTAATTGTAAAACGTAGAACCTGCGCTTTTTGGTTCTTGGAACACTATCGGCCGTATTCATAGCAATAGTTATACCCGGTATAACTTTAAACTTGTTTTTTATACCAGGTTTAGGAAATAATCGTATTCATAGCACTTTTATGTTTGGATTTAGCTTATACCAACAGGTAATAAATTTAAACCAAGAGGTACTGAGTATAAATCGTTAAACTAGTTGGTTTAAGACCTGTCAATTTTAAATTTTCCGCGTTGTTCTGCGCATGATTATTGTAGTGCTAGCGTACAGAGTTAACCTCAGAGATTTATTGTGGTTATTTGTTATTGAATATGGGTAAGTAAAATTTATTTTAAAGGATTCAATCTATATTTTCTTATAATTTTCAGATTCTTCAGGGGCCTGTTTCATAAAAAATATTAGACTAATAAAATTAGTGAAAGTCTAATAATATTAGTTAATATTATTATTTTTTGTTTCATAAAAACATTAACTTATAATATTAGTTATTAGTATAGAACAACAAAATATTAACTAATTTTATTAGTAAAGAACGGAATTTGTTTCATAAAATAAAAAGACTAATAAATTACTCTAATAAAAACAAACTAATAATATTAGCGCATTGAGAGTAATAAAACAATATATTAGTGAATATTGTGTATGTAATTGTAGTGGAAATTAGAGATACAAATAAAAATGTTTGATTCAGACACAAGTGACGAAGAAGAAATTATAGTAAGAAGACCTAGAATATTTCGGCAAAGACTTTCTTATCAAAATTTGGATAATACAAATGAATTTAACGAAAGGTTTAAGCTTAATTTCGAAAAATTTGGGTACGTCTTGATCAAAATAAATTATGTACTAGAATATAAAACAAAGAGAATCCATTCATTATCTCCCAAAGAACAGCTTTTAATTACGTTACATTGGCTAGGGAGTGGTATGTAATATCATTGTATAGACATGCATGGTGTATCTAATGGAACAGTTTGTAGAACCATAAAAAGAGTGGTGCATTCTATCAACGACACTTTATTAAAAGATAATGTATGTTGGCCGGATGGTGATGATATTGGTAAAGTTATTAGGAACTTCAGTGGATTAGCAGGGATGTCATTAGTTTGCGGGGCAGTAGACGGCACCCTTATACAAATTGATGCTCCAAAAGACTACGAGTCCTATGGCCACCGCGTGGTCTCTGACTTCGCACCACGATTTTCTTTTTGAATCTTTCGAAATTCATTCAGAAAAATGTCCAAATAACTGATTTTTTTTATATTCTAATATTTTTCTTAAAAAAAATGTACTTTTACTTTCTTCTCGTCTCTTTTACCAACTGATTTTAAATCAAAACACAAAAGATTGTAATTGAATTAAGTATATGTCAAAATTTGGTAAAAATTTTAATACAGTATAATAATAAATGTTTGGTTGTCATAGATATGAATTCACTAATATTAGTTAATAAATTTATGAGTAATGGTTAAATATATATGAAACAAAAAATATTAGTTTAATATTATTATTTTATTAGTCTAATATTATTAACTAATATTATTAGAAACTATTATGAAACAGGCCCCAGAAAGTGAAAATGATATTTAGACATGGCTGAATTCGTAGATGAAGTCAATAATGTAAATAAACGCAGAAAAATATATAAACCACGAAAAAATCCTTTTCAAATATATGACGATATTGACTTCAAACAACGATATCGTTTGAGTAAGGAAAGTGCAAACAAAATTATAAATATTGTCAGACATGCACTCGAAAAACCAAATATGATAGGACAGCCCATACCCTCTGAAATTCAAGTGTTGGCGACAATTAGATATTTGGCAAAAGGATGTGAACAAGTTGAATCGGGTTTAGTATTATTTCTATTTAATTTTGTAAATATTGAATTTGGAACAATATTAAGATTTTCTTTAGGAGTTACGTATTTAGATTTTTCAAGATATGGTCCATTATTATTATTGTCTGTTTTAAAATATATGGATTTAGTCAATCAACTTTGTCTAAAATTGTAGCAAGAGTCACTCGTGAAGTTACAAGACACATTGATGATTTTATAAATTTTCCAATTCTGCTGACGAAATTCAGACCGTGAAGGAAGACTTTTATAAAATTGCACACTTTCCAAATGTCATAGGTATAATAGATTTTGTACGAGTAGAGTTGTGGTACATATCCTATTAATATATACTTTTACTTTACGGAATAGGTTGCATAGATTGTACACACATAAAATAAAGAATCCTGGAGGTGATGTGGGTGAGTATTACTGGAACAGAAAGGGTTATTTTTCTCTAAATTGCCAAGTTATCTGCGATGCTAAATTACGTATTACCAATATTGTGGCCCGCTGGAGGGGTAGTGCACATGATGCGAGAATTTGGGACATGTGCAATATCAAAAATAAATTTGAGGTAGATAAGATTAAGTACAGCTTTGGTAAACTAGTAAAACATCATACTAAATTTTAGAATGAAGAAATTAAAGGTTTATTGTTGGGTGATAGTGGTTATGGAAGTACGCGTTATTTACTTACACCATTATTAAATCCTACAACACCATCCGAACTAAGATATAATGCTGCTCATATCACAACAAGGAATTCAATGGAGCGTCTATTTGGATTATTGAAAAATAAATTTAGGTAAATTATGAATAATAAACGAAATAAAATTTTCATTTGTATTTCTGCTAGGATGTATGTATGTACTATATATATACATTATTTTCAGTTTTTTTCTTTAATGGACTGGGAATGAGTTTAGATACAGCTAAGGCAGCAATAATTATGTGTGCTATATTACATAATATTTCTCGAAATGATAACATTGAAGATGAAGGTACTTATTAAGTGATTTTAGTTATGATCTAATGTTGACCTTTTTTGCATACATTAGACATTGAAATCAATAATACTGAAGATGAAGACGACGATCCAGTTCAAGAAGAACCCGATCCAGTTCTGCCAAATCCAATCCAGCAAATAAGGGGTAATGCGAATATATTTCGTCAGAATTTTATTTTACGACACTTTTCAAATTAATTAAATGCAATAAAAATAAATAATATAACATACTAACATTAAAATTTAAGGGCATTAATAATATTAAAGCTAGACTGTGTTAACAATGAGTCTGAGTCATTATTTAATTTATTATTAATTTTATTTAAAATTTGCATTTGTAGTGCATGTTTTTCTTTTCTATGTTGAATTTCTAATTCATGTAATTCTTGTTCATGTTTTAATTTTAATTTAAATATAGTTTCTTCTCTAATAGATTTTGTTTTATGTTTTTCTTGGTTAAATTTTAACATTTCAATTTCAAATTCTGACAGAGGTTTATTAGTTTTTCATTTATTCCTTATTGGCTGTTTATTATTCTCTATGCTAGTACTTGGTGCAATTCTTTCTTCAGAATTATTTGAATGGGGTAAAATATTGGGTGGATGGTATAGCTTTGTCTCGGATTCATCTAGCAGGGAAACGGGATTAGGCGAGGATATAGGTTGCTCTTCTACTGCAATTACTCTAAAAAAAAATCACATTTCTGGGGAGGTATAGGTATATATTTCTCCAAAACAATGTAATAAAATTATACTTTAAATAAATGTTTATATTTATAAAAATGGCGTATTTATTTATTTAAGTAATTTCAAAAAATAACTTTATAAGGTTATGTATTTTTCCGAATTTGAAAAACTATTAAATTATGTTCATAGAGAACGTTAATTGCAAAATTCGTAGTTTGAGCTCAATGAAATTATGTTATTATTTAGTGGGCATTCCTCACGTTTTCCCGCAAGGCTATCCCATTTAGGCCAAACAGGTAAGGGATTCTTTAGTAGATCGAAAAAATCGCGTGGTTCGCCTACTTGTGTGAAATAGCATGCACATCTTTCCATGCGATTTGTATTTAGACACATGCACAAGTCTGGATAAAGAAAATGCGCGAGAAAATGTTTATATCGGTACAGTAATATTTCAAAATCTTCCACGGCGTTAAACACCGTGTGGAATACCCAATTATCAATTTATTGTTTTTCACTATACAGTATATAAATAAATGCAAAATTTTATCGAAAAATAATGAAGAGCGTCACAACATTTATTGCTTTAAAGGTCTTAAACAAACAATTTTGGCAATTCTACTGTTATTTAAGGACATAAAAAATGAAGGCTACATGTTCCTTTTGACATCGAGGTTGCAACAAGATGCTTTGGAAAATTTATTTTCCGTTATTAGAAATAAAGGTGGTTACTGTGTTTATCCAACAGTCAAAATGTTTCGCGAAGCTTTTCAGATGTGTTCGAAAGTGAGATTGTTAGATACTGTAGACACATCAAATTGTGACAATGACGAATGCACCATCATAGAATTAAATGAAGACAATATAATAAGCATACCCAGTACAAGCACCTGCACTTCATCTTCATCCCAAGAAACCAGTGGCATAATGACAATTGACGAATTAAATGACACCGACGACGATGAGTGCTCTGACCCGTCATTATTTAGTGTTGGAAATAAAAGTACTGCTACACTGGAAGATTGTTCCGTTGTTTATTTAGCTGGTTTCATGATTTATAAAATTAATAAACAATTTTCCTGTCAAGAATGTAAGAAAAAATTATGCAAGTGTGACAATTCAATGGTGAATGATAATGAAATATTTTTAGAATTGAAAGATTATGGTTTAGAAAAAAATGAAATAAAATATTTAAATATGCCTTCAAATAATGTAATTTCTGTAGTCACAGTAATAGTCCAGTCAAATTAGACAATTTTACGGCAAAACCTTGGAATAATTAAAAGTGAACTGAACTTTTGTGTTCACCTTTATTTAGTGTTTTGAAACAACGTCCAAAAAGTACCCTTGATTTGACCTTGAGCTTCACGAGTTATAGGGCGCTAATGTAGCAAAAATTTGTTTTTTTGCTTATATCTTCTTTTCTATTGACTTTAGCTATAGAACATTCTACAGAGAAATTGAAGTTTACAAAATTCTCTACAAAAAAGTATTCTAGTATTTTTGTTGTAGGACTAACCCATTCTGCAAAAACTCGCTGTGAACGTTGATTTGAAGGGTAACACGACAATAATACGAGTTCCACAACCAATTTGAAGTCTGAAATTATGTATAATATACCATGAGTTGAATCGAATGGTTTTCTTCGTACAATTTTAAAACAGAAAGGTTCTCAAAATAAAATATTTCAAGGAATTTCAATAATATATAATTCACGCGCGCTAGTAGAGTACTTCCGATTTCAACAGTAAATGGTAAAATCAAGGTTCACGATCGAACAGTACCTGTGGATTCATCACTATTGTTTCAAAGAATTAGTGCCATGAACAAATCCATCGAAGAACTCCGGGGATTTTTCCAATATGAATTGGCTCCATATCCTGTATCACTCTTCGATGACACTGGCATGCGTAAAACCAAGAAGTCATCTCTCTATGACATCTTTAAACCATTGACATCTCTACCTGATTTTGAAAATGCAACTTATATAATTGACGGTGGCTTCCTCTTACACAGAGTTGTGTGGCATCAAAATGATGCTTTTAATTCAATTTGCCCAGCTTATGTACATTATGTACAGAAACATTTTGGCCCGAATACTAATATAGTCTTCGATGGATATTCCAACAGCAGCAAAAGTGTGAAAAGTATGGAACAAATCCGCAGATCTTCCAAATGAAACAATGAACGCAACGGTAAGGCAAGATAAATTTCTTGCTAACAACAGCAACAAAACCAGATTTATTTCGATGTTGGCTAAGCATTTCGAGGTTCATAATATCCGTGTCAAGCTATCTGAAGATGATGCCGATGTTTTAATCATCGAAATAGCTCTTGAAGAATTGCGGCAAAATAAAACTGTCGTTGTCGGGGAAGATGTAGACCTCATTGTACTCCTGATAGCTCGTACGCCGATTGATGGAGAAATTTATTTCATGAAGCCAGGCAGAGGAAAAGTTCCACAAACAATTTACTCATCCCAAAGTTCTTACCAACATGAATGCAGTAAACATTATCTTTTATTTCTCCATGCTGTCTCCGGGTGTGACACAACGTCAGCTCCTTTTGGTAAAGGTAAAACGACAGCTTTGAAGCTATTGGAAAAACGCCAAGATTTGCAAGCTGCAGCTCAAGTTTTCACGCAAGGAGATTCCTCACACGAATTGATTTCTTCCAATGGGATTAAATTTTTACTGGCATTATATGGAGCGCCAAATGAAGTAGCATCCATTGATCAATATCGTTACACGTGTTTTACGAAATTAATAAATAAAAGTAAGCCGGTGAAATTGGCTGTATTACCGCCAACAGATAGTGCAGCTAAAGAGCACCTTCACCGAGTTAATTTTCAAGTACAAAAGTGGCTGGGAAATGAATTAAACCCTAATGAGTGGGGATGGATATTGAGAAACGGTGTATTGGAACCGAAAAAAACAATACAAGTTCCCGCTCCGGATTCTCTTTTAAATATGATCTTCTGTAATTGCACCAAAGGTTATGGACTATTGTGTGGATGTAGAAAATTGGGGATAAAATGTTCGTCAATTTGTAGTTATTGCAACGGGCAATCGTGTTTGAATGCCGATACAATAGAAGATAACGGAGAAAACCAATTTGATGAAGGAGAGAATGAAAATCAATTAGAATCATTTTCTACGGATTATCTGGAACAATGCGACATAGAAGGAGAAGAAGACGAAGATGAAGAAGCTTAAGATAAGTCTATTTTGACTGTTTTAAGAAGTATTGAGAGGATATTTTGACCGAATGAGACTGTGGATTAGGCCTAAAGGGGATACCACATTAAAAAAAACGCGCCTCGTACTCAACCTCAAAGGTGGTATGGAATGGGGTACTTCGTATTGGATTCACACTT
This sequence comes from Harpalus rufipes, assembly GCA_951394225.1. Lineage (NCBI taxonomy): Eukaryota > Metazoa > Arthropoda > Insecta > Coleoptera > Carabidae > Harpalus > Harpalus rufipes. The sequence goes on from OX596289.1 coordinate 24,311,167, forward strand.
TTAACACCTATACTACGGTAAAACGGTTAGACTTACGAAAAAACTACTAGAATACTTTTTTGTAGAGAATTTTGTAAACTTCAATTTCTCTGTAGACTGTTCTATAGTTTAAGTCAATAGAAAAGAAGATATAAGCGAAAAAACAAATTTTTGCTACATTAGCGCCCTATAACTCGTGAAGCTCAAGGTCAAATCAAGGGTACTTTTTGGATGTTGTTTGAAAACACCAAATAAAGGTGTACACAAAAATTCAGTTCACTTTTAATTTTTCCGAGGTAAAAACCTTATTTGACTGGACTATAACGTTAAATACTTTTAATAATATTTATAACGTTATTAAATTCAAAAGAAATATTTTAAATTTAATTGAGGCAGAAGTTTTTCAAAATTTAAAGAAAAAAAGTTCTTTTTGGTTCAAAAATGATGCTTGTGAATCCCACAGAAACTTTTTAATAAAAAAAATAATTTTGGTCAAATTACATAAAACTTTGAAATGGGAATCACAAACTTTATCAGATACTAAAAGTATAGTAGAAAAATGTCTAAATTGTCTTAATGTTACTATTTATTTTTGTAGGTATGTAATATATTAATAACGGAACGGCGATAGTTTAAAAATGTTTTTGTTCATTTTTACAATGCTGCATAATTATTATTATTGTTATTATTATAATTATTTTTATATTATATATGTTGTAAAAATTTAATATAATGCAATATATAGTTACATATTTTTAAGATTTTTGGAAATCTGTACATACATATATGTATTCATAATAAAAAATAAAGTATTTTTTAAATTGTACCGCTGATTAAAATAATATATAATTATATATTTATTGCGCATGCGACAAATTTTTATCAGCCTAGGGCGCCCAAATGACTTAATCCGGCACTGGTAACAGCGTAGTTAATTTTAAGCAAATGGCTAAAACCTTTCTCCAATAAGGCAATAAAATAGAATTTGCAATGACCATTCCGTTTTCTTCTTTTTGAATCAGCATACTTGATTTTAACTTAACAACATGCTATAAATTAACTACTGAATTGCATTTTATGCCCATTAGATCGTTAAAATTTGAAGAAAACGGTTATATTTAATAGTTCTCAATTTCGGAAAATCGTTTTACACATTTTAATTAAGATTTGCAAGTTTTCAACGAATTGTAAATATTTTTAATAATAATATCCTTCGATCAAATGGTTTAACATACGTAAATACGAAAAAGTGCAATCTTTTATTGCTTATTAATTATAAATATATTTAAATTTTATATCTACACCATTGTATATTTGTACAGTTTTGTCTGTAAAATCGACTTGCAATATTGCTAGATTTGTAACTATTTTAGTCATATTTGGGTGATTACCCGATAAAGTTAATATCCATATTTTGAGGAAAGAATTCAAAAGCTTGATATTTATTTTCATTCGCGAGAAAAAGTTTTATATAAAAATGAGTGAATGTACAAACTTGGTAATATCATTCTTTTTCTAATGTAAAATATCTGCATCTGTTCAAATCGAAAACAATATGAAGAAGTATTTATATCATTTTTGCCATTTTCAAAGTTATATGTATAAAACTGAAATAAGTGATTAGGTAAATGGTTGTTTTTACTAGTAGAATTTGAAGATTGTATCGTCATATTTGCATTTCCATTCATTTTTGGATTATGGATGTAGACCAAAAAACATTATATTTAAATTTTGATTTCAATATATCGAAAACGAAACGAAGTTTTGTCGTTGCTGTTTTAAAATCTGAAATCAACACGATATAATAAAATTTATAAAAATAAATTATAATAGACGTAATAACTCAAAAACGGGTAGCGGATACAACCTTTATGTCAATATTATATTCATAAATTAAAGTTATATATTTTATATCCGAGATGTTAATTGGGTGTTAATAAATACACGAAATATCATTTATTCTTACAAAATCAACATTTCAATAAACACTTATACCTTCATCAGTGTGAGTAAGACCTTGCAGATTTTTATATATAATCATATACAAATAAATACATTTGTTTAACTATTCAGTTTTTCAAACAACGTATAAAAATTCGCTTTCAACTCGACAATCGAGATTTTAATGTTTACATTTCGCGCTTGTACAACAGACACGTGCGCCATCTGCTGACAATTTATTGTATTAATAATCAGCATCGTGGATGTTGACGTTGTATTTGTTTGTTCATATTTTACAATGTCCGACATGGAAGTTTTGTGTATTGTTTAATTTACGGTTTTAGTGATAAAAAATTGTAGAAAGTCAAATTGGTGTCTACAGCAGAAACGAACGTGATCATTTCCGTTTCTTGATATTAAATACAAGGCTTCGAGATCTTTGTTAAGATGGGTATCACAGGCTTAATGTTCAAATTGTAATAGTTTATATTTTTCGTGAAACAAGTGTATTTTACATTCCCATTTCCAGATATGCGATGCTCATTTAAAAATCATTAACGTAATATCGCGATGGCCCGGTAGCACACACGATGCTTATATTTGGCGGAATAGTCGAATAGGACAGACTATGAGAGCTAATTTTGAAAACGACGATACAAATACTAAAATATTAGGTAAAAAGAGTTCTTTTTATATGAAATATACTATTAACTAAATTAATTTATTCACAGGCGATTCTGGTTATCCCTGCCTTCCTTGGTTGATGGTTCCTCTACCTAATCCTAGAAATCCACGAGAGCTAAATTTTAACAATGCCTTTAAACGAGCTAGAATTTGTGTGGAACGTAGCATTGGCGTTCTTAAAGGCAGATTCCGCTGTCTTTTGAGAGACAGAACACTTCAATATTCGCCGAGAAATGCTGGAAGAATAATTACTGCGTGTGCAATTCTTCATAACATTGCTTTGCATCATAATGATGAAATACCACAAGCCGAATATGATAATATAGACTTGGATGAACCAGTTGCACCAGCTCAACCGGACAGAGTTTGTAGACAACAAGGGTAATTAAATCGAGAACGCTATATACAGCAATATTTTTAATCTAAAAAAAAATCGGCCCTTTTCAGGGCCACCAAATTTATTTTAAAAAATCTGATGTGGCCAGCACAATACCTTCCGTCAATCCTGTGTATTATGTACAAATTCCATACATAAATTTTCTTGCAAAAGCTTCTAAATTTTTGGTATTTTATGATTCCCTTTCTTGGCAACGAAATTCCATACTCCTGATAACAAACAAATCACATGACATAAGAAAATCATGAAGTTTTGAATGAAAAATTATGACACTTGTCAGTTATGGACATAATTAATTGCTGTCATTTTGATACGGGTCCCCATATTGCACGCGCCCTATACATAATTTTTTGCAAAAGATCCTATATTTCCAGTAAAGTTATTTCATAAACAAACTATGCAAATTGCACTTGACACTGACATCTTCTTCTTCTTTAGTTTTCCCATTCGTTAGGGAGTCGCTATTTTTTATTTTCTTCTTCCACGAATTTTTGTTTTGCGTCGTCCTCATTCAGTTTCTTTTCTCTCAAGTCTTCTGCAATACAGTCTTTTCATCTTATATTTGGTCTTCCTATGTTTCTACCACCTTCTATTAATTTCTTCATCTCTCCTCATGACATGTTCAAACCAATGTAATCGTCTCTATTATATCTAAAAACTTCTAACACTAGAGTTACTTCCCTTATTTTTTCATTCAATTACTTGCTTTTTATTGATACTGACATATGTCAATTTGAATTACCTGAATATATTAGCAGTTTCCATGGTTATGTTAGCATAGCTGGCTGAATTATGAAATTTATACGAATTTTTTATCTTTATTATTCTTTAACTCTATATCTGTTGAATATGAAATATAAAATGCAATCAAATCGTATAGAGAATAATATATTCTTTAAGTTATAATAACATTTAACTGAGTTTTTCAAGAAAAACTGTTAAAATCTTCAAATGAGGGTACTTCCGGTTGACCAATTATAACCAAAATCTAATCAAGTCTGCATATGGTTGTAAGGAAGAGGAATATGCAAGAATTGTAATTTTTGGAATTCTAGTATTGGAGATATCGTGCATGAAAGGCGGTCAGATACACACACATACACACACACACACACACACACACACACACACACACACACGCACATACGAACACACACGCACACATACAGACATCATCGTAAAAATGGTAAAATCGTATTGTAAAGACCCTAAAACGTGCTTATTCAATGAAAACTCACCACCGAATTTTTTGATCAAAGACAATACCTTCCTTACCTATAGGTGACGGAAGGTAAAAACGCTACCTTTAAATTAGAAGATGTTAAAAAACTGGCAGAGAACGAGTTTCAAACAATAACTCCTGAGGAATGGCAAAGGCGATGTCAGCATGTGATAGACGTGGCGAAAAAATATATGGCCAATGAAATCATGATTGACAGTTGCAGTGAACTTAATGAACTTACAATTAATTTGGAAGATAGTGACAAAAGTGTCAATGACACTGATAGTGAATATTACAGTGATCAGGACATTAATTATTTTGTGTTTTAATATTATTTACTATTTTGACTGTGATACTCGTATTTTATTTGTATGTATACATGTTTTTTTATGTGCTATTATTATCTACTATTTTGACTCATATTTTATCAATATCACTATTTATATTACTTTTAATATGTATGTATATGTTTTTTATGTGTTATTATTTACTATTTTGACTTGTCATATTTTAGCAATACCACTATTTACCTATATTACTTTGAGTATGTATGTATAAAAGTTTTTTTTTTATTGAGTTAATTTATTGCATATCGTCGTTGTAAAGTCAAAACCTCGTATCTCAGTATTTTAACGTTTTTAAGTTACGAGGATAATAAGTTTCAGTGTCTGTATCCGCGTTGAATACAAAATCTCGTATCAACATTGGGAGAAATACCCAAGCGCATTGAACTACAGTTAAATACACGTATCTTAAAATGCTTGTAAGCAAAAGGTGGAAACCTCGTATCTAAAAACAACTCGTATTTTATTGCGTATAATCGTTTACACGGCTCACTGGAAACAACTTATTAAATAAAAACAAGAAATAATGATATGTATTATTTTCTATTAAAAGTAGTGCCTGTCACTGAAAATTGCTTAGAATTGGTACGTAATGTGCAAAATTTTCAGAAAATTGACATGTAAATTTAAGGTTATGATGTTTTTAATTCATTTGGATTATTTTAAGAGTATAATTGTGTTTTTTCAATTTTATTTCAATTATTAATTTTAATGTGAGACAGAACTGAAGGGATTTAATAGTTTTTTCATAAAATATTTGAGATACGAGTTTTGGAAATTTATGTATTTTCGCAGAATACCGATACAAACAGCACGTTAAGAGGTTTTGACATTAAATATTTAACAGTTTTCTTTACTTCTTTAAGAATATTTCACGAGGTACAATGATTTTTAAAATGGCTTTGGAGACAATTCCGGATAATATACCAATAATGTCAAACTCAGTTAATTCAGATTTTCCTACACGGAAAGCAGAAATAGCTCCCGATAATAGTACTTCAAATACAAAAAAAACTAACTTTTCTTGATAGTACAAGCGAGAAAGAAACTAGTTTCCAAAATACTTCAAAAGAATTTACCAGTATATCAACTAGTATGGAAAATGTATTAGATGCAACTGGTTTACTGAATGACCAAGAAGATAACTGCTACTCATTATCGGATTTAGAAGATGACCCATTTCAAGATTCTGGATCAAGTTATTGTCCAAGTGAATCAAAAAACGATGACACAGGCAGTGATTTGGAAAGTAATTTGTTGGAAAATACGTTAAAAAATGTTGATGAAGAAGAGAAAATAATGAAGGCAAGAAAAGGAGAGGGTAATCCAAGTAATTGGAAAAGAAATAAGGCAAAAGCACTTAGAATGAAGGGTAAAGAATATGAAGGAAAGAAGAGAGAAAAAAATGTTTCGAAAGATAAGATAATAAAGAGAGCCTCTAGGAAAATGGGAGAGAGGTGTAACTCAAAAAAATGTACAAATTCTAAAGGTGAAAGACAGTGCAATAAAATAACTGATGATCAGCGACAAGAATTGTTCCAAAGATTTTGGTCGGAAATGGATTGGAAGTAACGGAAAACTTTTGTTGCTGCTTTAGTTCATAAAGTACCAACTGCTCAAAAAACAACTAAAAAGGAGTATCGTCGAGATTATTCTTTATTTTACAACCTGAAACGGAACGTCATGCTCCTTATGCGATCTTAACGGTCGACCTAAGGAAGGCTTTCGACTCTGTGAGTCATAAGTCCATTCCGAGGGCGCTCAATCGCGTAGGCGTTCACAGCAAAACCATCGCACTCATAGCCCATCAGTACGAAAACTGCAACATTGAGATTAGATGCGGCAGGGGGCTTACGGGAGCCATCGCAATGCGTCGGGGAGTCAAGCAAGGAGATACGCTCTCGCCGATCTTGTTCAACTTAGTTATGGACGAACTGTCGTCGAACGTAGACTAAAAGTATGGTTTGGAGGTGAGTAAGGAAAAGGTCGCATGCATGGCTTATGCCGACGACCTATTGATTGTAGGTCCGGATGATCTCCACGTGCAGCACACTCTAGAGCAGGTGTGCTGTTTTCTAGCAAAACGTGGGCTCCAGATCAATCCCGGGAAGTGTACGGCACTCGTTACCCGGAGGGTCACCGGCAAGAAAAAACTGTATACCGTAACCGAGCCCGTCGTATATGCAAGTGGGCAACCACTACGGGTGGTGTCAGTAGACGACCAATTTAAGTCTCTCGGTTTAAAGTTTGACTTTGCCGGTGTGAGACCTGTCACAATCAATCGACTTGAACTAGCCCTAGATAAGTTGCTAGCCTACCCATTGAAACCCAGCCAACGAATGAACCTAATACTGAAGTACATAATGCCGAGAGCTCTGGCGGATATGCAATATCCGGGCATAACGTTGGCCACCTTGCCGCAATGTGATGTGTTGTTCAGGAAATGTGTTAAGTACACTTCATCTTCCTTTGCAGACGCCTAACGCCTTCTTCCACGCGAAGATGCGGGACGGCGGTCTAGGGTTGATATGTCTTGCAACGCAAATCCCACTAGTCTTACTAGGGCGGATGACAAAGCTTTCATAATCCGAAGACGCACTATCTGTTGCTGCATTGGGTTCCAGACAAGGCCAGGCCATACAGCGTCGCCTGAGGAAAGTAGCCGGTCGTTGCACCTCCAGGCCCGAAGCTGCTGCCTACCAGAAGTTTGATCTTGAAAGGGGTTATTCCGGTAATGGGCTATATCTTGCCGGATATAACGCGATGTGTTCACGCTGGATACCTGATCCACCCAAAAACTGGTCTGGTAGGGACTATGTGCGTGCCGCTCAGCTGCGGGGCAATATGCTTCCAACGCGAGGTGGCGCGTACAATCCAAAGGAGTCACGGCATTGTAGGGCCGGCTGTGATAGAACCGAGTCTCTCTCACATGTGCTTCAGGGGTGTGAAGTGACGCACTTCAGCCGAATAGATAGACACAACTATGTAGCGAAGACAGTGAAGAGGGCAGGTGTCAAGAAGGGCTTCCAAGCGGAGGTCGAACCACGTATCACGTGCTCCGACGGTAAGTGGAGAGTCCCGGATTTAGTATTTGCCAAAGAGAACGAGGTAGTCATATGCGACATCGCGGTGGCTTGGGAGGGCGCTAGTCCCCTCTCTAGCGCGTATAACCGCAAGTTGACTTATTATACCGATCCAAAGTTCATCGCTGGCGTCCGGGACCGGTATGGGGCCGACAAGTCGATACTTGTCGCGCCTTTTATCGTCGGAGCGCGTGGCACGTGGTGTCCGCTGAATAAGACCATTGTATCGGCGCTCGGAATTACCCGAGCGCAGCAGGAAGTTATCCTTCTTGACACGCTGAAGAGAGGATGGACCATACACGCCGATTTCTATCGGCGTACATGGCGTAAGCCCGACCGTAGTCGGCGGTAATTCCATTCCTCCCGGGTATTATATTGTGGTATTTCTAGTACCTCTTTTACTGTTATGCCCGGTTTCATAAACGAATGTCAAATCTTATGTTAACTAACAGACCTGTTAATTTAACAGCTTGCTAAATTTTAGAATTGTTTCACAAATATAGCAATTGATTTTAACTCTCGTGTTTACTAACACTCGTGCTAAAAACAACGTAGTGTATTTTCGTATAAGTTGGTAGTGGAACTCTATTCACAACAGTTATAAACAAAACAGCTGTCATTCTGTCATTTTTAAAATCGCTGAGTGCGCTGAATATCTTATCAGAATTTTGCTAAATATTTAATATTAAATATATGTAAGTAACATAATTTCATGTTTTGACTCATGCAAATAAAACTAAATGGTGGGGTACTTCGTGTTTGTTACAAAACTTCACGAAATAACCCAACATTTTTCAAGCCCGAAAGTTGATGCTTGTAAGCAAAATACTGTAACTGATTCAAATGAAAAGGATTTTCTCTTTCAAATTAAAATAAATTACATTCCGTTATATCGGGGAGATATCTGAAAGTATACCAGTAGTTTTGGAATGTGCCAAAATTGTATTGCACGCGCACACTGCTGTTAATTTATTTGTATTCTTATCAGATGTACCAAATAATTTTATTTCCAACTCATCTTTTAGAAGTAGGTACTATAATTTAAATAACTAAATAGAATCAGTACACTGTGGTTGTAAAAAAAACTTGTTTGTTAACCTTAGAAAAGGTTTTATAAACTCGTTTGTTTTCTCTTAAGTAGATCTTCGAAACAATGCCGAAAAATAGGGGACACAATTACACGGAACGTGAAAAACAAGATTTAATCAACATAGTTGATAAATATAAACATATAATCGAAAACAAAAAAACAGATAGTACAACGACTAAACAAAAAAATGACTGTTGGGCTGAAATTGCTGTACAATATAATGCGTGTGTCGATCGGCCCAGAGAAATGGAACAATTAAAATATTGTTACACGAATATAAAAAGAAATCAGAAAAAGCACTGCGCATCCGAAAGGGTTAGTACATTGTTATTTAAAAATTACCGACCATATTCTTTCTATTTACTAAAATTGTAGGGTAAAGAATACATAGAAAATAAAAGAAAATCAGACGATCCTGCTATAGTTTTAGATATGTATAATGAAATGAAAAATGAAGCAAAAGAAAAAAGGAAACAAGATAAAGTAAGTAAATTAATTATAAGAAACAAGTATAATAGTGAAATATAGGCAAAATACAAAAATAAAACAGAAATTTTGTTAATTAAATATAGAATTTAGGATTCATGAAGGCCGTAGTGTACTTGAGTGACGCGAAGCGCGACGAAGCGCAGCGAAGGGAAGTTTTTTCATTCAATACATTATGTGTATAGTCGCCTCGCTCTGCTCTTCGCTGCTCCAAAGTGCAAATATACACATAATAATACATTGAATGAAAAAACTTAACTTCGCCGCGCTTGGCTTCGGTCGCTCTAGTACGCGACAGCCTTAAAACATGCGAGCAAAAATGATGTACATTTTCATTTATTTTGTTATCAGATTGAGTCAATCAAAACAGGCGGAGGAACATATATTTCAACGTTTACAGAGACAGATTCATTAATTCTATCAGTATGTCCTGGTCAGTTTGAGCCATTACCTAATATTTATGATGATGCTACAGTATATTTTAAAGGTATTTGTTTCTCACTAAAAAATTAAGAAAATGATTAGTAACAAATATTATTTTTAGATACTTCTGAAGTCACGCCTGAAGTACTCACTATTAATGAGAGTATCGAACAATGCAGTCCAACTATTCCAGGAAACAATATAAATACTGCATATGACAAAGTAAGTAACGTGCCTTTGGAAACAAACAAGAAAATTACAGCAAAACAAACAGCGGAAGATTCACAAGTACAAACTAAATTGGTGGAAGTGAATAAAAATAATACACCACGAAAAAACTCATCATTTAAAGATGAATTGTTAAAATACACAAATCAAAGAAAAAGAAAAATTGAGGAAAAAAGGAACTTAACAAAAATATATAATGAAAAGAAGATAGAATTGATAAATCTGCAAATACAGCAGTCAAAAGAAGAACACGAACTCAAAATGAAATTATTAAAATTAGATCTAAAATTAAAAGAGAACCAGTTAAATTGTTAAGTAGTTTTGTAAATTTTTCATATTTTTTATACATGTACTTATAAATAATTCATTGTACATAATAATTATGCAATAAATGTTAATTAAATATTAATTGAATTAATGAGAGCCCTTCTTGCTGCACCTTGACTGCTACCATTATGTGGATCAACAGGAACTGCGTCATATGCATCGTCAGGAAGTATTACATCTGCGTCAACGGGTGGATCATCATCATTTGCTATTCGTGCAATATTGTGCAATACGAAACAAGCAACAATTACTGTTAATGTGGTTTCAATTTTCAACCTTAATCCGACAGATAAACACGGAAATCTTCTTTTTAGCACTCCAAAGGATCTTTCAATCGTATTTCTGGTCAAAATGTGTCGTCTGTTATATTCATGTTCTCTTGCACCATTTGGGTTAAGTAGCGGAGTAAGTAAATATTTCTTACATGCATAACCATTATCTCCTAATAAATAGCAGTTGGGATAAACACCAGCCTCTAATTCATGTTTTAAAGGCGAGTCGTTAAATATAGTGCTGTCATGCACTGAACCTGGCCATCTTGCTATCACATTAAGGAATTTTAAATCTGAATCGCATATCCCCTGGACGTTTAATGAAAAATAACCTTTCCTGTTCCTGTACAGCTCGCCATCTGGTCCACCAGGTGACTGAAGGCGTACATGGGTACAGTCAACTGCGCCGATTATACCCGGTAAATGCGCGATTTGGAAAAATGATTGTTTTATATTATTGATATCTTCATTTGATGGCATTTTTATAAACAATGGCTTCAATATAGCAACTTGTTGTGTTATTTTCTTAATTATTCGCGATATTGAAGCCTTGCTTATATGCACGTGATCTCCCAAAACATTTTGGAAAGTCCCAGTAGCATAATATCGCATAGCCATCAATAATTGAATCATTGGGCAAATCGGTTGGTTTCTACGTGTGGTTGCTAACAAGTTTTCACCAATATGTCCCAGTAATAATAGGATGCAGTCTTTAGAAAAACGGAAACGAAGTTTAAATTCATAATCGTTGTATATATCAAATGGGTTGATTCTCCCTCTGAAAACTCTTTGCCTCGGAATCATTTCAATAGCATTATCCATAAATTCATCTTCTGAATCGTCTGAGGCAGAAAACATTTTATACTCAAGTAGTAAATGATTAATTTCAACAATTTGTAAACTATATATTCGTATTTTGCTACATAAACAGAAAAAAATAAGTAATAGTTCGACACTTGTCAAATTTAACACACTGTTAAATAATTTAGCACAACGAAATTGACGAGTTAATATAGCAAGAGATTTAGCAAGCTGCTAAAATTAACACTGATTTATGAAACGTAAATTTATGTTTAGCAGTGGGTTAAAGGTTTAACAGCTTGTTAAAAATTTAGCATTCGTTTATGAAACCGGGCATTAGAGTTGCTTGTTGCTCGTTGGTGCAGTGGAATGGTTCACAAGCTTACAGCGCGAAGTTACTTTTATATTGTTGTTTCTTTACATTTTGTAATGTAACTTTGTCTCTGTTTCATGCCTCGTGAATTTTATTTTGTATATTGTCCATGATGTCTTGATCACTGTATGCAAAAAAACTTTTCTTTCTACACTCTCGTTGGGAGAATGGTCTGTTATAAATTGGGTCAAAAGGAGTCACAGCTCCGGAATTGTATTTGATACGTCTTCGTTTAGCGTAGAAGAGCTTAAGTATAAGGACTTCTTCGATTTGGAAGAGCTTTCAAAACTAATAATGAGAAATAAAACCAAAAACACTAATGGGGAAAAAGTCAGCTGGCTGAAAATAAAATGCCTGAAATATTTGAAAGCCAAACCAGGTATTATTTTATACAGGTATGATCATAAATCCGATTATAAAGAGATAAACGTTTTTGGTAAAGGCCGCCCCATTAATCTCACTGAGATCGACTGAAAAAATGCATACTCTAAACCTCGACCTATCAGTATTCAGAAGAAGGATTTGCTGAAGCTCTGCAAATCAGGGATCATCCCGGATGAATTTCATCAGTATTATAAGTCGTTATCAACGTCTAAGAACATGGAAGATGGTATCCCTGAACCCGATGTTCAGGATAGTGATGTTCAAAGTGATATGGAGGACGAGTAATTTTGTTCTGCCAAAAAAAGACGTGTTATAATTTATTTTTTTTACTGAAAAAAATTAAAATGTTTTTATGTTTAAGAATTTTTATAAGAATTTTTTTTTATTGTTTTATTACTTTGATTTTTTTTTCAATCAATAAATCAAGACGGCGGGATAGCACAGTGGTAGAGTGCTAGCCTCTGGACTCAGAGGTCGTAGGTTCGAATCCGGGACAGGTCGAATTTTTCTCGACTGATCTTGATCGGTATCTACTCCCGTTACCTTTCCAAGTTGGGATACAATTAACTTGGCAATCACTAAGCTATTCTGGCACCGGCTGGTGGTTGTAACAAGGGCTTGTGCGGGTGGACAACACACATGACATCTACGTAAGAAACTTCGTGGCAATTGTAAAAAAATTAATAAAAATAGATGTTGTGTGTGAGACCATCCTAGGGATATAACCTGTAACGGTTGAAAAACGGGGCGGAAAAATGTATTTTGTTCCGCCAACACATGTTTAGAACCTACCAGTCACACGTGGGGAGCATCACCGTCTGCCGAGCGATGTTACCACAAACCACAGGCCGTATGCACCCCTCTAATGGACGCTGAGAACATCACCGCCACAAATCCACCTGCAGGGCTCAGAGAAATCCACCACAGGAAACCATTTGACAACTACGAGGCCAGCTGATCACCACTAGCGCTACGTCGGTGAAAATACGAACTACGGAAAAATAAAATGTATTTATTCTGTTGATTTTATTATTTTGTATATTATACCTGATCTTGTTAGACGTAGAAAAGCTGAAAAATTATATTTTCGTAACATGATAAAGTCACTAAAAATGGTTTTCAAACACTGGCCCTCAGCCAATCAGAACCGCCATGAGACCCCGCCCTTAGACCAATCAGAACACCGGCAAAGTTCCCACACCATAAACGCGCGCGTTCAAACCAAACTCGGCCCGAGCTGGGTATAAGTTCTACGCCACCAGGCTTAGAAGATCATTCTATGCAGCAGCCGTTCCCGGCTCAGCCTAGAAGCCGATTCTATGCAGCAGCCGTTCCCGGTTCAAACATAGAAGCCTGAGTGAGTCCACAGTTCCCTGTCGACTCAACTAAGTCCACAGTTCCCTGTAGACTTAACTACGTTCATAGACAACGGGTTGGTGAGTCTGCGAGAAATCCGACAGAATCGAAAGACGCGGAGTTAAATTCAGTTTTGTTTTGCTATAGAATACATAGCGTCTCAGTCAGTACAGTATATGTAAATTCAGTTTTGTTTTGCTATAGAATACATAGCGTCTCAGTCAGTACAGTAAATGTAAATGCAGTTTTGTTTTGCTATCGAATACATAGCGTCTCAGTCAGTACAGTAAATATAAATTCAGTTTTGTTTTGCTATAGATTATATAGCGTCTCAGTCAGTACAGTAAATATAAATTCAGTAAACATTGGTATACGTAGAGTCAGGATAAATCAAAAAGTACATTCAGTTAATGCCTCAGGGCAGCTTTTCCAGTTTTTCTATTTTCATTCACACATTGTACATAGCACATTAATAAACCTAGTTATAAATAATATAGACACATCTCGTGATTGTGTTCCTTTCCCTGGACCTACGACTAGCTATCCGCACCTCCTGTTCCCCGCAAGTCAGTTTCAGAAAGGCGCCCGAAAACCAGAAACCACAGAGGGGGAAAAGCGCCACAATATATAATTATTTATATATTATTTCATACGTTGTTATATTTATATAAAATTTATCTTTCAATTACATATAACATAGAGATGCAAAAATCCCGGATGTAAATGTTTTTCATTTATAAAATGTTCAAAATGTGCTTTACACTTATGCGTTAATAAAAATAATAATTGTTTCTTGCAATTTCATACGAATAAAGGCACTTGCATTCCATGTACCACTTGTGCACAATGTAGCATATATGATACATATATATTTGTTTAAATAAAAGCTTAATATTTAGATGTGGATTTTTTAAATTATTTTTCCCAAATTTATACACACAAATTGCATTGAAAAACATGTTTTTAAGCGAAAAAAAATGCGCAATGTAGGGTTAATAAATAAAGTAGAAGCATAGCCAATTAAAGTCTATCAAAATTATTAACAACTCCCCGGTCGTGACAATATAGTATAGCCAAAAATAAAAATAATATTAAGCCTTCTGCTCGTGCAGATGCTGCAAAATTAAACATCATACGGGTACATTTCAGAATTAAGTAAGTTTATATTTTGTTCTTTGCGTGGCGTTGTAACTGAATAAGAACTAATTATTTTTGGTAGATGCGAAATTAAACATAAAAATGACATGTTTAATACTTTACACTTTCACTTACACTTTCACAAGTTTTCAAACAAGTCTTCGAACGTAATACAGTTCATTGCATGATGCTGTAACTGGATAAGAAATCATTCTTGACCTGCTGCGAAATGAAACACAAAAAATGATATGTTTTGAAGTAAGTTGATACTTTACTTAATTACATCAGAGTGATACCAATTTTCACATCTGACCATGGGCGCCGTTAATCCAAAATCCCAGGGGGCATGATATGTTTTGAAGTAAGTTGATACTTCACTTAATTACATATGACCATGGGCGCCGTTAACACAAAATCCAAGGGGGCAAATAGGGAATATGTGAAAAAAATTCAAAATAGGTACCCGTATATTTCTTACTTGAGAAAAGAACATTGTACATGTTGGTAGCATTCAGAAACAGGTGTAAAACGACTCAAAACGGCTAAAACGAATCAAAAAACGGCTACAACGGGTCAAAAACGACTAAGAGCGGGTCAAAAACGTCTAAAAACGGGTCAGAAACAGCTAAAAACTGGTCAACAACGGGTCAGGAACATGTTTAAAATGGGTTAAAACGGCTAAAACGAATCAAAAAACGGTTAAAACGAATAAAAAATGGCTAAAACGGATCAAAAATGGCTAAAACCGAGTCAAAAACGGCTAAAAACGGGTTGGAAGTGGCGTCTGAGCCATGGTTGGCCTTGAACCAGGTCACCTGGTGGTCATTTTATCTAAAATCCGCCTTGTTACACTACTTCTTTAAAAAGGTAAATAAAAACCATCATTTTATTTACCCAGATCAAGAAAATATAGCTGACATAGAAAAACAGGATATCATTTTAAAACGTCCTTCGCCTACTAAAAGCAATGGCACAGTTCGAGTTCAGGTATTTTTTTCATTTGATGTCAATATAATATCCCTTTCAAAACAAGAAATGTCCCTTTCAAAACTATAACTGTCTTAAAAGAGACATTTCAAGTACTTTTAATTTAAATAGATGTGTAGTTTAATATTGTGTAAATTAAAGTAATTTGTGTGTTTTATATAATAAGACCACAACACTTAATATATGTATTTTGTTTATAAATATAAATGCATCTTATATAAATATGATTTAGAAAAAAAAATGTCCCTTTCATGCCACCTCTCCCCTACATTCTGAGGCAGAACCATAGAGTTTAAATTCAAGTAGGATGGACGCACAATTTCAAGCCGAAGTCGGGAAACTTGTGCCCCGCAGTATACTTTCGCGCGTAACTAGTTGTCTCTTCCACAGAATATTGCTGAAAATGAGGGTTTTTGGGCCCTCGAAACGTCCAAGTGTATAAACTAATGTAAAACATCAATAAAAAATCTTCCCAAAAAAACCGAAAATAATCTCTGTTCCAATATTTTATAAACAGTTATCTGTTAAATTATTTAATCGACTTTGGTATAATGTGTTTATTTATTAATGAGCCACTTTTCATAAATTAGGTGGTATTACCTTGTTACATAATAAAGTAAGCCAAAAATAATTACATTCTTTTCTGATATTATTCAGGAAATGAGCTCACGAGGCAAAAGATAATGTTATGGGGCTAGACAAATTTGCTAACAATAGTGAAACTCACAGATATTACTAGAACTAACACTTATGATAATCAAAGCAGTGAACCAGAAACATGTAGCATATTAGTGACTAATGATGAACAGTTTAGCATAATTGACGATGCCTCTGTAATTGTGAAAATGAAATCTCGAATGAAATACAATATGAAAAGTTCGAAAATGAAAATATTGATGAAGTTGCTTTAAATGGACTTCCCGAAAATAGTCAACACAGAAACATTGCTGCTGTTATCATTGACCAAGTAAACCAAAATCAGATTATTGAAAACAGCAATGAAAAGGCTTCTTATAATACAGAAGAAACAGAAGAAGGAAATATTATTGAAAATAGCGATCAGGGTGAGATTGCTGACGTGAATCAAAATGAGATTATTGAAAACAGCGTTAAAAGTCGTAATTCAAGAAGAAGTGGCATTAGTTATGATAGTTACAAACGAACTCGAGAAGGAAAAGTGTCCCCTAAAACTACTAGAACTCCAAGAAAATTTAAAGAACGTTGCACTAATAACGTTACTAGTAAAAAACAGAAAAAAAAAACAAGCAATAAATTGGCTACAGAAGAAAAAGGTTATGATAAACATAATAAAATAATAAAATTAATGGAGTAAGCTGTCAGCACTTGTTGAAACATATTTAAATATTAGTAAACAACAAAATTATTAAAAATTGTAAATGGAAACAATCTGGAATTTATCAAATTAATTGTAAAAATTGTAATTTCATTTATATTGGGAAAACAATTAGAAACTTTACAACTAGATTCAATGAACATTTTAGGGCATATAGACTTAATATACCAAATAATTCTAATGTAGCTAAACACATGCTATCCCTTAATCACACATTTGATATGACTAATTTAAAAATATTACATATTGAAAAACGTGGGTTCAAACTAGACCTTTTGGAATCTTTAGAAATTCAAAAAGCAGTTAAAGCAAAGAAGAACTTAATGAACGAACAATTAGATTTACACCAATCACCATTAGTGAAGCCCATGTAAAGTTTCAGTTGTTCCCCCCTCCCACTCGATGTAATTAGTATATAAGTCATGTCCTGTAAATGTTACTTTATTTTAATTATACGTCACTTCTGATGATGGTCTAACGACCGAAATACGTATTAAGTGAATATATTTTATTTAATTTTGGAACTTAACCAAGTGTTTTTATTTTCATATTAACCTTGTTAATATCATCAATAAAATAATTTATTTGCTACGAAAAAAATACAAAACATATAGGATGGCACGTCAAATAAGAGTACATATTAAAATAAAATCATACATAAAAATATATTAACATAGTATTACATACATAAAAACTGGTACCAGCACAGTAGGACATACAAAAATAAATAAACAAAAATATATACTATAAATTAAAAATCTGAACAGTTAAAAATATTCTTCCAGCGAATAAACTCCAATATGTATGAGTGAGTTTTTCAGGTTTTGTTTAAAAGTGTTAGAAACAGTTGCATTTTTCTTAATAAACAACACGCACTGGTAGATGTAGATACAGGGCAGTGTTAGGAATTTCATTGAAGGAAATAGATCTTTACAAGGCGTTATAGAACTGTACCCCAACATAGCTCTAATACTTCTTTTTTGGGAGATAAAAACTTCAGCGAGTACATACTAAGCTAAATTTGAATAAAACATGGAAACCATTGACCACAGAAGAATTTGAAGCTTTTTTGGGCATTTTTACTCTAAATGGCGTAATGCGAGAGAAGAAACAATTGCTTCAAGAATTGTGGTGTAATAATGAGATGGTAAAATGTTCAGATTTTACTGCTTTGATGACAAAAACATAACAGAAGAACGCAAAGCTCATGATAAAATGACACATTTCGGGAAGTTTGTGAAATTTTTGTAACTAATTGTCAGAAAGGATTTATGCCTTATGAATATGTTACGATAGACAAGCAGCTAGTTACATTTAGAGGCAAATGTCCCTGTTCGAAAACTTCCTATGTCTATAATATGCAAATTTATTTGGGCAAGGGCACAGATAGTATCCGAGAGACAAACCAAGGTCCAAGAGTTGTGAAGGATTTAGTGGCTCCTTTATACAACAGAGGCCGTGGAATTACTATGGACAATTTTTTTACAGATTGTCAACTCGCCAAGGATTTACTTGATAAAAAACTTACTGTGATCGGTACAATGAGAAACAGTAAACGTGATGTACCTGCCAGTTTTATCTCAACTACAGGAAAAAAGAATTTTCTTCAGTGTTTGCGTTTGATAAAAATTTGACCATAGTTTCATACATCCCCAAAAAAAATGTGTGGTTTTACTGTCAACACAACACCATGATAAGGAAATTAGTGACTCACCAGAAAACAAAAAGGAGCCACAAGTCATTTTATACTACAACGCAACAAAGCAGGAGTGGATACGATGGACCAACTTTTGTGAGAATACTCCTGTTCGCGTGAGTTATATTCATATCACAAGGTGTACGGCTTCATATTACGGCTAGCCATTTTGTTGCCAATCAGCAATCTTTATCAATCACGCGCTTGGTATATATTAAGCGCAGTCGGTAGGATAACTACATAACGTGTTGTATCGAAATTTGCAAGTGCAAATCAATTCGTTAAAATACTTCACGGTCAGTTTCAACTGTTTAATTGTGGAACCTGAAAGAACTCAGAGGACAAGTCCATCATTCATAGTACCCGTAAGTCGAAAGCCTGGAGATCTTCCGCTACTCACCCACAGTTCTGCCAGGATTCACAACAAAACTGGCACGCCCTGCTACCAGAATTCACTCTGGCCTTAAATAGTAGCCGCCATGAATCCACGGGTTACTCAGCGGCTTACCTGAACTTTGGGAGAGAACTGAGCCTGCCAACGGCGAGCAAGAAGGCGCCGACGTCTCCGTCTCTAAAGGGCATCTGGCTCGGCTCTAGACCCTGAAGGCCGGCGAGACAGGCGGTTCCACCCAGGAAACTTGGTAATGAGGCGAGAGCATCCGCTGTCTGCTGCCGCTAAGGGTATTGCCGCCAAACTTTGTCCCCGCTATTCTCGTCCCTGGACAATCACGAGATGCGTCACACCCCTTGTTTATGACCTCCGTAATGCCAATGGGAAGAAACTGAAAAGTATTCACGTAAAAGATTTGAAAGAAGCGTTTACAGGTCAACAGCAGAATGTCGGAGAAGTTTCGGCCGTGGAGGATCTACTCGGTGCAGCCACGTCAGCCGCGCCCAAACACGGTGCGTCGACCGATAGCCCGCCGCCGCCATCGAACCCGGATTCTACCACTGGGGTCGCCTCTGAAACATGCCCGCCGACCCGACATGCGCCTGCGGCGGCCACAACCATCGCCGCCCCCAAGGACGTCGTCGCGAACACAGTCGAAGCCAGCGGCGCCCCCGCAAACACCACCACAGCCATCAGTCTGTTCCAGGGCAAAGAACAGACCTGGCAACTCAGCTCCACCCTCACTGACTTCGCTCCAGAAGGGTGCTGGCTCTGCAGGAAGCGCTCCTGCAACGCTACGGGTCAAGCCCACCGGAAGCCAGCCACTTCTATTATTGGCAGACCACCCCGCAGCCGCCAGAACCGCCACGATCGCCAATGTTGTCGCCCACACACTGGCTATGCCTCGACACGTCGCCCCTGCCGACGACACCCGAACGCCCTGTCACGTCTAAGTTCCTGAGCCATGAGCTGTCCGCCCTACCCGAACTCTTCAGAGGAACATCACTGTTGTGGGTCCGTAATAATCGGGAGCAATGGGGTTCCTTGAATGATTTCCAGCTTTATTATGTCGGCTCGGATTGCACCCTCCTTATGGAAGAAGAGATTAATCGCCGCAAACAGAAGCCGGGTGAAAAGGGAAAAGAATATATTACTGATATACGAACCCTCTTCCGCCGGCAAGGGAAATTGACGGCCGAAGAAGAACTATTCCGCATCAACCAGAATATGGCCCCAGAATACCGGCAACATATCAGACGCCGCGACTTCTCTAACCTCCGCGAGCTAGTCCAGGAGATCGAGGAGTACGAGCGACTGCAGCGGGAAATTAAGTCACAGCCGGCAGCAACACGCCTCAACGTCGTCTCCATTCCGGCCACACCAAAAAAGGGTAGCGCGCCTTTACGCCCCAAAAAGAATACACCAGTGCTGTGCTAGAAATGTGGCCAGCACGGTCACATGCGGGCAACGTGCAAAAATGGAAGGAATTGCTAGTGACTTTGTGCGTGTATCTTTAAAGGCACAACATGACTTTGCTTCTACAGTCAGCAAGGCGTTGTCGAAACGTATCTACGTTTTTGACGACAAGGAATATTTTACGAATGTACGAGTTAAAGTCAATACATCCTGTGAATATTGCTTACTGTCGACCTCCGGCCCAACAGACCACCAAGGAACGGAATACCTACATGCAATTCTGCACAGACAGCGGACGCATCCACGCAGACGAACACGGTCTGTACATACAAAACTAAATAAAAGGCATAAGGATCTATACTTTCATCACGACGATCGCCATCATTTGAACAAGGCTACAGCTTTAACTGTGAGAGCGATTTACGTGCAAGTTTTACCAAATGGTAGATAATTCTTGTCTCGAGTGCCCTAGCCTTATGTGTTTTTTCTGTAGGATGCATAGTTTTTGTGGAAAAAATTATTTAATGTGATTTTTTGCATTTTTGTTTTTAAAACTGAGACAAAGCTCAAGTACTCTTTGAAATTTTTAAGATGATTATCACCGAGAAAATATTATGACACATTTGATGACATTGTCAATCTTCTAAACATGATAATATTTTTGGAATAAAAACAACACATTTAAATGATGATCTAAATGCAATCAAAATGAAATGAAATGCTGGTGGTATTCAAACAAGTATGTATTATTTAAAATGTATATATATATATATATATATATATATATATATATATATATATATATATATATATATATATACAACAAAATATACAGTTCTTTTTACATTATTTATCACAAGAAAATTGGGCAGAAATTTTAAATTCATGTAATACTGATGAAGCATATACTAACTTTTTTTCAATATTCCTCCATTATTTTAATATGTGCTTTCCTATACAGAAAACTGCAGCCAAGACAGATGGAATTAAATATAAATGGATCACAAAAGAAATTAGAGAACTATCAAACAAAAAAGCAGATTTAAAGTTCTTTTTGCAAGCTTCATTATCTTTAAATATAAATATTAATAGATTAAAATCAGAAATTAATGCAATTTCCATACCTTTGAAATGTAAAATGAAAGAAGCTAGAGAAAAATACTACGAAAATATAATTAATTCCTCCCAAAACAAGGTAAAGTCTTCCTGGTCAATAATAAAGGGGCTAACTAATAATAATTCAAAAAGTAACAACAACTATATAAATACTATAGTTGATCCATTAAATAATACAACTATTACAGACTCATTACACCTAGCAAACGAATTCAATAGCTACTTCATCAATATTGCAAATACTCTAGGGTTGGAAGAAACTCAACCTTGCGGTTCATTACCTAATAATATTCACACTTTCTTTCTTAACCCTGTTACAGAAACAGAAATATTTAATTTAATACACCAACTTAAAAATACATTATCAACAGGTTGGGACGAAGTGCCAAATAAAATAATAAAATCATCTGCTCATTACATCACAGTTCCGATAACACACATTTGCAATTTATCTTTTGAAGAAGGTACCTTCCCGGCATTACTCAAACGAGCAATTGTAAAACCACTATTTAAAGGAGGAGAAAAACATATTATGAATAACTATCGCCCTATCTCATTATTGAGTAATATCTCAAAAAATTTTGAAAGATATATATATAATAGATTAAGTAATTATTTTGAAAGATTTGATGTTATTTGCAAAGAACAACATGGATTTGTTAAAAATAAATCAACGACTTTATCCATCTTCAAGGCATTGACTTATATATTAGAAGCTTGGAATAACAAGGAACACGTTGTTGCTTTACTTATAGACCTAAGTAAGGCATTTGATTCTATTCCCATAGACTTGCTTATCTATAAATTAGAGACTTATGGCATACGCGGTACTCCCCTTGATCTATTAAAATCATATCTCTCTGATAGACTTCAAAGAGTAAAAGTAGAAACAAACGAGCAAAATAATTTCATTTATTCCGAATGGAAAGCTACAACAAGAGGTGTCCCCCAAGGTTCCATTTTAGGTCCTCTTTTATTTATAATTTACATAAATGACCTTCCGAAATGTACCACTGCAAATAATATACTTTTATTTGCTGATGATACAGCTATTTTGTGCAAATCTAAAGATGAATCTGAACTTATAAAGTCCATACAAAATTCTCTGTCATCGCTTGAAAAATGGTTCGTCGACAATAACATGAAAATGAACACAGATAAAACACAAGTAATAAAATTTGGTAACTATTCAAATAATTTAACAACACTGAATCAAAATTTAAAAAAATCTGAACAGCTGTACTTCTTGGACAGCATTAAGTTCTTAGGACTGAATATTGAAAAAAACTTAAAATGGAAAATTCATACAGAGTTACTGGGTAAAAAAATTAATAAATATGTTTATATGTTGAGATACCTGAAAACATTAGTTGGCACTGAAACTTTGCTTAACATCTATTATGGCTACATACAATCAAACCTTATGTATGGAATTATTTTCTGGGGTTCTTCTCATAACGCTGAAGATATTTTTAAAATTCAAAAAAAGTGTGTTCGAATAATTAGTGGAGTCAGTCCTCGAGAACATTGTGTAAATTTATTTAAAAAATACAATATATTAACTTTACCGAGTTTATATATTCTAGAAGCTGCCATTTTTGTCAAAAAATTCCAAAATTTGTTTGAAGATATGTTGAGAAGACACGAGTACAACACCAGAACTAAAAATGAATTTAATATCATGCGAAGTAATCTGTCTGTTATTCATCAAGGAGTTCTAAATAATCTCATAAAAATTTATAATAATGTACCAAAAAATATTAAAGATTTACCAATAACCAAATATAAACAATCATTAAAATTATTTTTGTTAGATAAAGCGTACTATAATATTAATGAATTTTTTTGTTAATTATGTAACGTATGTAATTCTGTGACTTATTCTTGTACAATTGTGCTGTTTTGAATAAATATTATTATTATTATTATATATATATATATGTAATGGTTGGGTTGAAAAGCAGTCTATGGGTGAACCCCGCCTTTGACTGATGAAGTCAATAAAGTTATATTATTATTATTATTTTTACCTTCAATCAATGATATAAATGATGATTTTAAAAAAGCTCCTAAACTAGGAATGCGACTTGATCACCAAAGTAAAGTTTTTGAAGAAGTTTGTATAAAAAAAATGCTGATGAAGAAATTGAAGAAGGTGAAGATGGCAATGCAGATCGCGACATAGAAGAGTACGACAATGCATGTAACTCCAATACACCAAATGAAGATATAAAAAACGATATATCAATACTTTCAAAGATAGACGAATTACATTTAAAAGATTATGACAGTCAGTCAAATGCTAATTCAACTAGTCCGTTTTTGAAGGTAACAGTAGGTAATGAAAATCGGAAAAATCAGATAGTTGTGAGAAAATCTTCTCTATGTTGGTTATTTTCTGAGAAAAATGTCTTATCAAGTGACAAAAATTTGAGAATGAGAGGTATGAATACTAATTGAAAAAACTGTAATATACATAATAACAAAATCATTTAAAGCAGGTCACAAATCAGCTAAAAGAAGAATAGGCACTAAAAGTAAAAGTTCCAAAGAATCTGCAATGAATTCACGGATTCTGAAACAACGGAACATCATCATGTGAATACAGCGAAAAAAAGTGATACACTGTTCGAAATTTGAGTTCCTATTAGTACTCTTTCCAAAGAGCGTGGCAATTTTTAATTTTATAAATGTACAATAAAACACTGTAAAATTACTAGTACCCAAAAATGTTTTCTGCAATAAAGAGCAAGAGTAAAATTGTATCGATTTTTAATAAATATTTATTTTTGAGCATTTATTACTCTTATTCATTTATTTTTACCCTTTAATTTATATTTTTTTTTTCGGATAAACTAATAAATATAATAAACCACTTAAATTAGCGCACATTTTATACTTTTTGTATGCATTTTTACCTTTTTAAAAGTATACATTTCAACAGAAACACTAAAAAGAGCACAATGTATATCATAAAATGGTAATTTCTCGCACCCAAACATGTTCATTCCCAATTACGACTAGTAGAGATTGAGCTCGAGTATCAAGTTGAAACGCAATAAGTACGCCAGGATTTATTTTGTCGACTTCAGCAGTTTAGTGTTCCTAAATTTGCATTTAAAAAATAAATGTTGTTACCTATTTTATTGAACTTACAAAAATATTATGTCGAGGTCATACCGTCGGACGGTAACAATATATCATACGATGATTGTGTTAAAAGTGGTAATGTTTGTAAACTGGTGGCAAATAGACACCAGCATTATATGAGGCATACGTGGAGATATTTAAATATTAATAAAAACATTAGCTACGGTAGAAGTGAAAATTTTATTGTAAGTAATTCACAATATGAACATACTTTTGGAATTTTTTTTTCAAGACATTACGAATTTAAAAATTATTAGAGTAAAATGGTATCAAGAAGGTTTTTATTACAAACCTGGTTATTTATATAGATAATTCTTTCGGTAAAATTCAAGATCTATTTCTAATTGAAGATGAATGTTATTTAATCGTTTATAGAAATAAACTTAATTTCAATCAAAATTTTCATGCATATATATCCTCTACGAAAATTTTTATATAAAGAACCATTTGAATTACACGGCGACAGATTATCAAACAATAATTTATATTTAAATCCTAAGTACATGTTTTTGAAAAAAATATTAATATAAATAAATTATATTAGTACCATATATATTTTGTATATAATTTATACCCAAAATCCAAATTAAATAGTATAGTTTTCAGGATTATAATGTAATCTAAAATAATTTAAAAAATGTATATTTAAATTGATACTTTATTCCTCATTTCAGTGTAATTTTTACTCATTATTGGGCACATAGAGCACCGTAAGTTGATTAAAAATTGTAACAATTAAAGTATTAAATTTTACCTGTATTAGTTTATTTTTCTAGAACTATAATGTTTACATTTTTGCTCAAAATAGTATAATTTAGTATTTTACCCTATTTTTATTACTGAATAAAGTGCCCTTTTCGCTTTACTCTTATTATAGAGCGTTATATGGCCTTGGTCTTATATAAACATTAATAAGACTAAAAAAGTGTCCTTTTTTGAACTGTGTATAGCAGCGAAATATTTTCTTCTGATGAAAATCGAGATGAAGGTTCTGTTTCTGAGATCGACGTACGTGCTGAACATTATTACTGTGTCTTCTTTGACCATAACTGGTATCCTGGTAGGGTATTAGATATAATGAAAAGTTTAAATAGTAGCAGAATAAAATTTCTGAAAGCGGATTTAGATGTATTTATATGGCCCAGCACTGAAAATGTTCATATGGTCCACTGAATCTTGTAGGAAATGGACCGTTCAAAATAAAGAGTAATGAAATTAATTTAATTAATAAAAAGTATAAAGAATTTAAAAAATATTCGTAGATAATTGTACTCGTACTATATATCCGTATTTTTCATACACAAATTTATTAATAAATAGTAAATTCGGTAATGTTTTATTTATAATTCCTCTACACCGAACTAAATATTTTCAAGAAGTCTGATGTGACACACACACAAGCGCACACACACACACACACACACACACACACACACACACACACACACACATACCGGGTATCCCAAGAAATCCTTGACATAGGCGTGTAACATGGAAAAACAGTTTTTTGTAAATAAAAAGTATCCGGCAGAAAATTAAGCCACGATAATGGACATTGATAATAAATAATACATTACCTCCGGTACGTTGTTTATTAGTATTTATTTTATTATTATTGTACATATTAGAAAAAAATGTAAAAAATTATAAATAAAAAATTGTTTCAGTATTTAATGATTAATGATTAAGATTTTTAAATGTCATCCATGGTACAATGGTTAGTGTAGCTGCCTTTGGAGCGTTAAATTTTGAAGATTTGGGTTCGATCCTTCAGCAGGACAATTTTTTTTTTGCATAAAATATGAAACTTTTAAATTCCCATTAAAAACATTTGGAAATAATAATACTTTTGTAGTAAATAAAGAGAAAAATAATTAACAAAAATTGATTACAATAATGAAAACAGTGATATAATAAAAATTTATTATATTTTCTTTTCTTGTTAATAAAAAATAACTGAGATAGATAGGTATAATGAACATGTGCATGTATTGCATTTTGACTGTATTTATAAAAAATCTGATGTGGCCAGCACAATACCTTCCGTCAATCCTGTGTATTATGTACAAATTCCATACATAAATTTTCTTGCAAAAGATTCTAATTTTTTGGTATTTTATGATTCCCTTTCTCGGCAACGGAATTCCATACTCCTGATAACAAACAAATCACATGAAATAAGAAAATCATGAAGTTTTGAATGAAAAATTATGACACTTGTCAGTTATGGACATAATTAATTGCTGTCGTTTTGATACGGGTCCCCATATCTGCTTGCCAAAGGCAGCAAAGTCATGTCACTGCACGCGCCCTATACATAATTTTTTGCAAAAGATCCTACATTTCCAGTAAAGTTATTTCATAAACAAACTATGCAAATTGCACTTGACACTGACATCTTCTTCTTCTTTAGTTTTCCCATTCGTTAGGGGGTCGCTATTTTTTATTTTCTTCTTCCACGAATTTTTGTTTTGCGTGTCGTCTTCATTCAGTTCCTTTTCTCTCAAGTCTTCTGCAATACAGTCTTTTCATCTTATATTTGGTCTTCCTATGTTTCTTCCACCTTCTATTAATTTATTCATCTCTCCTCATGACATGTTCAAACCAATGTAATCGTCTCTATTATATCTAAAAACTTCTAACACTAGAGTTACTTCCCTTATTTTTTCATTCAATTACTTGCTTTTTATTGATATTGACATCTGTCAATTTGAATTACCTGAATATATTAGCAGTTTCCATGGTTATGTTAGCATAGCTGGCTGAATTATGAAATTTATACGAATTTTTTATCTTTATTATTCTTTAACTCTATATCTGTTGAATATGAAATATAAAATGCAATCAAATCGTATAGAGAATAATATGTTCTTTAAGTTATAATAACATTTAACTGAGTTTTTCAAGAAAAACTGTTAAAATCTTCAAATGAGGGTACTTCCGGTTGACCAATTATAACCAAAATCTAATCAAGTCTGCATATGGTTGTAAGGAAGAGGAATATGCAAGAATTGTAATTTTTGGAATTCTAGTATTGGAGATATCGTGCATGAAAGGCGGTCAGATACACACACACACATACACACACGCACATACGGACACACACACACACATACAGACATCATCGTAAAAATAGTAAAATCGTATTGTAAAGACCCTAAAACGTGCTTATTCAATGAAAACTCACCACCGAATTTTTTGACCAAAGACAATACCTATAGGTGACGGAAGGTAAAAACAAAGTTATTTTTCATTGACATCAAAGAAATACAATGCATTTTTATTATATCACTGTTTTGATTGTTATAATCAATTTTTGTTAATACTTTCCCTTTATTTATTATAAAGTTATTATTTTTTTCTGAATGATTGTGATAGGAAATAAAAGATTTTTAAAAGTTTAGTAATTTATTTGAAAAATATTTGAAAATGTCCTGCTGGAGAATCGAACCCAAATCAAAAAAATTCATTATCATTCGATACGGAAGACATTTGAAAATATTTTTATATTACATCATAAAATATTGCAACAATTATTTATTTATAATTTTAAATTTTTTTTTTCCAATTTGTACAATAATAATAAAGTAATTAATAATAAATAATGCACAGAAGGTAATATACTATTATCATGTCCAATATTACGGCTTAATTTTCTGCCGGACACTTTTTATTTACAAAAAACTGTTTTCCCACGTTAAACGCCTATGTCAAGGATTGCTTGAGTCACGCGGAATAAATATATACACAAATACACCTATACACATATACACAAATACACATATATACATATACACAAATATGCATATTTACATATACACAAATACACATATACAAGTTATATAAATATATAAAAAAAAACATACTTATCTAGATGATTTCATTCCTTTGTTCTCAAATTGCTATCTGTGGATGAATTCATCTTTTGAGTCACTTTTGATACTTCGTCAATTATTATTCATCCAAGATAAGAACAGATTATAAATACATGAAATATAGATAGATAAGGGAGATGTTAAGCTACCTTCAAACTGTAACCATCTAATTATAATATCCTCTTGATAATAAAAATAAATCTTTTTAAAAATAAGTTTACACGAATAACTTATTTAAGTGGCGCAGTCGCAGGATAACCGAAAAGTAATATTGTTCGAAACGCGTAAAACAAAACAAAAAACGCATCAATTCGTTAAAAACATGTTACGGTCAGTTTCAATTGTTTTCCAAAAATAAAATTTTGATAATATTGCTTTAAATAAAGAAATAAGAAATTCAACGAGCAAATCGGAAAAATATCCCATAATGAATTAATACTGAAGGGTAGTATCATACAAATATAGTTTATTAAAACAACAAATGAGTTATGAAAATTTATTCCAACTTAAAGATATAATAAACCAAATAACTTTTATGTTAATAAATTTATTAAATTTAATCAACGGAATAGAAACTAGCTTGACGTTTTGCAATATAAACAAATTACACAGTTCAATTATTAATATTCGAAAATTAAAACAAATTGTTAACGAAATAAATCCAAAATTAAACTTTTGGGAAATTAGTATTCAAACAACAAGCCACTGTACAACTAATATAATCAGATTGAATATTTACTAGAAATACCAATTTATGAAAATAAAAATTCAAAATTGTTGCAAATAACACCAATACCTACTATATTTCAAAATCAAATTCATTTGTTAAACTATGAAAAAGAATTAATATTAAAAGATTTGAAATTGTTTTAACCCATTAGCGTCCAGCGTCCTCTTTTGTAAATATTTTTCTAGTAATTCACTGATTCTTTAAGCCTATGTCCCACCAACATGATTCTGTGCGATGTTCGATGAAACGTGTTTTGTGCGATGAAAATAGAAGCGCCGCTATTTCCATCGCACAAAATCATACCAAACACTTGTTGCTGGTTTCACGACGGTTGGATTTTGGCCTTTGTTTGTAGTCTACGCACGTTGAGTGAAAGAGTAAAGTAGAAAATAGTTTATTTTATTATTTTAAGTAGTGTTTTTATTCTTTAGTTTTAGTTTATGTAGAATAGTGTATTGTGTAGTGTAGATATAGTTCTTAGATATTTCATTTTTAGTATTTTTTATAGTTTATAGGTTAAGTAAGTTTGTGTTTCTTTGTTTTTACCTTCCGTCATCTGTAGGTAAGCAAGGTATTGTCTTTGGTCAAAAAAATCGGTGGTGAGTTTTCATTGAATAAGCACGTTTTAGGGTCTTTACAATACGATTTTACTATTTTTACGATGATGTCTGTATGTGTGTGTGTGTGTTCGTGTGTGCGTGTGTGTGTGTGTGTTCGTGTGTGCGTGTGTGTGTGTTCGTGTGTGCGTGTGTGTGTGTGTGCGTGGGTGTGTGTGTGTGTGTGCGGGTGTGTGTGTGTGTGTGTGTGTGTGTGTGTGTGTGCGGGTGTGTGTGTGTGTGTGTGTGTGTGTGTGTGTGTGTGTGTGTGTGTGGGACCGCGTTTTCGGGCACGATATCTCCAATACTAGAGTTCCAAAAATTACAATTCTTGCGTATTCCTCTTCCTTACAACCATATGCAGACTTGTTTAGATTTTGGTTATAATTGGTCAACCGGAAGTACCCTTATTTGAAGATTTTAACAGTTTTTCTTGAAAAAATCAGTTAAATGTTATTATAACTTCAAGAATATATTTGTCTATACGATTTGATTGCATTTTATATTTGATATTCAACAGATATAGAGTTAAAGAAGCATAACGATAATAAATTTTATATAAATTTCATAATTCAGCCAGCTATGCTAACTTAACCATGGAAACTGCTAATATATTCAGGTAATTCAAATTGACAGATGTCAGTATCAATAAAATGAAATCAATGAAAGAATAAGGGAAGTAACTCTAGTGTTACAAGTTTCTAGATATAAGAGAGACGATTACATATTGGTTTGAACATGTCATGAGGAGAGATGAATATATTAATAGAAGGTGGAAGAAACATAGGAAGACCAAATATAAGATGAAAAGACTGTATTGTAGAAGACTTGAGAGAAAAGGAACTGAATGAGGACGACACGCAACAAAAATGAGTGGAAGAAGAAAATAAAAAATAGCGACCCCCTAACGAATGGGAAAAACTAAAGAAGAAGAAGAAGAAGAAGATGTCAGTGTCAAGTGCAATTTGCATAGTTTGATAATGAAATAACTTTACTGGAAATATAGGATCTTTTGCAAGAAAATTTATGTATGGGGCGCGTGCAGTAACATGACTTTGACCCGTGTCAAAATGACAGCAATTAATTATGTCCATAACTGACAAGTGTTATAATTTTTCAATCAAAATTTCATAATTTTCTTATTTCATGTGGTTTGTTTGTTATCAGGAGTATGGAATTCAGTTGCCGAGAAAGGGAATCACATAATACCAAAAATTTATAATCTTTTGCAAGAAAATTTATGTATGGAATTTGTACATAATACACAGGATTGACGGAAGGTATTGTGCTGGCCACATCAGATTTTTTTTATTTTTTCGTAGTATATAGCTTTATTTTTTAGTTTACGTAGAATAGTGTATTGTGTAGTGTAGATATAGTTCTTAGATATTTCATTTTTAGTATATTTTTTTTATAGTTTGTGTTTATTTGGTTTTTTTTTTATTTATTCGTAGTACATAGCTTTATTTTTTATTCTTATTTCCTCTTTTCTAATTACTTCCTTTTCGTATCTTGTACGAGTGTTGTGTGAGTGTGGTTTTCGGAAGCAGAAATGAGCCAAAAAGCTAAGGTAAATATTTCATTTTATTAACTAATAATATAAATAAAAATTTCTTTTATTTTATATATAGATTTCAGAAGTGAACTTCTGGTCACGAGAAGCTGTTGTAGCTTTGATAGAAGTTTATAAAAGAAGAACATGTCTGTATGACAATAAATCACCAGAATACCATAACAGGGAAAATAACAGAGACGCGCTACAAGAAATGGTGAACGTCGTTTCAAAATACCATCCAGAAGTGACAGGTATTTAAAAGTATTTCTTATATTCTAACACTGCTGAATAATATTTTGTTATTGTTATAGCAAATGATTGTAAACGCAAGTATCAAGGCTTGCGTGCACAATTCAGCAGGGAATATGCCAACCTGTTAAAATCTCTGAAGAGTGGTGCTGGCACGGAGGAAGTAATCGAGCCGAAACTTTGGTGTTTCGAATCGCTTTTATTTTTAAAAGATTCGATAAAAGCAAAAAAGGGAATCTTTATTGGTGGCGTGACGGAAGAGGACGATGGACACTCCTCAGAAGAAGAAATGGTTGTGGAGTATTTGGAAGATTGTGAGGAAGTAAGTTGATAATAGTTTTATTTGATTTATAAAATTTATTGCTTCGTGCTAATATATTCCTGTTGCCAGTCAACTTGACCGACGTCATTAAAATAATTCATAAATGTTGTCCTTAAATTGATAGCAGATTGAGTGGACCTGTTCCCTGCATATAAATTTTTATCCAGTTCCTTTAATTTTTGTGTTTCGCTGTTTTCACCCATAGTCGCGTCACCAGCATATGTTTGTCCACTATGTGTAATTAAATAGTTGTGCAGTATACAACAAGCTGTTGTAATCTTCTCCACTTTGCTCACATTTAAATTAATGGGATTCAATAGCACACGAAATCTGTTGGCCAAAATGCCGAAAGCATTCTCGACGACTCTTCTTGCGCGGCTCAATCTATAATTATAATTTTTTTGCTGTTGACTCAAACCATGATATCTGAATGGCTTCATAATTCTGCTCGTCAGCGGAAAAGCATCGTATCCCACAAATACATAGGGAGTAGTGACGTTAGTTCCAGGTAGTTTTTCATTTATTGGGATATTAAATGCATTATTTTGTATGTATGTGGACATGTGACTATTTCGGAACACTCCACCATCACTTATCCGGCCATTTGCTCCAACATCAATGCAGATAAATTTATAGTCCCCATCAGCAATGGCTAGAAGTACAATGGAATCATCTCCCTTATAATTCCGATAGTAAGAGCCTTCGGAACGTGGTGGTAGAAAGTTGATGTGCTTTCCATCAATTGCACCACAACAATTCGGAAAATTCCATCTCTCCCTGAAAACTTGTTCTACTTCTTGCCATTCGTTGATTGTTAAGGGAACCTATAAAATAATAAAATTATTTGTATTTATTTTTAGGAATATAGCCAGTCTCAGGAGAGAGAAATTGTATCTACGGCCACTAGCAGTTTCTCCATGTTGTCCCCAGAACCAGGTCCTAGTAACCATAACCAAGAATACTATTTAAAAAGAAAAGTTTCTTCCATAAATTCAACACCTTCCAGTTTCACAGGCGCCACCAAACCGAAGAGATTATTAAAAAATATTTCTACAAATACAAACCGGGAACAATCTTCTTCGCCTCTGGAATCGGCTTTTATGACAAGCGTGAGCAACTATTTAGACAAGAAAAAAGATACCCCCAAGACCGAAAAAATCAAAAGTACCATATTTGGGGAATTTATAGCGAGCCGCTTGGAAACAATGACACCAAAACTTAGGAAGATATTAGAAAGAGAAATATGTGAACTAGTTTTTAAGTACGAAACAATGCAGTGATTTTTTTCTAGAAAAAAGATGTTATATTTAGGTATCCTCAATCGAGGACACTGGGCATTTGCAGCTTTTTTATGGTAAGTCAGTTATGTTTTCTTTTATTGCAGTCTTATAAACTATGAGTCGAAAACGTTTTTTAACTCTTGAAGCTCTCGAGTTTGCATTTTCTGAAGAAATAGAGGCAGATATTTTGGCTCTACCCCCTGAAGTAGATGAACTCACAGACGAGGAAAATATAAATGATGATGAATTGGGTGCACCTACAATTTTGGACATTGCTGGAACTACAGAATTAGACGTACCATGTGATAAAGATGACAATATACCTTTGGCTACACTTTTACCGCTTACTTCTAGACAGAACGAACCGCCTTCAAAACGCAGATTTGTTGAAAAACTCAACTGGCAGAAAATTTCACCAACTTATAGAACTTGGTCCGCGGAAAACAGTGTTGATCAAAAATTTGAGAATGTACGTCAAGATATGGAAGCCTGTTCTATATTGGAGACATTTGAAAAACTGTTTACTGAAGAAATTTTTGAACTTATTGTCACTGAAACTATGCGATACGCAACTAGTGATAAAAATAAACAAAATTTTGTAGTCTCTGTGGAAGATATAAAAATATTTATGGGATTTTTGATATTTTCCGGCTATCACACTCTACCTAGTGAACGAGACTATTGGAGTGACAGTGAAGATCTAGGAGTGCAGCTGGTTAAAGATGCGTTCAGTCTCAATGCTTATTTTGAAATAAAATCCAGCATACATTTTCAAGACAATTCCAAAGCAAATGAAAACAAACATGACAAGGCTTTCAAAGTAAGACCATTGATAGATATGGTAAATAAGAATTTTCAAAGATGCCCCATCGTCTTTGAACAACATTTATCCATCGATGAAATGATGGTAAGATACTATGGACATCGTGGACTAAAACAATTTATCCGTGGGAAACCAATAAGGTTTGGATACAAACTTTGGGCATTGTGCGGCGACAGCGGTTATTGTTTTCACTTTTCCCTGTATTGTGGAAGAAACAGAGAACAAGTAAACGAACCTCTGGGAACTAAGGTAGTATTAAAAATGCTAGACATTATTGACGACCCCGGTAGCTATCATATTTATTTTGATAATTATTTTGCAAGCTACAAACTATTTAGATCTTTGAAACACCAGGGTTATAGAGCAACGGGTACAATGCGGGACAATCGAACATAAAAGTGTCCTTTAAAACCATCAAAAGAAATTGAGAAGAGTCCTAGAGGAAGTTATGACTTTCAGTTTGAAAATACCGATGAAATTTTGATTGTCAGATGGAACGACAATAAAGCTGTAACAATGAAAATTGAACCGCTAACATCAGTATCACGATGGAGTAAAGAAAAAAAGGAAAAGAACTAGTTCCGCAACCCTCTCTTATAGCGGACTACAACAAGTATATGGGTGGAGTTGACCATCATGATTGGTTATTAGAGAGGCATAGTATTGCTATTAGAGGCAAAATATAGTACTGGTGTTTATTTACCAGACTTGTGGACATGTGTATTGTTAACAGCCACATTATATATAATAAAATGCATCCAAATGATAAAGTTTCCATAAAAGAATTTAGAAGAAATATAGCTCTACCTTATCTCAAATTGGGACATGGAAAACGTACATTGAAAGGAAGGCCAGTTAGTTTTCCGTCTACATCAAAAACTAGTGTTCTGGATGATATAAGATTTGACGAAAAAAGTCACATTTTGGAGAAACGTGAAAACCAACACAGATGCCAGTACATAAGCTGCAAAGGAAAACCGCGAACTTTTTGTAAAAAATGTAATGTAACGCTATGTATACCGTGCTTTTCTAAATATCATAATAAACATTTAAAATAAATTTTTAAAATATAGATTATATAAATATATTCTTGTAAAGTATAAAATAAAAGTAAAATTATTATTCAATGTCTTTGTATACATAAGCACCCAGCGTCCTCAAGAGAGGACGGTCTATATTTCCAAAACTAGCTAAAAAAAATAATTTATAAATTAATTTTCTTTAATTCGAAAGACTTATAAGCCAGATTTCACATTCTTACATAAAAATTCACAAAATAAATAAATTGGGTGCTAATGGGTTAAACTCATAATTATATCAACATAATAGTAGTTTATATATCAAGGGAGTAAAGTTCGTCATTATTTGTCGAGAGCGAATATTGAATCCTGAGGGCGTAGCCCGAGGGATGCAGTCGCTTGAGGCAAATAATGACACTTTATTCCCGTGTTATATACAATATTTTATATACAAACGGAAAAATTTGTTATTTAGCTTACAAAAGACACTAACAGCATGTGAAACTAGTAAAAATAAAGTAAATTCCTATAAACGAAAAATCTATTTATTTTTTTTAATTTTTCACAAAAACAATTATATTTTTTTTCAGAATTGAACACTAAGAAAATAAAATCACTTTATTTCCCTAGGGAGTACTTGTCATTTTTATTTCCCTCGGGAAATAATGAAGCACATTAATTAATGATTTTGATAAGAATAAAGTTAACTTTATTAAGTCGCCTCGGTGGCCGAGCGTGTTAAGGCAGCGTGTTTAGACAGCGGTCAAAGCGACCATTACCGCTCGGTTGCTGGGGTCGTGGGTTCGATTCCCACCAGGGGCTTGGATGTTTGTGACTGTCCTTTCATCATCATCTCATCTCCATCAACGCAACGAAAAAATATATAAAAGTGTAATGACAAATTCATCACCATAATTGTAATAACTTTGTAAGTTTATATACAAAAAAGATTATTATTATTAAAGTTAACTTTATTTACCGGTTGTATATAAATAATATTACTGTAAAACAAATTACATAGAAATTAAAGAATGTATTAAACAATTCATTAATAATCAGAATAATAAATATTTTAATTATCATAAAATAAATGAAGTATTTGGCTTATTTAAAATAGAAAATTCAAATTTGATTTATATAGCTAGTTGTACTAGTCATTCAAATCAAATGTAATAATTTTGATATTAAACAAATAATAAGAGGAATCTATAAATTTAATATTGAAAATAATTGTAAAATAAATCATTATATCTTAGACAAGAAATTAGTAAAACCGAAAGAAATATGTTTTTAAAATTTTGAGTTTCGAGTAAATAATAATAATAATTCTTTATTGTATTTAAAGTTACATCGAACTTATTACAATTGATACATGGGGGTGACATTTTGCTTAATATATTTTGTAACTTTTTCATTATATACCTTTCGTTGATGAAAATGAAATGATGAAAGACACACACAACAACCATGCCTTACCCGGGATTCGAACCCAGTACCCTTGGAGCGTGAAGCGAATGCGCTACCGCTACTCCACCTGGGTCGGCTGTTTCGAGTAAATGAAAGTAAAAGTTCTAACCAAACATTTGATATAAAACAAATTAATAAACTAATATAGAAAATGGAAATCATACTATTGTTAATACTATAATTATAGTTATATTACTAGTTATTCTATTTTAAATAAATGTAAAAAAATTGTAATAAAGGAAAACGAAATACAATTAAATGATGTAATAGAATCACAAAATTTGTCAAATACATTTATTTATTATATTTTTAAAATTTTATTACATACATATATGTATAATAATGTATTCGAAGACATTCACATACACCCAAGCCCTTGGTGGGAATCGAACCCACTACCCCAGTGTCCGAGCGGTGAAGTCGCTTTGAGCGCTGCTAGGCACGCTTCTTCAACACGCTCGACCATCAAGGTGGCTTAATTTCGTATAATAAAAACGCAACAACATGCCAGACGTAACGGACGTCACTGTCACCCTTACTACAGCAATAACCACTACAACAGGTTAGCAATATTCATGCGACTAGTGTCATAACTGTAACTGCTACCCGTACACAAATATCAACACTGAACATAACTGCTAGCTCATTCCCATTTTGGTAAATCCATGCTTTTGGACAAACCCCGCAACAGCCCTTCCTAATGCTTCAAATGCTTATACACCGTTTTTTGTTGGTGCACCCGGTGCACAACACGAGAATATGACAATGAATGCACCCCAAGATCAGCAGAGTTTATATCCGCAAGGTAAACCAGATACGTATATTATGGACGCTTTAAAATATTTAGAAACGTATTCTGATTTAGAATGTTTCCTCGATAATGTGGCAACAATTATGAACGCTTTACAACTAAGCGACGCACAAGTAGTAAGTGTAATTAAATTAAGACAAAAAGCCGAACCACAAGAAATTCTATACGCGCTACACTCTTCGAAAAAACCAAAAACAACCCTCGAAATGAAGAACTGGTTACGAGCCATGTTTGGAAAACGTCCGGGGAAAACGACGGACGAACGTGATTTCCAAAAAATATTTAGAAAAAAACACGAATCATTACGTTCATTCGCCTTACGATTAGACATAGGTAGAGGCAGAAAGAAGTCTACCCCAGTGCGAATCTTACAGGGGCAGACGCCTATCGCAACCAGGTCAAACGTAACATGTTGACGGTAAAACAGTTATTTGAGGGATTAGAGACGCGGTTAGCCAACGAAATTTGTCGATATAAAAAATTCGAGACTGTGGAAGAAGCTCTTCCATTCGCTGAAGATTGTGAGAAAGTTTTAGGGCGGCTTTTTAGAGAAACACGCGCTGATGCAGCGAAAAATTCCATTCACACGATGAATGCGACGCAAAAGCAAACCACCGCCCCGAATAAGCAAGCTGGTGCCGCATATCATAAACAGAATTATCAAAAAGATAATACACGCAATGATGGCACAACAAACAAACCTTTAAGAAATAAAGGCGCGCAATTGCATTATCGCGACAAGAAAGAAACCAATCATACGCCCACATCAGAATCAGTTCATGAGAAACAAATGCCCTTCAAATCGTCCGCAAAACGTTATCCGAAAATGCAAGGACGATAATTGCGGTGATAGAAATCATTTATTAAAACAATGTAAGAAGCCAAAACAATTTTTTTGTTATTTATGTGTTACGGCTGGACATCGAACAAATACAGAAATATGTCCTTTAAACCCACGTGCTGTTCCCAAGCCGACCCGAGGCGGGACAGCATGACAAAATTAAGTAGTCGCACGG
Source organism: Harpalus rufipes (assembly GCA_951394225.1). NCBI lineage: Eukaryota > Metazoa > Arthropoda > Insecta > Coleoptera > Carabidae > Harpalus > Harpalus rufipes. The sequence continues at coordinate 24,349,547 of OX596289.1, forward strand.
ATTCAACATAGGAGATAAAGTTTTACTTTTCGGCCCAGCCAGTAAAATTGGAATAACTGCAAAACTAACAAAAAAGTGGACAGGTCTGTATCGAATCACTGAATTAAGTGATCAAAACGCTGTTATTAAAGAAATTTTTGGAAAAAGAACAAAAAGTACATTGATTTGACAAATGATTTGCAAACGCTAATACTAAACCAGCATTGGTCATCAACATCTTGACCATTAGTCAGTCAAAAATATCAATTTTTATTGTTATTACTTCGTTCAGCTGAATTACATAGTCCACATATGTATAGTGTATTCAACACGACAAAAAGAATTCCACGCACCTCTACGTTTGTTTATAAACTCGTATCGCTTGTTCAGATTGAGCTAATCTAAATATTATTGATAAGGTCAACTCTTTGTTTATGTTTATGAATCTCAGATGAACAGAATTGTGCTCCGCTTTTATTCGTTTGTATACAATTTAGTTTAGTTTTTTTGAGGATACCAATTTAAAATTCTTTCGAAGATTAAGTTCTTATCTCACCGGGAGGGTGATGTGACATAGCATAATGCGTAGTGTCTATGGCATGATGCATTGGAATATAGACCAGAGCGGACAGACGGCTAAATTTTGCTAAATTAGCAGAAATGCATAGCTAGAAGTTCTGTACCGATGGTAGGACGAGTCAGTCAGAATAGACTCCGTTCACTCTAAGAATGGGCCAGGCACATCATGAATACGTCATTACTTTTGGCTGCGCAGTAGTCTAAATTAGCTCCTCTCTTTAGCAACGAGCAATTGTATATGGCAACGTCCATAGGCGGTACCACATTTCTAATCATTTGAGTTTCTTCTTCGGTTTAATTTGTGTGTTCGGATATGAGTGGAAAATGTTTTATTTATTTTTAAAATGTCTCCAAATAAAATTGGTGTAAGAGGGAAAAATGTAAACAGTCATGCACGAGAAGTTGTACATAATGTTTTGCAATTTATGCAAAAAGAAGCCGACGAGGGGTTACAAATACCTCTTGGAAATTATACGTATGCTCAACTTTCCATATTCACTTCATATTTATAAGAATTTTGTTCATATTAATATTTATATTTACAACATTTCTTTTATAGACGTGTATTGGCGGCAACAGGTGTCAGTAGAGGAACATACCAGAAAATTGCAAAAGAAGGAAATCAGCAATTACATTTACCTTCAACTTCTTTTACATCCCCGAAGAAAACAAGAGACAAAAAGGCACCACTTCTCGATAATTTAACTCCAGGACAAATAGAAGAAATCAAAAATATTATTTACGATTTTTATATTACAAACAAAAGAAGACCGACACTTAAATGTAAGTATTCGACTAATAATTTAAAGATAACTTGTCATTATTATTTTATTATATGGTTTTATTATGGTGGATAATTTGGTTTTTACCACTATTATTATTATTAAATTAAAAATATTTGTTAAAAAAATATTATTTCATTTATTAAATAAGCCTTATTATTAACATGTATTTTTTAATTTTAGGTATTTTGCAAAAGATTGAAGATCGGCAATTAGGTTTTCATTGCCAAAGGTGTACATTATATAAACTTTTAAAGCGATTGGGATTTAGGTTAGTAAATCATAGCAAATGTCACTACCCTAAGTTCTTTTGTATATACTCAATTGTTGTTTTTATTTTTAGATGGAAAAAAACTTCCGACAATAAAAAAGCGTTAATGGAAAAATACGAAACTCGTTCAAAAAGAATCGAGTTTTTTTAAAAAAATAATCGGTTATCGGACTGAGGGTAGAAATATAATATACACCGACGAAACATATATCCACTCAAGCCATACCGAATCAAAGGCTGGTCTGATGGCCATTACGTCAGAGAATTAAAAGCCCCGATTCCAAAAGGAAAGAAGCTGGTCATTGTCCATGCTGGTGGAGAGCAAGGTTTTGTATCCAATGGATTACTAATTTTTAAATCAGGTAATATTTTCTAATTTTCACAAAACTTTGAACTTTTTATTTCATATATTTGCCATTTACTGATTTTGGAATACAATACATTTACATCCCATATTTTAAAATTATTCAATATTGTTTATTTGGTTGATCTTGAGTTATGTTTGGTTTTAAGTTAACGGTACCCTCATGAAGACAAAGTGGCCATAAAATTGAAGGCATCGAGGACAAAGCAATGGAAATTCTTGGAAATATCCATTGCTTTGTCGTATGCCTACAATCTTATGGCCACTAATAGTAAGTAATATAAATCATATGTTGAGTTTGCTTTGTAGAGAATACAAGTTGAAGTTTGAAAAATTTGCAATACATGTTCAATGATAATATGAAAATGGTCCATAGGATAATAAGATATATTTTTGTAGGATCGAAAAGCGGAGATGACATGAATCATCTCAACTTTATGAAATGGGTTGAAACACAACTTTTACCAAATCTACCAGAAAGATCAGTTCTTGTTATATTAAATATAACAAGAACTGATCTTGGGCATTGTCTATACGTTACTGTGGAAAAAATATAATTTTTTGCAGTCTCAAGGCGGTGATGATCAAGTGGTTAAAATATCACAACATTGATCACAATGATACCTGGACAAAAGTAGAATTATTTAACAAAATTCAGGAAAATAAGAGAAAATTTCCTAATAAATTTAAATTAGATGTACTTCTAGAAGAGCATGGACACGTGGTTTTAAGTCTTCCACCATACCGCCCCGAATTAAACCCTATAGAGAAAATTTGGGCATTAGTCAAAAACAGGCTTGCTACAAGAATTGTAACCTTTAGACTCTCAGATGTTGAAACATTAACAAGGACGCGATTTGACGAAATAGCGGTGAATGAGTGGAAGAAAGCGTGCGACCACGTAATTAAGTACGAAAATGAGCAAATTGAAAAGGAGCATTTGCTTGATCATCATTTAGATGCATTTCATTTCACAGTTAACACAGGATCTTCAGATGACACCAACTCTGACGATTCTGATTTAGATGCTCAATCACTTGAATCTTCAGATTCAGAATAAAGTTTTCTTGCAAACATATTTTTATTGTAATATATATATTTAACTCGCGATCATTCGAGTGACACTTTTTAAACATTGTTACATTAATCTTTCAAACTTTAATTTTAGTTTTTTTTTTTTTGGTTTTAAATATTTTTATAGTAGCAACAACTTTATGAATAGATATATTTGAAATAAATCTAATTCACATCCCGCAATAAAATATCCAAATGTTGGATAAAATCTAACACGCGAGTGATCACGATACAAATTGGTACGCGAGTGCAGCAATTAACCCAAATATTATAATATCTTAATTAAATTGAGATGTTTGCAATTATTACAAATGCATCATCAGCTGCAAATAATTAATTTATAAATTTATCTGGTACACAGTTCGACACTTTAATATTTTAAAATAATTTTATAAAATTTACATCCTTTTTATATAAATTTATCTAATTGTTACCAAAAAAATGTTAATATATTGAAACAAATTTATAAATAAAAATTCATAAATGCGAATTCATTTCTATTAACCACGCCACTGTTTTTACTTTAATATATTTACCTATTTAAAATAATCGGCGTTGGTATAATTTAATTAAACCTAAAATCCTTGTGAAGTGCAGTGAAGTGAAATCAACAAGGTTCCAGTCGTTTAGCCCAGCAGTGCCGTGACGTACGTCTGCTACGGGGTAAGTACCCTTCCTCCACATTTCTCCTGCTCCAATTTTCGGTCCAATCTGCCCGCAACGCAATAGATGCTTCCACAACCCTTCGTTAACCACCGGAACAGATTGTAATAATCCTCCCCTTCACCTAGGCAACATTGAAAAGTTCAAGGAACGGGCCTCTATATGTATAAATTACCCTCAAATACGAAATATGCAGAATTCTTACATTAACGATCAAATACAAATAAAATAACGTATGACGCCACTGGCGACGTATAGAAGGACGCAGCGAAGTTATAGTGTGTTTCAAGATATTTGCAAATCTACCTGTCTTGGTAATGACTCGGTACACCGCAAAACAGCATGGTATAAATGTTCGTATGCGTCAGGGGAGGATTAGCAAAATTTGTAACGGCACTTTCTTAAAACCCTAAGGGGTATATTAATTAAGATTAATATACCTACTTGTATGTATAATTTGTGAAAATTTGTGTAATGTCATTCGATTGTTGACTTGTTCAGTTGCGGTTGTGCAAATTCAGATGAAATTACAGAAAAAAAATGTGGCGACCATGGGACAAAGAAACTTCAGTTTTGTTGAATAACGAGTGTTCTAACGAGACAAGCAGAAAACATAAATGTGCACACTTATCGGACTGCTGTAAACAAATTACCTATTTTAAATGTATACAACTCTTTAAAAAGTAGTGAAAGTGATAGTACTATTATTAAAAAAACGGCAGAATTATGCTACTGTAAGGCGAATTGTTTAACATGGAGTTACATCAAAGAGACGAAGACGTGATGCCGGTAAAGTGAGTTAATTTACTCAGTACGAGTAAATTTGAAACTGATGTTATTTGTCGGAAAATTTATATTATGTATAGAGAAAAAATTCTTCCGTCCGTAAGAACTTTGCATCAAAGACTACTTAATTGATGACAAATCTGGTATTAATTGTTCAGTGGCAAGTTTATACAGAGTGCTCAAGAAAATTGGATTTTCCTTCAAAACAGTAGATAAAAGACAAGTTGTAATGGAGTCTAGAAGAATTTGTGAGTGGAGATATAATTATTTAAAAATGATTTTTAAATATCGTCAAAATAATAGAATAATAGTTTATCTTGACGAGACATGGTACGATTATCACGACATTGTAAGAAAAAGTTGGACAGATGGAAGTACCAGTTGTGCTATGGATGTGCCTGTTCCACGGTGACAGAATTATAATTCTACATGCGGGAAGTGAGCAAAGATGGGTCAGTGAAACACTTCTATTATCTGCCCGAAATGTGAAAGATTCTAATTTGGATTATCATGACAACATGTTAGCAGATATTTTTGAAAGTTGGTTTAAAAATAAACTTATTCCTAATTTACTCCCTAATTGTGTAATAGTAATGGATAATGCTAGTTACCATTCTCGTTAAGCTGTAAAAATGCCAATTATGTCTAGCAATAAGTCAGAAATAAAAGAATATTTAATTAAAAATTATTTGTATTTTGAAGAAGTATACTCCAAGAAACACCTTATGGAAGTCGTGAAAACAAAACCAGTTGAAAAACAATATGTATGCGACTTAATAGCTAAAGAATTTGGACATAGTGTATTACGTTTACCGCCATATCATTGTGTATTGAATCCTATAGAACTAGTCTGGGCACAAATCAAATCTAATATTAGGAGAAAGAAGAGTACACTTTCCAGTTGTGCATCAGTCATACAATTAATTAAATGCGAAATTAATAATTTATCTCAGAAAGATTGGTCAAACTGTATTAGACATGCAAAGGAAATTGAAAGCCAATACTTGAATGTAAATACAATTGTAAATGATTTTATAATAAATGTAAATAATAGTGATAGTACTGATAGTGTTGTAAGTAATGATAGTAATAGTGACGAAAGCATATTTGTGGAATAATAATTTATGTACATATGTAATATTTATATTTTTACCTCTCGCTAAGAGAGGTATTGGATTCATGCTAAAAATCGCATACCCAGATTTTATTGAATAAGCACGATTTAAGGTCCATAGAATCCGATTTTAACATTTTTACAATGATGTCTGTGTGTGTGTGTGTGTGTGTGTGTGTGTGTGTGTGTGTGTGTGTGGATGTGTGTGTGTGGATGTGTGTGTGTGTGTGAGGTTGTTGGAGACACGATTTCTCAAATTCTATAAGACTAAAGACCTGTTTGACTACGGATTCCTCAATCTAACAGTAATGGCAAGAGTTGAATAGGTTCTGGTAACAATTGGACAACCGGAAGTGGTAGTTTTTACTACTATTTTTACTACTTATTACTACAAATATTAAAGATAATTAAATTCTCAATCTAACACACTTAATTTTTTTATTATATCTCGTATAGGTTTGGAGATATAGTATATAATAATATAGAATAATCTGTTGCAATAAAACTCGTTGCCCGAAAAACATTTGCGATATTTAAATTTTTGTAATTGACATGTAAATGCAAAATGTCAGTGTCAGATTTTTCTGGGAAGTAAGAGTACATTTAATATATATTATTGTATTATTAATTAATTATATATTTAAATTACAGATATGTTAATATTACATATATCCTTAAGAAATACCGTTAATACCGTCAATGAATTTCAAGAATTTTGAACATAATAGAATAGTAGGATAAAATATCTTATAGAACGAAAGAAACGAAACAGTTTCAATTATTTGTGTGTAATTATAGGGCGCGAGCAGACATGTGACTTTATTGGCCTTGACAAGCAGATGAGGATCCGTGTCAGAATGACGGCTAGTAGTTTTTACATAGATGTCACAATTGTCATATGTCATAATTTTTCATTCAAAATTTCAAAATGTTCTGATGTTTATTTGTCATCCATTAGTATGGAATATACTTGTCGAGGAAAATAATCCATATGGATTTGGAAAATCATAATGTTTCGAATTAAAACTTATGATACTTGACACCTATGTATATTACTAGCTCTCATTCTGACACGGGCCCCCACATCTATTTGCCAAGACCAACAAAGTCACATAACCGCTCTCGCCCTATACTACATAAAATGAAAATGGCGAGAGGTATTGTGCTGGTCACAACTGATTTTTTTGTTAATATTAACAATTGTAGTACCTACTACACTACATGCTGTTGAATTATAATTTTGTACAAATTCTATTTATGTGTTGATAACTTTTTATTTTAAATTCTTTGTTCTGCATTTCTTAAAATTCAAGTGAAACATTAAATTCTACAAATATTTCGTATGCTGGATTTCAAATAATTTGTTACAACCCTGGCATTTTACCCATCAAGCCCATTTAAGAAGCCACCCGCTGCGTAAGTCGAAACAGGTACTTTTGCAAATATCTTGAAACAAACTATACCTACCGATTCCATTATCGGTGTATGAAGTTATTCCTGAAATTTCCAGTAGCTTTGAAGATCCAATATCTATAACTTCTATTGAGCCGATGTTAAGCATACCTTTGAGGAATTTACCCGAGGTTTTGGCGAACCGTGATTCTCGTGAAAAAAGCACACGCAAGCCTGGAGCTATAGACCATTCACTGTACCATAAGATATACATCATCAATTAGCGCAAATTGTTTAACACAATAATTTCTAAACTCTAAAAATATTTCATAACATATTGATATATTATGTATATTGAAAGGTTAACTTTATGTTATATTTGTATAATATACAAGAATTATTTCTGAAAATTGGTTTAATACTGATTTTAAAAAAGGAAAAAGATGATGACGCGAGTTTTTTGGTCAGTGTATAGCCTATAGTGTTTTTACAATGTATATATAATTTTATAAATACCATTTTCAATTTAAACAATCATATTTATTCGAAATCCGCCGTATATGAGTAATTTAGAAAATTATATAATAATAACAGTATATTCCGTATATTCATTCGTTTTTTAATTTACTATTTTCTTCTCACAGGAAGAAAAAAAGAGAGGATCTTCTGCGCGGAAGTTGTTCAAAAACTCTTCTGATATTTTTACTTGTAAATTTCTTAAAGCTTTGGAAAAAATAGATTAAATTATTTGTTAAAATTTAATTAGAAATTCGGCAGTTAAACCCGTGGCACGACGCTATACAAACGAAGAGAAGTCATTTTTTCTAACTCTTCTTAAGAGCAGTCCTCGAGTATATTTTTACTTTGCCAATTTATTTCCAATGCCATCCCAGCGAACTCTTAATAGATCGCTTGCTAATATTATGTTCAAACCGGGGATAAATGAGAAGTTGTATTCATATATAAACGATTGTTCAAAAAGGAGAAGTAATTTAGACCGGTATTGCACTTTACTTTTTGACAAGGTTTCTCTCCATCCAAATTTATCGGTTTGTAAAGGCTCTAATAAGGTCGAAGATTCAGAGTCACTTGGAGCTACGAGTGGCTACAAACTAGCTGATCTTGCGTTGGTGTTTACGCTCCGCAGATTGTATAAAGCCTTGCTTTTTTCTTTGTGCAATCCACAGCTAAAACTTATACAATGAAGGCATGCATTAAACAAGTTATACAAACTGTTCATAACTGGACAGAATTCCACATACTTGCATCAGTTAGCGACTTAGGTAGTACAAATAGAGCTGCTAAAGATATCCTCAGCAATAAAATATATAAATACACTATTTCACGGCATGAAATAATTCATATCTTCGATCCCCCACATTTAGTTAAATGCATGAGAAATAACTTTATGTCAAAAAATATTTAATATGATGGAAACAAAATTGCGAAATGGGAACATTTACAAAAATTATATGGTACTACCGAAGATAGTAAAATTACTAAACTTAGTAATGACCATATTAACCCGGTAGGAAAAAAAGATGAAAGTTAGTTTGGCCGCTCAGGTCTTTAGCAGATCCATGTATGCCGCTTTAACTTTTCTGAGCAGTTGTAATCCAACTGAACTTGCTGCTCATAACCCAGCAGAATTCTGTCTTTTTATGAACAACATGTTCGACAACCTTAACTCGAAATTAATTGGCTCAAGATCTTTGTATTGTCGAGTTCGAGAAAGATCAGCACACCATGAGTTTTGGTCGGAAGCAAAAATTCGGCTAAACAGTATAACTTTTTTAACCGGTGGACAATATTCAGGCTCTTTGGAGTCGTTTGAAGAGTCTTGGTTTTGATTATTTATTAACGAAAAATTTAAATCAAGATCCTTTAGAAAATTACTTCTCCGTTATCAGGGGTTTTAGTGGTCAAAACAGTAACCCCACATGTGCGCAATTTGTTTGCGCGTACAAAACTACGCTTATAAACGATACGTTGAAGAATAGTACCCAATCAAATTGTACAGATGATGACGGTACATACTTGATTGCCCAAAATTCCCTTCTTTCCCCGTCTTCCACACCTGCCCCACATCCTAATATTCTTACGGTCTCTAATGAAACATTTCTTGCTCCAGCTACACAAGCCTATAATGTTGAAATATACAAAAGTGGGCAAAAAATGCGATTTTGCACTTCATCGTATATTACGGGATTTATCGGGCGGAGAGTGTTACACCGTGACTGTCAGATATGTGTATCTTTTTATGCGACAAAGTCACGCTTTAATACGGCTAAAAGATTACGGAACAGAAAAACAGCTTCTTGTTTATCCGAGCGAAGAAGTAATTAAATTAGTTGACATATTAAGAAGTGCCATTTTTGAAGACGTGCCAGAGGTAATAAATAAAGATTAAGTCATTAAACACCTGTTTGATAAACATATTCAGTCGACTATCAATCAAGTTCATCATATTGACAAAGTTCATTTGGACTGCCCTTGCTTGACGCATGGTTTTGAATTAAAAATTAAATTAGTTATAACGTTGTGCCATGTAATGTTAAAGCATTTTATAAAATTAGTAAACAAAAAATTAATACATATAGATCCACTTCTCAATAGAGTCGTTGACAATTATTTAAAAATATATATGTGCGTGTATCTGTTTATAAATAAATGTTTGTATATGTGTACGTTTGTAAATATATGTAAAAAAATAAAAATAAAATTATTGATAATTTATTACAAAAACTTCCAATATAAATATTGTAATTATTTTACTTTTTAAAAATGTTATCTTTAAGTGAAATAATGTTTTGTCATATAGTAGGATTTATACTAAATTATATGAACAACATTTTTTCTGAACAAATATTACATATTTCTAAGAAAAAATAATTACAATATTTAACTAGAAAATAATAAAACATTTCCAGATTATACGTAAGGATGATACACATACTATCCGCATTACATTTTAAGTTATGGAATCGTTTTCAGATGCCGTGCAAGTTAACTTCTATCGCACTAATTTCTACAGAGCTGTCAAGGCTCTCTACGTAAGTATATTAGTTGTCTCTGGGACGGGCAGAGTTAGTTAATAATTGTTCTAGTGTGCGATACGCACCAATTCTAAAGCCTTTTAAGTGAAATACAGACTATTTAATCAGAAACAACAATAATAAACGTCAGTGCATTGTTTGTATGCAAGTACTATCGGTTCCCAAAGAATATAATATGAAACGATATTACACCACGTTACACGAGAAAACGTTTCAGCAATATACAGGGAAGTCAAGAAAGGCTATCATTACGGATTATAAGAAAAAAACTAAAACAAACAACATTTTTTAAAAAATCTGACACTGATAAGTGCAATATTGTCGCTTCTTACGAAGTAGCGCTGGAAATTGTCAAAGCGAAGAAACCTTTTAGTGATGGAGTGATTATTAAAAATTGTGCAATCAAAATGGCAAAACAATTCAATGCAACAAAAATTACCGAAAAATTCGAAACAGGCTCCATCAAACAATTGCAAGACGAATGTATCCAAAAAATTACATGACACGGTTGAAAAATGTAAATATTTTTCACTATACCTGGATGAAAGCCCTGATCTATCCGACATTGGCCAGTTTGTAATTTTTATCCGAACTATTCAAAACGACTTCAGTGATCTTATTCCTCTCCATGGTACAACCAAGGGTACGGATATTTTTGAAGCTGTAAATAAGGTGATATAAGACTACGGGGGATTCGATAACTGTTCTTGTATTGTCACTGATGGATCCAGAGCTATGATAGGCACTGAAATTGGATTTGCAGGACTCTTGAAACAAAACATCAACTCTCCTGTGATACACTGTATTGTTCACCATGTGGTAAATCCTTACGTCAAATGAATGTCATGAAAGTGGTTGTTAAAATAACTAATATTATTAGAGGGGGCAATCGTGCTTTGACTCACAGAAAGTTTCGTGATTTTTTAGCCGAAGTAGATGCTACATATGGGGACTTGTTACTTCACACCGATATTCGTTGGTTAAGCGCCGGAAACTGTTTGTAACGATTCATCGCTCAACATAAGGAGATTCCTATTTTCCTTAAAGATGAAGTCAAGTCCAACAATACGGAACTGGAAAATCAAATGATAGATGCAAAAATTTTAGCAGACTTGCATTTTTAACAGACATGACATCTCACCTTAACAAATTGAATTTAAAGCTACAAGGAAAACAGCAGAATATTGCCAACTTATTTGGACACATAAATGGATTTAAGAATAAAATTAAGCTTTTCAAGTCTTCATTAGAAAAAAAATATTTTTCATTTTTTCCAAGTTGTAAAGAGTATTAGTACCGACGTTTCTATTCTATATTTATGATTTGATATCAGTGGTGGTGTGTTTTGTTGTATGTGAGCACGAGCACTGCGCAGCTGCATTCAGTTTATGTTGTAGCCTTGTTGAGTAGAGTTGACTTCTTATAAGAAAGAAACTAAAATGGCTTCTACTCGTTGTGATACTGCCAGTGTATCTGATGAAAGTGACAGGAAATCTTCTGGAAGAAATATCGCATCTGGTAGTCAAGTTTTAGGAAGCGCTAGAAGCCAGCGGTCTACTGCCGCCAACCCTTCGTTAGATTCCAGAGAATATATTCATTTGGATAAGTATGTTTTATGTTACGTTTGTGATCATTATACTTTGAATTTTTTATTCGGTATAGACTGACAGATGAAGAAATCGTAAATTTGTTTGAAATGTCAGACGAAGAAATTAATGATCCATATGAAGATGATGACGAGGACGATTATGTGCCACCAGAAAATGATGAAGAATCAGATGTAGAAGATGTTCGCAGTGGAGAGAGAGTTCCCATTGAAATTGAAGAAGTCGACAGCGACGGCGACGAAGGAATTATGGCAGAGACGGAGACAGAGACTAGTACAACACAACAGACAGATGATGTTTATTACAGTAGTGACTTGACTATCTGGAACAAGACACCATTACCCTCATCTCAAACACGTGCGCATAATATCATTCGAAAATCAGGAGGTCCGAGTAGAACAACAGCTCTGTATAGTGTGTCCACTGTAAGCGGGCCACCATTGCTAACTTTCTTATTTGAAGAGATAGAAAGACGATTAAATAGACAAAGTTGGGCGATATTATACGACAAATTTAACGGTGGAAAATACAAAACAATTGAATATCAAATACGCGACTTATTCAACAAAATACTTTTTTTTAATGGAATGCCATATTGAAAATGGTACCATTTAAAAGATTTTTATTATCTGAATATAAAAGTTCATTATCACTATGCCTCTAAAATTAAAAACAAAAGAGTTATTTCAAGTTGAAATTTAAATATTTTATTTCATATTTTAATACACATAATCATTGTTGCTATGGAAACAGCAGAAACTAACATTAAACAAAGAACAATTGACATTTTATTGATAGATGCTGTCAACAAAATGGAAAAATATACTAATGATGAATTAGTTGATATGCTTTTTGTTTATACAAAGTGCAATAAAAATTCTGTAGTCAGTGCGCAAAAGTATTTAGAACTATATCCCAATAGACCTCAACCCAATACAACATATTTTAGGAAAATTGAAATCCGCTTAAGAGAAACCGCTAAATTACGTGAAGAAAAAAGAAAACGTGATCAAGTGACAGGAAACGAAGAAAATGTAGAAAATGTTTTGGCGTATAGTTACCACAAAATGGAAAGTACTGAAGAAGTATCATTACGAGAAATTGAAACTAATACTAACGTTAATAAAGAATCGGTAAGAAAAATTTTGAAGAAAAATAAATTCAAACCATATAAATGTCGTAAAATTCATCATCGTGATTTTGAAAGAAGGCTTGAATTTTGCCAGTGGATATTAAACGAGCATCGACGGGATTATAGAATTAGCCATCAAATATTATGGTCCGATGAATCTTATTTTTCGCAAAATGGCTTCTTTAACAGTAATATTCATTATCGGTGGAGTGATCAAATAATTTTTGGACTCAACAGACAAGTTTTCAAGATCATTTCGGTGTTAACGTTTGGTTAGGTGTATTAGATACATATTTGACTGGCCCTTATATTCTTGAAAGAAGTTTGACTCAAGAAGTATATTTACATTTTCTTAAAGACTATAAATATGAGGAAATAGACAGACAAGCCATTCCGCTAGTCAGTTGTAGAAAACTCAACTAATTGTAGTTCATGTATTGTATTTTGAAACAAATAAAAATTACATTTTTAAAGACATAAAGGCTTTAAAACATAATTGGCGCAGTCGGTAGGATGTTGAAAACACAGAAATTAAGTACAATAATTTCATTTGTGGCATTTTTTCAAAAGTCTTATTTCAACTCGAAATCTACAAGAACTTCAAAAAACCGGCTTCAACCTAAGCCCATCAAGGTCTAACCACGACCCATCTCTAAAGAATACGTCACCATATCGACAACTTGCTGTCCAGGTAACCAGACCACATCCTCATCGAAGGAAGAGAACTTGCTGATCGGTACCAGTTCACGTCATCAAAGACATTAATCGACCGCAGAGCTACAACACATACGACTAGTAGATTCCGGAGATGTCCGTCAAACTCATAGTACTGTTAATCATATTACAGTAAATAATATTATTAAACAATTATTCTTGTAAACATTTATATTAATATATATATATATATATATATATATATATTTGTAAAACAATTAATGAGTAACAACTCATCAAAATCAGACGATTCCAAAAAAAAAATAGGATTCTGAGTTAGAAAAAAAATTCTAAACACCATTCCTATAAAATTACGACCAAGTAAGCTTTCGAAAGCTATTACTATGGCAAATATCAGTTTAGGCGAACTAAAAACGTTCACCGACGTAATTCCTCAGTATGAAGGAAATATTAAATTATTAAATAACTTTATTACAATGGTAGACGAAGTCTACGCAACAACTAACACGATAGCTCTGACACAGCTACAACAAACATATTTATTTGGCATAATTAAAACAAAATTAATTAACAAAGCAGCGGAACTTCTTTCCGAAAAACTTTAAGGATTGGATAGAGTTAAAAACATATCTAACCACCAATTTGACGGACAAATTGACAGCAGAAACAATACTACAAGATATAATGTATAGCAAATTAAAAATTAACCCAGAAACTACTTTAAAATTTATGCTAGAAAAATTCATGCATTACAAATCAAAAATACTTTTGACTACATATACTGCGGAACAAAAGAGCGCTATCACAATAGAAGTGCAAAAATTAATAGTGAGACACTTCATTTCTTTGTTACCCACTAGCATAAGAGGATCATATATTGTTAAGGACCCTAGTACCCTAGAACAATGTGATTTGTTATTAAGGAATGAATTTAGTTTTATTAACTAAAATCAACACACTTCTCCACTTTTGAAAAATATACCAAATAAAATACCACCGCGAAAATTTCCCGTTGATAATTTTCCCTCAGAACCAATAAATTTTAGACCAAATGACAATAAAATTTATACTCCTTTCGCACCCAGACAAATTGCAAAAAATGCCGTACAAACCAGACAACGATTTAACCCACAACCAATGTAGACCCAGACTCGACAGACTCAACCTATGTCAGCTCAGACTGTTAGACATAATTATAAAATAGAACCTGACGAGATAGATTTAAATACAGAAGAAGAATTCTATCAAGATGTTGACAATGAATAGGTATCTCTTAAAAGTTATTTACAAATTAGCGAAACTATGCTATCTGTAAAACGAAATTTGTTTTCTGATAAAGAAGAAAATAACGCCAATATTTCTTTCAACGAAGTATTGAAAAATAATTTCAGTTGATTCTTCAATACACCTTTCGACAATACACTCTTCTAAAGAACACAGTCAAAATGATATTTTCCAGTCTAATGAAATTCAGACTGAAAAAAATTCATTTGATTCTTCATTTCTTCCTTTTAATGAGCACTTTTCGAAAGAGACTAATAGAACTCACGTTCAAAATATTTCTCTTGAATCTTCATTTCATGTTCCTAATGAGCAGTCTTCTAATGAAAATACTGAAAATGTTTTTTTTAACTCTATAATAATTCCCTGTGAATTTTGGAAAAAGTATTTCTCCGGTACAGACAAATTAAAACGTGGTTGGACTCATGATTTTAATGATTATTTTTCAAGTACATATTCCATATGTGTTTTGGCATTTAAATGGCACAGATGCTATATTAAAAAACGAAAGCAAATTAAGCATTCTTTTGTAGCTTGTGCGATTTGCAAACATACAGGTTGTGCATCTTTTAAATTTTTTAC
Source organism: Harpalus rufipes (assembly GCA_951394225.1). Classification (NCBI taxonomy): domain Eukaryota; kingdom Metazoa; phylum Arthropoda; class Insecta; order Coleoptera; family Carabidae; genus Harpalus; species Harpalus rufipes. Next base: position 24,364,884 of record OX596289.1, read on the forward strand.
AACACAAGAGTTAACTGCTGGGAATATTGTAATGAGTATTTTACAAACTGGAAAAGTCAAACACAACAATGAAAAACATCGGCGATTTTTATCAGCGAATCGTAGGAAAGAGTATGGGGAAAGACTTAAAATAGACACACCAAGTGTAGTTAGAAACGAAGATTTATCGAAAGCTACCTATACTATTTTACAGAAGGGAAACTTAAATAACGCTCCAAGTTTAAACGTTTTGAAAAAAAAAAACATCAAGCGAGACTATAAAATCTAACGAGTTGGACAATGATTTATTTCATTATTTAATAAAACTACAAAAGGTTCAACAATCATCTGGAAAGTGGCAAGGGAAAAAATGAATGGTTATATCCAGGATATCGGTTATGATCGCTTTTATGTAAGGTTGCAAACAGAGGATCAGATACGACATTTAGTATCTTTAAGGAAACATCCTATCTTTTTATATTTAGATGCAACTGGGAGCGTAATTGCACGACCTCCGTGGATAGATGGAAAACTATTCTACTATGCTTTAGTTCTTCCTGAAACAGGAAAAGCTCCTCTTCCTGTGGCGGAATATATAACATCTGTTCACAATATACCATCCATTCAATTTTTCCTTTCGTCATTCATACATGATCTCAAAACTATATACCAATCTAAAAAGCCTCTTATTTCTAAGGTAGAGACTGATTTTAGCATAGTACTAGTTCAGTCTGTATTATTAACGTTTAATAAAATGGACTTACTCAATTATTTACACTATCATGGGAACATATCTACTCAGGTACACCCATCGATCATTTAACATTAATTCATGTTTGTTCCACGCACTTTTTCAAAAACGCTACCCAAAAAATAAATTCTTTTACAAAAAATTATTGTTTGAGGAGATTGACAAAAAATGTAATGGCTTGTTTAATACATACTAATAATATTCTCATAATGACGGAATATTGGATTAATATTGTTATTGTGTTTGGCCAAGAATATGAAACAGAAAATGTAAAAACCGCATTAAACTTTCTGCAGCACAAAAGAAATGTTTTTACTCAAGTACATGGATGTATGCCCGAAATAAATACTAACTCTAATACATAATAACAATAAATATCTTACTGTAATGTAAGCAGTTACAGAGCTCTGTAGCTTACAGAGCTTATAGAGTTATAGCGTTACAGTGAGGAGATACATAATAGCAACATAAATCTGATTACAATAATAAAAATAACTAGCATACAAATTATTGTCATCATTGTTAACTAATTGATTATTGTAATTAAAAAAATTAATTGTAAGTATAAAAGAAATGCATATTTGTAGGTTATTCGGCGCACAATAGAAGATTTCTATTTAAATTTAAAGCAAGTACCCACTTGTCGGAAATTATTAACAGAAATCAGAAAAAAAAAATAGATTTTCCGTACGAAATCCGAACATTAAGCAAATTATTAAAAGCAAATGGATATTGCTGGCGAAAATGTCAGAGCAATAGAAAAATTTTGATTGAACGACCTAATATTGTTAATTGGCGATTGAAATATTTAAAAGCAATTAGGAAGCATCGTACTGAAAATAGAAATATTTTCTATATTGATGAAACTCGGGCAGACAATGGTCTTACAGTTAATAAATGTTGGCAAAGTAGTGATGTGTTTGGCGTTAGAGGAAATATTAGTTCCACAGGTTTTCTAAATTATTTATTTATTATATAGAATTTAAAGATCTAAAGGAAATTTTATTACAGGGAGATTTATAATAGTACACGGCGGTTCCGTTAGCGGCTTTGTAAAAAACGCTAGTCTGATATTTCGTGCCGGTACAGCTAGTGGTGACTATCATGGTCAAATGAACAGACAATTTTGAGAAATGACTGAAAACAAAATTATTGCCTAATATACCTCCAAAATCAGTAACAGTTATGGATAATGCACCTTATCATTCCGAAATCACTAATAAAGTTCCAACGAAGTATTCAACAAAACATACAATGATTACATGGCTACAGATGAATAATATACCATATGATCCTACTTTTAGAAAATCAGATTTATTTGAATTCATACTTAAGCACAAATCAACAGAAAAGAATTATAAAATTGATGAATTCATAAAAGAAGCCGGTCACATCCCATTACGATTGCCACCATATATGTGTGAATTAAACCCAATAGAACTTCCTTGGGCTGACGTAAAGAGGTATATTAGGGAAAATAACACTTTAGGTGCTCTGTCTCTAAAAGATTTAAATAAATTGACAGAAGAAGCAATTGCTTCAATAAGTGAAAATAACTGTCAGAAATATTGTAAACATGTAATTGACATAGAAGATAAATATTGGGACAAAAGATGGCCAAATTGAAGAAGTCGTGGACCAATTTATTATAGGTTTAGGGGAAAATAGCAGTAGTGAAGATGACGAAATTTCGTCGTCATCATTGAATGAATATAATGATGATGAAAGCCATGAATAATTTTATTGCACTGATAATTTGTTTTCTTTTTTTGATATTTTCTTTATTTAATTGTTAAAATTAAATACCTTATATAAAATCACTAATTTTGATTGAAATTATTTTTACGTATACATACTGAATACGTACTCAACCCATAGAAAATGATACACACGGCGCCCATGTAAGCACTCCCCCCTTACCGATTTCCCTGAGCTCATCTCTCGCTGCGCGCACTGTATATATTTTGCTACCTTTTGTACAATATATTTTTTTGCCTAAACGTACATCTGACTTTAAATCGATCATAACCTACTACCACTTAGAGGGGCATATTGTTACATAAACATATGGGGCACGTTGTTACATGTAAATATAATCTTCGTCCCCTCTTTTAGGCTCAGTCATGGTCAGGACTTATGAAAGACTAACTAATCGAGGTAATATACCGAAGGAGCGTTTCGAAGAGGCTGCCGATTCAGTGCAAAATGACAAGCTTTCGATAAGAGATGCCGCTAACCGATATGGAATGGCCCTTTACCGGTATATTAAAAAACGTAAGTTAAATCCGGGTAATGTTCAACTAACTGTGGGCTACGCGAAACCGTCCATGGTTTTTACCAAAGCTCAAGAACTAGAGTTAGCAAAGTATGTGGAAGATTGTTCAAAAATATATTATGGAATGACCACAAAGGATTTAAGAAAATTCGCATTCGATTTAGCCGTCGCAAACAAAAATAAATTTCCCGAAACATGGAAAATATATGAAATGGCGTCCAAAGACTGGTTACAAGAATTCCTAAAGCGGCACATCCATTTATCCATTCGCAGTCCAGAGTCTACAAGTCTTGCACGTGCCACGGCATTTAATCGCACAAATGTAAATTTGTTTTTTGACAACCTTGGAAAGGTCTATGACAAATATAGCTTTGCGCCAAGTGACGTGTACAATATGGATGAAACGGGGTTGACGACTGATCAGCGACCATCGAAGATTATTGCAAGAAAAGGTTCAAAACAAATCGGGGCAGTAACATCAGGAGAAAGAGGAACTCTAATAACCATAGCTTTGGCAGTTAATGCAACCGGAAACAGCATGCCTCCTTTTATAATTTTCCCACGCAAAAGACTACGGCCTTTTATGATGCTCAACACACATCCAGGTTCCATTGGAACTGTTCATCCCTCAGGGTGGATGACGGCTGAATTTTTTTTTCTTTTTATTGAACATTTTGTAATGTTTACCCGGTGTTCTACAAAAAAACCCGTTCTTCTTATCCTAGACAATTATTCATCACATTTGTCAATTCCATCTTTAGATTATTGCAAAAAGAATGGTGTAGTGCTTTTAAGTTTTCCTCCACACACGTCGCATCGCCTTCAGCCGTTGGATAGGACGGTGTATGGCCCACTTAAGACCTATTTTAACCTACATGCAGATGGGTGGCTCAAATCACATCCAGGAGTTCCAATGAGTATTTATGACATTCCTACAATTTTAAAAGACGCTCTTCCTCTTGCTGCTACGCCTAGTAATATCCAGAAAGGATTTTTAGCCTCGGGGATTTGGCCGTACAATAAAGAAAAATTCACTGATGACGATTTTTTGCCTTCTGAAGTAACGAACCGTGAAATAAAAGTGGTAACAAGCACGAAAATAACTGTGGCAGCAATATTGAAAAAGAAATGCCACCTGCATTAACTGAACCTACTTCGACAGCAATACACGATAAAACTCCCTCATCAAAGCCATCGACATCATCTGCTGGATTGTCAGTGTCGTCCAACCGTGCTTATAAAGGGTTTTCCAATAAGAGGTGTTATTTTGAATAGCCCGCTATTTCGGTAGATGTCGCTTTTGAAGCTGTCATTTTTTGACATTTGACAAGTAGAAATTACGCCATTAATAAAAATGGAACGATACACGCTTCAACAACGCATTGAAATTATTAAAATTCGCTATAAAAATGGTGAAAATTTGGCAGAGACGGTTCGTAAAACTCGACAATTTTTGGGTCGTCGTGAAGCACCTTGTCGGACCGCAATACAGAAATTGGTGGAAAAATTCGAGCTGTTGGGACAAGTTAGTGATGTGAAGAATAAAACCCGTGCACGTCGCTCAAGAACAGCCGAGAATATTGCTGCTGTAGCCGAAAGTGTTGAAGAAAACCCAGGTTTGTCCATTCCTCGTCGTTCTTTGGAATTAGGCATTCCACAAACGTCATTACACCGTATTTTGCATAAAGATTTGGGTCTTAAGGCTTATAAAGTCCAGTTAACACAAGAACTCAAGCCGGCCGATCATCAACAACGTCGTGTCTTTGCTGATTGGGTCGTTGAAATGCATGAAAATGATCCGGAATTCCATCGAAAAATCATCTTGAGTGATGAGGCCCATTTCCACGTCGGTGGCTTCGTCAACAAACAAAATTGTCGCATCTGGGGCTCAGAAAACCCAAGAGTTATTGTTGAAAAGCCTCTCTATCCTCAACATGTGACTGTTTGGTGCGGTTTATGGTCCGGCGGAGTCATTGGACCTTACTTTTTCGAAAATGAGGCTGGAGCAACAGTTACGGTGAATGGATTGCGCTATCGAGAGATGATTAACGATTTTTTATGGCCGGAATTGGATGGTATTGATCTGGACAACGTTTACTTTCAACAAGACGGCGCTACGTGCCACACAAGCAACGAAACCATTGATCTTTTACGGGAAAAGTTTCCGGACCGTGTTATCTCTCGAAGAGGTGATCACAATTGGCCACCGAGATCTTGTGATTTAACACCTTGCGACTTCTTTCTTTGGGGCCACGTGAAAGAGAAGGTCTACGCCAACTGCCCAGCGTCGACTAAAGACCTCAAAGATGGAATTCGTGAGGCTATCGAGGACATAGGACAGCCACTTTGCGATTTGGTTATGGAAAATTTCATGAAAAGGATATTGTCCTGTCAGCGTGGTCGTGGTGGTCATTTGCCTGATGTTATTTTCCACTATTAACGGCACACCTTCCTCTTTATAATGAAATAAACATCCGATCATTTATATTAAAAAATGGCATTTTTCTTTGAATATCAAAATAACACCTCTTATTGGAAAACCCTTTATATCACCAAATGAATTAAAACCATTTCCCAAAGCAGCTCCACATAAAGGAGCTTTTCGTCGCAAACGTAAATCTGCAATCCTGACAGACACCCCCGAAAAAAATGCCTTGGAAGAAGAAGCTCGCCAAAAAGAAAACCGCAAAAAGAAAGTGTCCAAAGTTAAGAAAAAATTTAGCGAAAAGAAGAAGAAAGCTAAAAAGATAGAAGAACCAGTTTTTGACTCAGAAGAAGAAGAAGGTACCGAGGAAGAAACGTTTTGCCTTGTGTGTCTGGCGCCATTTTCAGAAACAAAGAGCAACGAAAAATGGATTCAGTGCATAACGTGCAAAGAGTGGGCGCACGTATCTTGCGGTAACGATAATGACTTTTATGAGTGCATTCATTGTATCTCTGATTCTGAATAATATTCATTACTATTTTTATGTAGGTAACTAGCTAACATATGTATTTATTTGTGTTTTTTATTTGTAACAATTTACCCCACAATGTGTAACAACTTGCCCTTGTGTGGGGCACGTTGTTTCGATATGCATCTGAAAACTAAAAATGTTTTTAGTGTTTATTAGCCAGTATTAAAGCAGTTTCTTTTTTTTACATTTCATGTATAATGTTTGTACTTCAATATTCACACATCTGTTACATTATATAATAAAGATGGTTGTGTAGAAAAAAATAAATATAAAATTTGTAACAACCTGCCCCCTTTCCCCTATCTCTTAAAAGTTATTTACAAATTAGCGAAACTATGCTATCTGTAAAACGAAATTTGTTTTCTGACAAAGAAGAAAATAACGCCAATATTTCTTTCAACGAAGTATTGAAAGATATTTCAGTTGATTCTTCAATACATCTTTCGACAATACACTCTTCTAAAGAACACAGTCAAGTAGATGATATTGACGGGTTCTGGACCTGATAACGATCTAAGATTGACGTCATAGATAAGAGATTGACGTCATAGATAAGAGATTTTAAAGATAAGAGATTTTAAAGATAAGGATTGATGACGTCACAGATAAGAGTGACGTCACAGATAAGAGTGATGACGTCACAGATAAGATGAGTGATGACGTCACTGATAAGAGTGACGTCAGTAATGAATTATAACCTAGGTTAATGAACCATAACCTAGGTAAAGATAAATAAGAGATTTAAAGATAAGGGTTGATGACGTTACAGACGACAAAATGGCGGTTATTATGTACTTAGTGACGTAATACAATATGTCAGGCATATAGTGACATCATACAATATGGTTGAGGACTTAGTGACGTAAACATATTAAGATTTGATAAAAACGTCTTGAAACATCTTGAGGGTTTGATAAGAAACATCTTAAGATTTGATAAGAGCACGTCTTGAAACATCTTGAGAGTTTGTTAAGGAACATTTTAAGATTTGATGAGGTATATTTTGAGTGAGATATCTTTTCCGACTAAATTAAACACGTAGAATAGAATGGCGGTGTTATTTTTATGATTTATTTAATATTTATAATTATTAATTTTATATTATTGCAAAAAAAGATAACACATTTTGTTAGAGATAAAAGTTTGTTACAGAGTAAAATTAATAAATGAACAAATTATCATGAAGACACTTCCGCATTTAATTTGATAATATTTTTTTATCTATTTATGCGAACACTTTTTTGTTAGAACTTGAAATATTATTTAGTATAATACAGATTATTGTCAAGCATGGATTCTTTAAAATGTGTGTATATAAAAAGTGTGTGTTAATAATTTAAAATATAATTTATTTATGCTTTTAGTATTAAAAATCCGTGCCCAAAATGCTTAAAGAGGTTTGCGAGAAAAAGTTATATGATTAAACATTTTAAGAAATGTGGATTGTAATACAGGTACTTTTTTATTATGATATGATATTTGCCAGTCTAACGAAATTCAGACTAAAAAAAATTCATTTGATTCTTCATTTCTACCTTTTAATGAGCACTTTTCGAAAGAGTAATAGAACTCACATTCAAAATATTTCTCTTGAATCTTCATTTCATGTTCCTAATGAGCAGTCTTCTAATGAAAATACTGAAAATATATTTTTTTAATTCTATAATAATTCCCTGTGAATTTTGGAAAAAGTATTTCTCCGGTACAGACAAATTAAAACGTGGTTGGACTCATGATTTTAATGATTATTTTTCAAGTACATATTCCATATGTGTTTTGGCATTTAAATGACACAGATGCTATATTAAAAAACGAAAGCAAATTAAGCATTCTTTTGTAGCTTTTGCGATTTGCAAACATACAGGTTGTGCATCTTTTAATTTTTTTACAACACAAGAGTTAACTGCTGGGAATATTGTAATGAGTATTTTACAAACTGGAAAAGTCAAACACAACAATGAAAAACATCGGCGATTTTTATCAGCGAATCGTAGGAAAGAGTATGGGGAAAGACTTAAAATAGACACACCAAGTGTAGTTAGAAACGAAGATTTATCTAAAGCTACCTATACTATTTTACAGAAGGGAAACTTAACACGTTGACTACCGACGGCCACTATAGTGGACATAGCGGTTCCGCCAGGTGAACCGCGGCCACTATAATGGTCTCTACATCACATCTATTTCTGTGCGACTACATTTTACTTGGTTCACGGGTGGAGGTATATATCATATCTGCGGTCTACAGCGAGTGTATTACAACACTCACGACCACTATAGTGGCCACTGAACCTGTGTGTAGAGTTCAACTTTTATGAAGTGCGCAATTTAGTTTCTCTCTACAATATTGTGCAATATATAATAAATATTTGTTTTTATCACAATAATATTTTCATAAAAAACAAGTAGAATGGAAACATCTCCGAGTACGAGGTAAGTTATGTTATAAAATTTAATTGAAGTAATTTTCTTAGGTTATGTTCAATAATTTTTAGTGGATGTACGAAACGAAAATGCAGTACATCTTCTAAGGCGAATAAACGTCGTCCTTTGACTCAAGTCGAACTGGAAAGGATCGCAAATGATATGGATATCGATGAAGACGTAGATAATGACCCATTTTCCAGTGATGATTCGATAGTTGATAAGGAGTATATAAACTCAGATGATAGTGAAAGTGATTCTGATGAGTGTTATGATTCTGAACAAAGTCAGGTGTCAAATGATGATATTGAATTAACTGCAAATGCGCCTCCAATTAATATTTCTGATACTGACAACGTTTGGACCGATACAGAAGAGGATCCTCCAGACATTCCATTTACTTCTACCGAATCCATGAACATGAATATTCCAAATAATGCCACTCCATTTGAATACTTCGAATTATTTTTCGATAAAAAAATTACTGATATTATTGTTCAAGAAACTAATAGACGAGCAAATGAATTTATGGCTACTCAACAAGCAACCACTAGACGTAATAAAGGATTTCAGTGGACTGACACAACTAGAGAAGAAATGCAGAAATTTTTTGGTCTGTGTTGCTTGAGTGGAAACATCAAATTTCCACAACTGTCTAAACAATGGAGTAAGGATCCATTATATAATCATCCAATTTTCGGTAAAACAATGTCACGCAATCGTTTTACGAAAATTTTACGTATGTTAAGATTTGTCAATCATGCTAATATCGACAAGGATGATCGCCTTCACAAAATTCGCCCCATATTAAATATGATTACAGATAATATAAAAAATCTGTATTCCCCCGGTCAAAATTTGGCTATTGATGAAGCAATGGTATTATGGCGTGGAAGATTAGTGTTTCGGCAATATATACCCAACAAGCGCCATAAATATGGTATCAAACTATATGAATTAACGACCCACGATGGATTCATTTTAAACATAATTATATATACAGGCAAAGGAACATTAGAAACGGAGGGTGAGTCACATTCTTATGCTATCGTGAAGAAGTTGTTACGAGAATATTTGGGCAAAGGCCATGTTCTTTATGTGGATAATTTTTACACCAGCGTTGAACTAGCGGAGTATCTACTTTCTGAAAAAACTGCATTAGTTGGAACGCTGCGCGAAAACCGAAAAGGCAATCCAAAGAAGTTGCTGAAAACTAAATTGAAGAAGGGAGAAGCAGTGTGGAAGAGAAAAGGTTCCGTAGTAGTTACCAAATGGAAAGATAAGCGTGATGTCCGCATGATAAGTACTCGCCATAAACATGAGATGGAAGAAGTAACATCTCGAACCGGAAATATAAAAATGAAACCAAAATGCATTGTAGACTACAATGCTCATATGTCAGGAATTGACAGAGCAGACCAAATGATGTCATATTACTCAAGTCCTAGAAAGACGATCCGTTGGTATCGCAAAATATTTTTTCATCTCATTGATATCTGCATATGGAATGCGTATTATATTTTCAAGAAAAGGACTAAATCAAAAAAAAAACTTTTGGAGTTTCGTGAGGAAGTAATTCGAACGTTAATAGATGTCCAACCATTACCAGCAGTTCCAGAAGCCAACTTGCCCAAAAACCATTATCCCGAAAAAATACCTGGGGAAAAAAATCATAACAAAAGATGTAGACAATGCTCGAAATCAAAAATTCGGCGACGGTCTCGATTCCACTGCCCAGCATGCCCAGATTTACCAGGACTTTGCATGGATCCGTGTTTTAGAGATTGGCACAGCAGTATGAATATTTAATTAATATAACAATAATTGTTTCTCAAGAGTGGTATTTATTTTAAATTTTTTATAGCGAAATAAATTTTTTTCCTCAAAAAATCAAATCGTATTAATTATTTTTGGAAGGCCATTAAAGTGGCCTTTGGTCTATTCTTGTCTCCGTCCAATGAAATAGACCAAAAGCCACTATAGTGGCTCAAGGTCATACACATTGCATTCATTTCACGAAACCGCATACATAGTACAGCTCTTGAAATCATTCAAAAATTCCAAGAAGTTCACGAAATACAGCAACGGTTCATCGCAGGAGCACACTCGAATTTGTCCGGTAGTCAACGTGTTAAATAACGCTCCAAGTTTAAACGTTTTGAAAAAAATATCAAGCGAGACTATAAAATCTAACGACTTGGACAATGATTTATTTCATTATTTAATAAAACTACAAAAGGTTCAACAATCATCTGGAAAGTGGCAAGGGAAAAAAATGAATGGTTATATCCAGGATATCGGTTATGATCGCTTTTATGTAAGGTTGCAAACAGAGGATCAGATACGACATTTAGTATCTTTAAGGAAACATCCTATCTTTTTATATTTAGATGCAACTGGGAGCGTAATTGCACGACCTCCGTGGATAAATGGAAAACTATTCTACTATGCTTTAGTTCCTCCTGAAGCAGGAAAAGCTCCTCTTCCTGTGGCGGAATATATAACATCTGTTCACAATATACCATCCATTCAATTTTTCCTTTCGTCATTCATACATGATCTCAAAACTATATACCAATCTAAAAAGCCTCTTATTTCTAAGGTAGAGACTGATTTTAGCATGGTACTAGTTCAGTCTGTATTATTAACGTTTAATAAAATGGACTTACTCAATTATTTACACGTATCATGGGAACATATCTACACAGGTACACCCATAGATCATTTAACGTTAATTCATGTTTGTGCCACGGACTTTTTCAAAAACGTTACCCAAAAAAATAAATTCTTTTACAAAAAATTATTGTTTGAGGAGATTGACAAAAAATGTAATGGCTTGTTTAATACATACTAATAATATTCTCATAATGACGGAATATTGGATTAATATTGTTATTGTGTTTGGCCAAGAATATGAAACAGAAAATGCAAAAACCACATTAAACTTTCTGCAGCACAAAAGAAATGTTTTTACTCAAGTACCTACATGGATGTATGCCCGAAACAAATACTAACTCTAATGAGGATTCTTTAAGGAAAAAATCTCCATTTTTCATTTATTTCAACTCCATAAAGGAAGAAATATCTAATTTACATACTGAGACCACTAAAAATAAGAATATTTATTACTTACCATCTTTCTTAAATTATTTAGAGCGGGAATTTCTGCCATTTTATCCGATTTTATCTGGATTATTAATATCCAAAAATGGCATCAGGAAAGACTGCAACGCGATTGTGGAAAATTGGTTCAAAATTGTAAAAAAGGACACGTTTATTGGAAAACGTAGGATTTTAGTACTGCGTTTTATTCAAAAAATGGAATATCTCTTAAAATGACGTATTATTAACCATAAACTGTATACAAATATAACTAAAAGAAATACATGCCAACCAAAGAAACATGGGGCCGCTCCTTTATTATTGAATAAAGACAAAATTGAAACCAAAAAAACACAGTTAATAAAAATGATACTTTAAATATTACTTTATCACATGGGCAAAAAAGGTGCTCCTATAAGTAAAAACAAAAATTATTTTTCTGACTTAAATGATAGTAACACAATAAATGATAATAATTTAATGACTTACAATTCAACAGCAAAAGCACCGTGGTTGGAATATACTAATTATCATTCATTATGTTCGGAAACTACATACAAAGTATGTGGCCATTTACTGAATTATAATATTTAATCTTCATTATATTCTAATAATTGGTTGATTGATGACATATTAAATGCCTTTATTTGTACTGTACTGCGCGTCAGTAGCTCACTGGCAGTTAGATTGTGTACATGTTTATATTCTCTACATTTTGCAATATCATGGCCACTAAACGAGGAATAACTGATGAAGAATTATTAAATATTTTAGAGGATAGTGCTGATGAGTATTTACCGAGTGAATTTGATGATTCAAGCGACTCTGAAAATGAAAGTATTGACGATAAGGAAGAAGACAACCAGGAATATGACAAGGAGGACGATGTCTTGATAAATAGACGTAAGAAAAATAACAAACCTTCTTTGTGGCAATTTGACGACAATTTTGTACCCATTGCTATGAATTTTGATTCCGTCTCTGGTATAAACGAGAACTTACAACTTTACGATTACTCTCCAGAACTGGACTATTTCTTGTGGTTTTTTGACGAAAATTTGGTATCTAAAATCACTGAACAGACAAACATATACGGAAATTTATTGAAGGAAATGTTATCCACTTATTCTAACTGGACCGACCGAGACGTACCTGAAATGTACGTGTTTCTTGGATTATGTATTTTGATGGGAATTGTGCAAAAGCCAAAATTGTCGGATTACTGGTCGAAAAATGTACTAATTGATACACCGTTTTTTAGAAAAATATGTTCACGTGACACATTCTCGCAAACTTTACGTGCTCTGCATTTTGTAGACGATAAAAACTTAGATGCAAATGACTCTCTACGCAAAATAAGGCCAGTTGTAGATTCCTTGCGCGCCAAATTCAAAGAAGCATTCCATCCTTTTCAGCATTTAGCGATTGATGAAAGTTTGATTCTCTACAAGGGCAGATTGTCATTCAAACAATACATTCCGGCCAAGAGGCATCGCTTCGGCATCAAGCTATTTGAAATATGCGACAAGGAGACTGGATATATTTTGGATTACATCATCTACACTGGTGCTTTAACAAATATACAACAAAGTGAAAATCTCGGAGTAAGTGGAGATGTAGTGAAGACACTTATGGAACCATATTTTGACAAAAATCATATCCTACATGTGGATAACTGGTACACAAGCCCTACATTATTTAAATATCTCTTAGAAAGAAAAACAGATGGATGTGGAACTGTACGTCCAAATCGAAAGGGAATGCCTGTTTTTGAGCCTGTTGAAAAAGGAAAATGGCTTACTGCACACACGGATAAATTACTTGCCCTCAAATGGTCTGATAGAAGAGTCGTTCACATGCTTACTTCAGTATTCACGTCAAATTCTCAGGATACAGGGAAAACTAATTTCAGGACTGGGGAAAAAGTCACTAAACCTAATGTTGTAATACAATACAACGAAAAGATGGGTGCCATCGATAAGGCAGATATGCAAGTGAGTTTTGTGGATTGTGCTCGCAAATCTTTAAAATGGTACAAAAAACTATGTTTCCATCTCTTGGATCTTGCCTTATATAACGCCTTCGTAATGTACCAAGTAAAAACTGGAAAAAACCTTACTTTGAAGAATTTAGACTAGAAGTTGTCTCCTAAATTGTCGCGAAATTTGGTGCTGAGCTGAAAAAGGTTCGGGGAGCAGCAACTATATATAGTCCCTTGAGACTAACACAAAAACATTTTCCTTCTTTGATCCCACAAACCGCTTGCCAAGGAAATAGAACACAGCGCAGATGTCATGTTTGCAGCCACTCAAGACTAAGAAAACACCAAAGAAAGGATGTCAGATTTATGTGCAAGGAGTGCGATGTGCCACTTTGTGTGGTACTATGTTTTGCTGAATACCACACTAAACTGAAGTATTGAATTATAAGTGCCTTTTCTGTAATGATTTTGTTATTTCTGAAATAATTAGGAGTTATTTGTTCTGTTTATTTTTAGTTTGTTTTAGTTATCTTTATGTGCTAAAATGAATTGTTCTTATATATGTTTGTTCAAATAAAAAAAAAACATTTTTTTATTGAATAAAATTATTTAAACAATATATAATTAGCATTTATTTACCATTTATTTGCAAAACTAGCACCCCGAGCAAAGTACGGCAATCGTTTTGTTATGGGTGACGTACATGTACGGCACTAGTTACACTGAAATGCTTTCCACGACGTAATAGAAAGGCAGTAGGTAGCCTGACTTGTTACATTCTGCCGTAAAGATACGGCATCAGTCCCATAAAGGCGCAAATTTTAATTTAGTGGTACGTCGATGTATTTTGTCGTCTATAGTCGAAAACGTAAAAGTACGGCAACAGTACGGCTAAGTTGCATATGCAAATTGTACATCTACGGCAACCGTATCGAAAGGGTTAAAATGAACAACAATAATATAAAAATTATGGGTTTCGATACGTTATTTATAACTAGATTATGTTTAGGTAGAAAATTTGCATTGCGCAAATGGGGACAAAAAATGAATGTCACTAATAATGATATTTAGTTAATACCACTTCACATAAACCAAAATCACTGGACACTTGCAGTAGTAATTTTAAAACTGAAATACAGCGTGTCCAGAAAGGGTGAGTGCTATTTGTTCTTGGAATTACAGACGAACGCGCGGCTGCGCAGGCGCGAGGCCTACATTCTTGCACAGTTTGGTTCGTGCAAATGTAGTCGCGATGGAGTCGTATACTGGTCAACAGCGTGCGTTTTGTGTGCGGACATATTACCAAAACAATAATTCTCTAGTTACAGCCCAGCGTTTGTATCGCGCTCATTTTCAAACTCGTGCACCTCACCCCAATATCATTCGAAAGTGGCTTAAAATGTTTGAATCGGCCGGATCAACCGTTAAAAATCAAAAAATTGGCCGTCCACGTGCCGTCAGGATCGAAGAAAAAATCGTCTATGCATACAATTTTAAGGCGCGACTTACATCTTAAAGCATATAAAATTCAACTAGTGCAGGAATTAAAGGAGACTGACTATGTTTACAGAGTGAATTTCGTAAGGGATATGTTTCAGACGTTTACTACTTTCGAAAACATTTTATTCAGCGACAAAGCAAATTTTCACTTAAACGGCCATGTAAACAAGCAAAATTCTCGTTACTGGTCACCGGAAAACCTCAAGCAGAAATATGAGCGACCGCTTTATAGCCCTAAAGTTATTGTTTGGGCCGCGATGTCTGCCAGAGGAATAATCGGTCCATATTTCTTTGAAGATCGAAGAGGCCGAGCGCTAACAGAGCGATACTGCGAGATGGTTAGAAATTTCCTAGTTCCATCTTTGCAACAGTTTGGTGGCTTTGATGCAGACACTTGGTTTCAACAAGATGGAGCCACGAGTCACACATCAAACCCTTCAATTGAAGCAATAAAGGAGCTACTCCCCAATAAACTCATTTCGCGAAGAGGTGATATTAACTGGCCACCACCTGAGTCCTTTGGACTATTTCTTATGGGGGTACCTTAAAGAAAAAGTGTACATAGATAAACCAAGGACATTGGCGCAGTTAAAGGATAATATCGCAACAGAAATGGCATCGATACCTCAAGCAATGTGGCATCGCGTAGTAGAAAATCTTCGCTCAAGATTAGAGGACTGCCGGCAGTGAAACGGTACACATTTAGGCAACATTATTTTTAGTAAATAATTTTCCAATTACCTGTAATAAAAAATAAATAAATCATTTTTTAAAAGATTTTTTTATCTTTGATTTATTTTACTTTAAAACTGCACTCACCCTTTTTGGACACCTTATATATTTGTTATTTAGACTCATTACATGGAAACCTACCCCCAGATATTCTTCAAAATATTTTCCTATTTATAAGTGATCAGATATACATTTCCCAAAAGACTACCATTAATTCAGAAGAATGGACGGGATATAATTTCAAAGATATTCCATCTCAAAGAAGCAAATTTGGAACTGGAGCAAACTGTGGCGTCCATGTTTGTACATGGTGCTATATCATTTGTACAGGCTTTAAATTTTCCGAGGATGATATGCCAAAAATCAGAATGTGGCTTATGGACATTTTTACTGAAGGAAAATGAATCGAAATGTGAAACTCATGAAACAAATAATATCATGTTCGAAGATAATTCAAAATTCCTTTGTAAAATCAAAAATCAAAAATGGACCACCAGGCTCTTATAATAGGACTTTAATTTTAATTTAATGTGTGATATCAAAAATGTTTTTTTGCGTAAAAATGTATAAAACATTGCTTTTATACTTATTATAAAGATAGAGATTTCTTCAGTCATCTGTTTAATATGCTTAAGCTATATTATAATAATAATAGCCATATAAGGTACCTTAGCCAAATAAGGCCATGTACCTAATAAGGCCAATGCTCGTTTTTTTTCTAAATTTCAAACCAATGATAAATTGTATAATTTTGCTAAGAGCCATCTAAGTTATAAACCTTAGAAACTTCTATGAAAGTTCTATGAAGCCCGCTAGATGTTGTAAGAGCATTTGTCTAATTTGCTAGTTAGAGGTTATAAGTTTGGCGTTTGACGTTTAGTTGTATGTGCAAGACAATTGAAAGTGCATTCGTATGCTTTTCAGGTGAAAAGGTTCATTAACTTCCAAATAAGTGGTGACAGGTGTGTAAATGACAATCCAGCATGTTGACATTATCTTTTTCACAATTTTATATTCATAGTTCTAGTTCTCTTAATAAGGCCATGTAAAATAGACGAGTGGCCTTATTAAGAACTGATCTCAAAATTATAACATTTTGATTATCAACGAGCATTATGGACCGAGGGTGCATTGGAAAAGGCGATGCGTGCTGTTCGTAATGGAATGTCCGTTCTCAGAGCGTCAAAACAATACATTCCCCGCAGAACTCTAAGAAATCATATTTCAACCGGTAGCAGTAAAAAGAAATTAGGTCGTAGTTCTCTTTTAACCACAGAACAAGAAAATGATTTATACCAACGAATTTTTCGGCTAGGAGAAGTCGGTATGCCGCTAACAAGCAAAGTACTACGAAGAAGTGTGTACACATTTGCCGAAGAAAACGGTTTGAAACATTCGTTTTCTCAGCAAACTCGTCTGGCAGGAAGGAAATGGATGTATTTATTTTTCAAAAGGCACTCGGAGGTGGCTCGAAGAAAAGCTCAGTCATTGAACCCGGCAAGAGCCCAAAAAGTAAACAAGGTTATTGTAGCTGACTATTTTGAAAACCTAAAACAAGTTTTGGTAAATTTGAACCTTGAAAATAAGCCACATCTTATTTACAATATGGACGAAAAAGGATAACGTCTAACACTTCATCACCAGCAGCAAGTCCTTGCTGGAAAGGGAACGAAAATAGTGCATCTTATTGCTGCAGAACATGCAGAAAATGTTACGGTGGTTGCATGTGGAAATGCTTTGGGCAAGGCCATTCCTCCTATGATTTTATTCAAAGGAAAACGCCGAAAGCCTGAATGGATAGATTCACTGACCGCGAAAGGCAGTATGTCTACACTAACTTCTATTAACACGTTCACTGCTAATGACGCGGATCCGCGTCGACGTGCGCATTGCAGAGGTGCGCATGACGCTGATACGCGTTACGAGTATAGGCATTTGCTTTATGTTAGTGTGGCTTCAGCGTTTGTAGTAGCGTGTTGTAATTCTTAAAGCACATAACCAAGAGCTAGAAAAATTACGTGGCAAGTGCAGTTTCCGAATTTGTTTGCTAAGTGTTCGGTTATTATTGTGCACTATGGCGGACAATGCACCGGGACCTTCTGGTGTTAAAAAACCCAGAATTCAAGTAAGGAACCAAAAAACTCTAACTGATGAAGAGTTATTAGCAGCATTGGATGAAAGTGACAGCGATTTTGAGTTGGATGATGACCCCGACAGTTCTTGCGAGGAATCTGAATGTAGCGCAGGTAAATTTTTATTTTTTATTTTAATGATTTCCAGGATAAAATTATTTATTTGTTTTAGATGAACAAGATGTTGATAACGGAACTCTTGCAGTAGCGCCGTTGGTAGATTGGCAAGATACTGTAATTTTGAAAAATTTTGGATTCACTAAAAATAAAGAATTGCTCGTGCCTATGCCAGGAGATGGAAATCCTATAGATTTCTTTTATATGCTTGCGGATGAAAATTTCTTTCATCTTATAGTAGAGCAAACAAATAAATATGCGGAGAAATGTTTTATGGAAGGTGTTGCAGATAATTCCAGAATTACTTTTTGGCGAGATTTGACAATTCCCGAGTTTCGAAAGTTTTTGGGTTTATTACTGCACATGGGAACAATAAAATTAAATCGCGTAAATGATTATTGGAAAAAAGATCCACTTTTTGGACTCAAATGCTTTTCGGACTACATGGGTAGAGATCGTTTTTTGATAATTTTACGTTGTTTGCATTTTGCTCCCAACCCTAGGCCGGATGAAGACAACTCTGATCGTCTTTATAAAATAAGACCTGTAATAGACCATTTTAATGCTAAAATGTTAGCAATTTTTCAACCAGGGAAGGAGTTATCTCTCGATGAATCTATGGTCCTCTGGCGCGGTCGCTTACTATTCCGGCAATATATAAAAAATAAACGCCACAAATACGGAATTAAGTTATATGAACTAACAACCCCAGACGGATTAGTTCTAAATGTGAATGTTTACACAGGAGCTTTAGATGAAATTGGCGGGAAAGGCCATGCATCAAAAGTTGTACAACATCTGATGAAAGACAGAATGAATTGTGGTCATTCATTGTACTTAGATAACTTTTACAACAGTTGTCATCTGGCCGAAGAACTTTTGAAAAATAAAACTTATTGTACTGGTACTATACGAGCTGATCGTAAAGGAAATCCTAAAGAAGTTGTTACTGCTAAGCTAAAGAAAGGAGAATCAGTGTGCAAATACAAAAACGGTATTATGGTTGGTAAATGGAAAGATAAACGAGACGTGCTTTATATAAGCACTGAATTTCCTAATGAAATGACTAATTATCAAAATAAAAGAAATCAAGAGAAAATCAAGCCTCTACCAATTTTGCGATATAATCAGTTTATGAGCGGCATAGACCGTCAAGATCAAATGCTGTCTTACTATCCCTGTAGCCGAAAAACATTACGCTGGTACAAAAAATTATGTATTCATTTCCTACAAATAATGCTTCTAAATGCGCATTTTTTATTTAATGAATATTCAGGAAAGAAAATGAATTTGTACGACTTTCGCTTAGCCATAATTCGAGCTCTGATAGAAATGGATAAAGAAAAGAGACCCTCAAACAATAGAGTTAGTACACATTCTCTAACAAAAATAAATGTTGTGAACGAGAAAGGTGAAACAAAAAGAAAAAGATGCAGATACTGTAGCGAAAAGAAGATAAGAAAAGATACAGTGTTTCATTGTGAACAATGCTCCCAGTCACCTGGATTTTGTGTGGGAGAATGTTTTACACAATATCACAAAAAAATATTGTAATAATTGAGTTTTTATTTTAGAATTATATATTTGTCTTGTTTTTGCAGAGAATAAATAATTTTTTTTATTAAAAAAAGCTATTTGTTTTTTTTACAATACCTTAAATATACCTTTGTTATTATGGACATTTATTATTCCTCGTCTATTGATATTCCAATAGACATTACAATAAATAACACCACATAGTATAGTCTTATAATTTGGAAAAGGAACAAAATCAATCGTGACGCGTATCCGCGTCGATTAGCACAGGGAGCAAAAAATTGGATCCATGTGCTAGTAACGCGGATCCGCGTTTCGTAAAAAAAAATGTAAATAAACAATATAAATTATTTAAAAAACCTTTTATTTAAAATTTGCAAGTTAAAAACTAAATTTCGCAACAAAAAATCGTATCAGGTTTTAGGGACATGTTCAAATTTAAGTTAGCAGTGAACGTGTTAAATGGTTGGAGCATTTTTCGAAGTTCAAATCGGCTGGACATTGCCGGTTAATATTTGATGGTGCAGCCTCACATTTGGACGCTAATATTGTGACTGCTGCTGATGCGTATGACGTGACTCTTCTTTGCCTCCCAAGTAATACTACACACGAATTGCAGCCTCTAGATAAGAGTGTGTTTAGATCGTTTGAACATTTTTGGGATGAAGAAGTGTTGAAATATTGGGTCCGAGAACCTGAGAGAAGAATTGCCAAAGCAAGTTTTGGGCACATACTTAGTAGAGTCTGGCCTAAAGCAATGTCACCTGCAAATTTGATAGCAGGGTTCCGATCAACGGGGATATATCCTTTTAATTCAGATGTGTTACCAGAAACCACCTACGCACCTAGCGTTTTGACTGGGAAACCACCACAGGAACCATGTGAAGAACAATATTTTTCACGCAACTCAAATGATTATAGTGATAATGATAGCGACACGGTATCTGTAGGATCAGATTCTGACTGGTCAGATTCCGAATTAGTACCACTGTCTGAATATCAGAATAGATTAGCACAAAATTTGTTTGTATTATCTTCATTGCCGCCTGATCGTCATACCTTAATTCACCCGAACCTTGTTTTTCAATTGATCAATGTACTTACCCTTTTACAGATGATAATGTAATGGGCAGTTCTACTAGTTTCATGGAACTCAACACCTACAAAGCAAATCCCGTCGAAACCACGGCGTAAAGCATTGAACTCCTCTGCTCAAATAGTAACTCGAAATTTATTTGCAACGTCAACACCAAAACAAAAGGAAAGAGTAAGACCAGAAAAGTGAAAAGGCAAGAGTCGTTCAAATCTTTTTCCTGGGCAACTTCTAAACATTAAACAAAGTGCACCAGACGAATCTTGGTACTGCTTTATACGCAAAAACGATGAAATTTTGGATATGCGCCTTTGTGAATCTTGTTATCGTTACGTGCATGACGAATGTGTCGGTCTTACTAAACGAGACAAGCAACCATTTGTATGTCCTCATTGCTCACTATAAGATTTTGTCTACTTGTCTCCTACCTGAAGTCTTTTTTTTGCCAACATCCATTTTGATTTTGTCAGAGTTATTTTTTTTTTATTACCTGCTTTGTAATCATAATATACATATATTGAAAATAAAATTCTTCTGTGTTTATTAATTAGTTTTAATATGAAATTTGCAATTTTAGTATCGTGGCCTTAATATAACCATGTGTTCCTTGTAAGGCCAATGCGTCAGCTTTTCTTTATATTGTTGTAAAATATATTTTATTAGTAGTAGCTCAAAATTTTAAATCGATTTGCTTTCTAATACCCTTAATAATGAATCATGCCAAACTATACATCATTTGGGCATAATACTACACAAATAAACAATATGAAACCATTAACGTGGCCTTATTTGGCTAAGGTACCTTATCATCCTTAGTAGGACATTGACCTCTTCTAACAATATATACATACATATAAGTAGGATTGCTTAGTTTTACACTAATTAATTATATTAATTGATTATATTGGTTTAATATTTTTTTATTTTTATTCACCAGAATCCGTTCCATGCTTTGGTTATACGGGTATTTATTTCTTTGGATTGTCTATTTTTAAAGAAGAATGTCCGAGATACGTGAAGTCGTGAACCTGTTCCATTGTTTCGTTGTGTTGAATATTTAATAATTATTATTTTGACGTTATTAGAGACGCCATCTATGTTTTAAATATAAAAAAAAACAGTTGATTGTGTCAAACAGAAAAATGTCAATGTAATGTATGAATAAATAAATCAATAATTTATTTAAAGTTCTCATTACGAAAAGGCAGTTTTATTTATAATAACCAACACGTTGCCTATTATTTTGGCATGTTGTTGATTTGACATTGATTTTGTTTTCTTGATATTTATTATTAATCCCACCTTCATACTTTCGTGTGTTATTTTATTAAATAGTTCTTGGATTTCTTCTATGTTGTTTGAGATTAGGACAATATAATCTGCAAAATGTAGATTTGATAGTTTTTCTCCATTTATCATTATGCCATATTCCTCTGTATTTATATTTCTGAACACTTGTTCTAGCACAGCATTGAATAGTTTTGGGGACAGAGGGTCACCCTATTTCACGCCTCTTCCAATGTGGAATGGGGAACTTGTTTTTTTTTCTAATTTTATCTGTGCCCAGCTATTATATATGTTCTTTAGTATTCTTATATATTTTAAGGGGACGCCCTGTGTTTTTAGGGCTTCCCAAATAAATGAATAGCATGAATCCAATATTCGTTAAGTAACTAAATAATTGATTAATTGATTAAATCTCTGATAAGCTAATAAATATCGATTTTTATGTGTGAAGCTTGATTTTTTGTACACTGTGCGGGAAGTTTCACTTCGCGCATAGTGCGCGTGAAGTAAATAGTTCAGTTTTAACACATACAATGAATATCTTTATATACACGTAAATCATGTGTTGGTAAATGGTGCGTAGAAATAACAACTTCATGAGAAATGTGTTATTAATTTATAAATATATATATATATATATATATATATATATATATATATATATATATATATATATATTATTGCAAGGTCGTAGAAAAAGTATAGTATGTAACACGTGTGTGAAGCCTATTTTACAATTTCAGCTTCACACACTAGCCACATAATATACTATTATACAACACCGTTATTATCTAATATTATGTATTATAATTATTTTTATTATTATTATTGTACTGCTTTACACATTTTTAACATTAAAATGAAATATACACCTACTAAATACTCATGGTACTGCTTTGTATATTACTTTTAACATTAAAATAAATTATTCACCTAACAAATACTCATACCATGGGTTCCCAATTTATTTATTCGTATCTGAACTATATTTTTCATATAATGAATTTGAACTAAGATTGACAAAGATCCTGTCTTAGAGTTGCCAAGAGTTCTTTATAAATGTAAAAATCTTAAATGGGTAAGTTTGAGATCAATGAATTTTTAGAGATCTTTTGGAGGTCGAAGACTTGAATGAAATGCAAATTTCAGACTATTTACATTGTATACTTATATTTACTATCGTTATATGAATCTTTTTCTTGTAAGGCAACGGGAACCTCTGCTCTAATTCAAGTATAAAATAATTATCCATCGCCACACATTTCTAATTTAACATTATTTCACACATTCGTAACTGTATTTGGAAACTTTTTCTCCTGGAACACATAAATTCTGCACCGGGTGACCATGCAAACACTCTAAATTAACTTAAATTCATGTTTTGCCAACGATTCTAATTCCTGTGTTTTATTTTACAGAATGTTGCGCAGCTTTTCTGAGAAGCGTTTCTATCAGGAGACAAGAAGAGTTGACGCCGAAGGCAAATACATTGTACAGGGCTGCTGCTGAACAGTGGAAAAAAAATGCCGTTCGCTCCAAAATGACAACCAAGTCTTTCAAAAGCCGTTTAGAGGAAGCCGAGCACTTTTCTGAGACAAGAGAATTTCAGAAAATGTCAACGTTAACTCCGACATCTCAAATGTTCTTTGAACTACAAATGAGGGAAACAGAGAGGAAGGAGAATGCGCGTAGGTACACGCGACAAGAAAAAATTCTGTGTTTGCCCCTCTTGAAGCAGAGCGCAAAGGGGTATGACACGTTGCAGAAAATGTTTACTCTGCCAACAAGGAAGACATTGCAAAATTTTTTGGCGCAAGTACAACTGGATACTGGCGTCAATAAGCAATTGTTCGCCGCCCTCAAGCATCAAGTTCGAAGACTGGCTCCCCTACATCGATTATGTTGCTTGATGTTCGATGAAATGAGCATTTCAGCGATCTGCAATATAATTAGGGATTGGATAAAATCGAAGGTTTCGTAGATGATGGAGTTGAGAACCGGAGATTTTGCGAGTCACGCGTTGGTTTTTATGGTGCGAGGCATCATGAAATAGTGGAGGCAGCCAGTTGCTTTCACCTTTAATAAAAGTGGTGCCAGCACAGATACTCTGAAGACACAAGTTAAAAATAGAATCGCTACTCTACAAGACGCTGGTCTAACAGTTATGTGTACTGTGTGTGACCAGGCATCATGCAATATGAGTGCGATCAATGGCCTCGTACAAGAAACGAGAGACGTGTACAGGCGTAAAGGCGAGGAGCCGAAACATCGGCACTTTGAGGTGAACGGGCAAATTGTGGTGCCTATATTTGATGTGCCCCACATAAAGAAGGGCTTAAGAAATAATTTCCAAAAAAAATATCACGTGCAATATAAACGGCGAGAAAAATACCGGACAGTCGCAGCATATTCTCGAATTGTACAAATATGACCAAGAAGAAGAGGTTGGAAATTTAAGGCTATGCCCAATTCAGGGCATAAAATGAAAGTAAAGTATTGCACCCAGGTCCTCAACCAGCAAGTAGCAGCTTCAATGAACCAAGTGGCGAAAACCAAAGGTATGTTATGTATTTATTTGTTTATTTATTTATTGCATGCGCCTTCATACTTCATACAACAATATTTTTCATTTGGTCTGTCAAATTTTATTTTGGGTCAATCGATGTTAATAGTATGTTTCTCTTTTGCAGGAATCAGCGAAAATGCCACCGAAACAGCTCGATTGATTGCCTGTTTAGACAACTTGTTCGATTCATTGAACAACTTCAAGACAACAGACTGACGGAAAACCGATGACAGCTGCTTTAGCAGCTGACTCAGAGCACTGGGAATTTTGGATTCGGACTGTACAAATCCTTGAATCCATGAAATTTAGCACCGGCGATGGCAAAAAATTCAGTCCTCCACCCTCTGTGAAGAATTTTATTCGGACAATAAAGGGGGTAGAAGATTTGTTCCATTTATTAGAGAAAAAAAAAATTCTTTTCCCACTAGAAAATTATATTGGGATGATACGGAGCCACGGTGTCCGCAATACTAATTCAAATTGCAGCACATTTATTGCTGCATACAAAACGTTAACAATTAATGACATTGTTCAAAAATATTTTTTCTTTGTTACATCCATATAATGCATACACATCCATCAATTGTTATTATATTTTGACGAATTTCACTCTGTGATCTACAGTTTTAACTATTTATTTATTTATTTTAAATGTCCGCCTGTTAATGTATGTTTTGTATCCACATGTGTAAATGTGGACAATTCTCGCCCTGAAGAAGACTATAAAATTTTTCAACATAAACATGAACATCAATAATATATAACAATTTTTCTTCAATATTAGACTACCGACATGCCAAAGCTTTATTAAAGTTTCTCTGACGGTCAGTATTTTTCATATATTTTTTATATTTTTCATATCATTACAATTTCTATGATTGTCATGCTCACCTAACCTACAACTCATAAAATTTAATTTTCAAGACATATAACCTCTTTATATTTAACAACAAATGTATCACTCCCCAGCATTTTTCTCATTAGTTTAATACATTTATTTTTATATATTTACATAACATTTTTTATATTTATATTTATATTTGACAAAACATTACATATTTATTGAATGTAAATTTATTCCAGCTGTAGGCTCCGAAGATGCTAACATCGTATTAGCGAAATCGATAAGCCACATAGTATAAAATAATAAAAAAAAAAATTATAATAAAACTCAAAGTTTTAATTACCATTCATACATCATGAAAATGAACTTTGATCTAGAGTCGTTCATCAATTAAACTATAGTAATAGTCGAAACGTCGGCCTGAATAAATTTCATCATTGACTGCCAGTCCGACTATACAGTTTTTTACCTGTTTCCATTCTCCATCCCAAATACAGTCGATTATCGTTTTTGGGTTAACAATTAATAATTTAACGGCGAAACATTCTTTGGGTGCAAATTGCGAAGAAGACGTCAATACAACATTGTTGCAATCTTTCCAAAACTTATTGAGTGAACGACCAGAGGAAATCAATGAAGACACATATACCTACCAGGGTCATAGATATGACCGAATCCAATGTTGGAACATTAAAATCTAACTATTGTACAGGCTTTATATTAAAAAGCCTTTAAAAGGTGACAAAAACATGCGCGGAATGCAAGTCCGATTTGCTTACAGTGAAAGTGGGACTGCAGCATGAGTTTATCGAAAGAGTGGAATACGATGAAATAAGAAGGCTGCAGTATCCATCGTTCTCCGCCGTAACTGCATTTTACCAAAATAAAGAACATAACAATTTATTTCTTAAAAGCAAATTGCCACAAGAAGAAAATATATCATTTAAGGAAATATATAAAAGAAGAAATTAATTTCGACTTCATAAGTTGTGAATCTCATAAAGAGATTGTACTAAATACGATAATACAGAAATGTACTTTCTTAATAACACATCACTACATAAAAGAAATTAATAATATATTAATTGGAAAGAAAAATATTGAGGAAAGTGAGGTTGTACTAGCAAATAAGGCTAAATTGTATCATGAAAAATTGTGTAAATATAAAAATATATTAAATAAATAAATAGTAATAGTTTTAATTTTTTTACTGTTTTATTTTATAAACGTTGATAAGAATTATTTATGGTCCCATATATAAATTTTAATCGTAGAAATAGACTATTTAGGCCTTAAGGATCAAGGATTAATTTGATAATTAGATTAAATTTATCCTTGATCCTTAAGGCCTAAATAGTCTATTTCTACGATTAAAATGTTATTTTTAAATTTCCTTTTATTTTGAATCATGTACTCTATATTACCAGCACCAAATTAAAATGTCCATTAGTTCTTCTTTCTGTCAAGAGAGGGCGTAGTAATACTATTCAAGCCCTTGACGTTGCAGTTCACCATCTATAGGTAAGTTAATAAAATAACTATTGGGCAAATTAGAAGCCACGGTGTACGGCACACAAATCCAACAGTTACATCCTTCTCATCATTGTTTAAAGCTCTGTTGTTGAATAATTTTATATCATCGCACTCTGTAGGTGCGAACTGTGAAGAGGACGAGACAGAAGGTGCTTTGGCGACGCTACAGAATTTTATTGTACAAGATTCTAATGAAGATGAGGAAATCGTAGCAAGCGAATCAATTGAAAAAGCTGCCGGAGTTGATTGTAATACGCCAAGCAGTTCATCAGAGGCAACAAAATATGTCGCGGGATATGTTGCGAAAAAATTAAAGAACAATAAATGTCAAAGATGCTATCAGGATATTATTGGAAAACGTGACCCTCAGTCACTAATATCATCCAGGGAGTATGTAAGAAATAGCTTAACACAATCTAAAGAAGAATTTTCGAATTTTATTGACCAAACTACGAGGGTCATTCAAATATAAACGAGCCTTTTGCAAAAGAAAATATATTTTACATTTAGGCAGAAATCACATTTTATAATTATTTTTCTATATAGTTCCCCTCCTTAATTATGCATTTCTCCCATCGAACAGGTAATTTTTTTATGCCCGTTTCGAAGAATGACTTCGGGCGAGTATCCAACAAATTGGGCACAAACTATTCAACTTCTTGATCGTTCGCAAAACGCTCTCCTCCAAGTGCTTCCTTGAGAGGTCCAAACATATGAAAATCGCATGGTGAAAGATCAGGACTGTAGGGAGGGTGGTCAGTGTAGTCTAGTGCATTTCAGCCAATTTTTGGGTTGTTAGGACTGCAGTGTGGGGTCTTGCATTGTCATACAGGAGCAGGACGTCTCGGATGGGCTGACGGCGCCTTTTTGACCGATATGCAGCTCGTACCTGGTCAAGAAGGTCATAGTAGTAGGCAGCGTTTATTGTGCGACGATCGTGAAGAAAATTAACGAGTAAAACTCCTTGAGAATCCCAAAACACAGTTGACATCACCTTCCCGGCTGACAAGCGAGTTTTGGCGTCTTCGGTGACACATTTTCTACTTTTTCACGCCCTTCTTTGAACTCTGCACACCAGGCTTGCACTCGTGGCCATGAAAGTGTATTCTCCCCGAACTGTGCACGCAGCCGGTCCCAAATTTCGGCTGGTTTAACGCCTTCATTCGTTAAAAACTTTAGAATGATGCATTGCGAAATCGACAGATGAACCTCTATTTCGCTCATTGTGAGGACAGATAACGAAACCGATCGGGGAGTCAGCTGGGCCTTGAGTCAACTGGAGCGGATGCCCCCTACCTTTCCCGATGCTATGCCTACCTCCGACACACTTTCTAAGCCCTCAGAAGTAAAAGGCTCGTTTTATTTGAATGTCTCTCGTAGATTATTATTCTTCAGTAAGTTACCTCAGCATGTTAATAAAAGAAATATGTCAAATAATGATGTCATATTTAACCAAACATGTATTCAATATATTTACTTGTGAAGAACATCATATTTATGAAAATATTTTATTATTATATATTATTTTATATTAATTATATCAGTAAATGCACATTAAATGTTCCAGTGTATACCTTAGGCTTTATATATTTGAAACTACAATATTGTAATACTTTTGTTTATGGTGACTTAAAATAATGTTGTCTTTTAATGGTTGAGTGCGAGTAATATAGCCCATGGTAGTTGAGGTAAATATGCTCCATATTTGACACATTTTTGTTTTTATAGGTTACGATGCCTGCTAGACGTACGAAATCGCAAAATTTCAGACAATCCTGGGACAAAGACGCCATGAAAGAGGCAATAAATGCGATAAGAGAAAGAAAATTGGTTATTTAAAGGCTTCCAAACATTACAACGTACCTAAAACTACACTTCGTCGTTTGATGGCAGACAAAGAAAAGCCTCTAGATTTAATAACATCCGTGAAACTAGGTAGAAAACCTGTTTACGTTTGTTCCTTAAACGCCATCCATCTATTTCATTCCGCCAGCCTATAGGGACTTCCATATCCCGTGAAAAAGGATTTAACAAAGAAAACGTAGGACATTTTTTTGATTTATTATTTTTTTGATTTATTAGAGAAAGAAATGGACACCTACCATTTCAATCCAAATAATATCTACAATGTAGATGAAACGGGAATATCTGTAGTACCAGCTAAGATGCCGAAGGTTTTAGGCCTCAAAGGTAAAAAACAAATCTGGGCACTAACTTCGGCAG
This sequence comes from Harpalus rufipes, assembly GCA_951394225.1. Lineage (NCBI taxonomy): Eukaryota > Metazoa > Arthropoda > Insecta > Coleoptera > Carabidae > Harpalus > Harpalus rufipes. The sequence continues at coordinate 24,393,916 of OX596289.1, forward strand.
AAAGAGGCTCATTAATTACTTGCATAATGTGCATGGGTGCAGGAGGATCATTCGTACCACCCATGCTCATCTTTCCTAGAAAGAAAGACAACCCTCTTCTTATGAAAGGTGCACCACCAGGGTCTATTCACGCTAATCATCCTTCGGGCTGGGTGCAAACAAATTTATTTACGAAGTGGTTCAAACACTTCCTTGAAATAGTAAAACCTTCGGCATCGTCTCCTATTTTGCTCATTTTGGATGGTCATGCTAGTCATACGAGAAATATCGAACTTATAGATCTGGCCAGGAAAAATCACGTTCGTCTACTTTCAATCCCACCACATTCGAGTCACAAAATTCTTTTATGGGACCTCTTAAAAAGTACTTAACTGAAGAAATCAGGTGCTCGATAACTCATTTTGATATAACTGAATTGTTTGGCCGGGCGTATTTAAGAGCTCAAACTGGAGAAATTGCCGTCAAAGGCTTTCAGTGTACAGGGATATATCCTCTTAATAGGAACATCTTTAGGGACCATAATTTTGTAGCAGCAGATGATGATGATGAGGTCGTTCCCAATACAAAAACTGACTCTATTGTAGCTACACAAATTCCAACCACTTCATTTGCAATTCTTTCTTCGTCTCAGACGGCTGAGACTGTGACTACATACTTAGGACAGATTACAACTGATGACGACACATTATCTCGGAATTTAGAGCAACCAGACTCGCCAGCAACTGATACCAGTGCTGTAGCTACAACCGGACGTGCTATAGATCCGAATGATTCTTTCCAAGAACCTTCTACATCTGGTGTGACCGTTGCAGGCGCTTTTATAACGCCTCGCCAAATATCTCCCGTACCTGTCAAAAAGAAGCAGACCAATTGTGACAGAAATCCAGGTAAACCAGATATAATAACATCCTCACCGTATAAAGAAGCACTAGAGGAATCTTTAAAGAAGAAAGAGCTTAAAGGGGATAAGAAGCGAAAGTGTCAGCCTAGCAAACTGGATAAAAATAAAGATTCGGCTGTAAAAAAAGTATGCAAAAGTTTAAATTTTAATGAAAAAAAAGGCAAAAGCCTTGTTATTAAAAACAAAATTAAAAAAACTGACGAGACTACAACTTCAGAAAGTGACGAAGACTTTATTCCTGATGATTCTTCAGGGGAAAGTCCTGATAGGAGCTGTCAAGAAGCTGCCAGATGCATTTATTGTACTACTTTATATTCGGAGGACCAAAGAGGGGAAACCTGGCTACAATGCATATCATGTCAAATGTGGGCACATGAAGATTGTGCCTGTAATGAAAAAGACTACTTTATGTGTGATTATTGCTCCTAAACTTAACTAAAATAATCAACTGATATGGGTATTGAGTGTTTTAAATATTTAACACGCTCTGGTCCATATTACCCACAGGTTTCAAATTATTGGAAATTGGAATTATTTAGAATTTTTTATTTGTTCATTATAAAAGATAAGAATTTCTTTGTTTGTTATTTGATTCTTAAATAAATTATAAATTAATTAGATAATTACAATGTTGTTATTTGATTATCCTTGATGGTTTTATTTCTGATTAAGTTATTGGTGGTCCATATTTGCCGCACTTACTCTACTAAAAGTGAACATAATTGTTTTATTTTAAAGAGAATAAACAAATAACCGCTAATATAAAAGGTAAGTTCATGTTTCAATTCAAATTAATAAGCAAATTAAGTGAAATAAAATTTATTAAGAGGTTAATGTTATGATGGAGTTTTCACCCCAAAAAAACTACTAAAAATAGAAAAATGTGCCGTTTATGGCTGTACATTTACGGCACACAATAAAAGAAAACAGAGATTTCTTCTTTTTTCCTAAAATTAATATAAAAAACTATTAGGAACTAAACTAAAGCTACTGTTAACCTATAACTACTTACTAATTTTCCTTATTAGATGAAAATATTAATAAAACTATCACTAAAACTACAACTATGGGAAACTTTAAATTAAAGTCTGCAGAAATTAATAGAAAACACTTCACTAAAACACAAAATAACTTAAGAAACAATTAAATTCCTCTGACAGCAATGCTACTCTTACGGCAGCCAGAGAATATTGTACCTTTGGTCATGATTTTGACATTTGTGGTCAGCGCCATCTCTTGATAATTTGGAAGCCCAATAGATTTACAAATCATTCCACTCAAAAGGAATCTCAACGTAAAACAATACATAAAAGGAAAGCCCTATCCCTGGGGCAAAAAAATATATGCCCTATGCGGAGTAAGTGGAACAATGTACGACTTCCTTCTATACCAAGGTTCAACAACCGAATTAGACCATGAAAAAAGTTTTTGGATTGGGCGCCTCTGTTGTACTAAACTGCCCGATAGGATAAGTGCACCCAATCATCAGCTATACTTTGACAATTTTTTTTGAATTACATTTTGTTGCAATATTTGCAAAAACAGCGTATCTACGCTTCAGGCACTGCGCGTATAAATCGATTCGAAAAAACGCCATTTTCCAGCGATGCGAAATGAAAAATAAGGGTCGAGGAACTTCAGAAGAAGTAATAAGTGGAGATTGAGATGTTATTATGACCAAATGGTATGAAAATAAACCGGTCATAATAGCATCCAATTACATGAGTGTCGGAAACCAGGACATTTGTACAAGATGGGACAGAGAGACCAAAACCTACAAGGAAATCCCTCGCCCAGAAGTAATCAAATGTTACAACCAAAATATGGGCGGGGTTGATAAAATAGATTTTTTTGATCACAACTTATAGAACTTTTATTCGTTAAAAAAAGTGGACCTTGCGTATGTTTACTCATGCGATAGATTTGGCTATGGTAAACGCATGGTGTGAATACCGTGCTAAAGCCAACAACATTGGGTGTTGGAAAGAAAGACATTTTGAATCTGCTTCATTGCAGAGCTTATGTAGCAGAAGCCTTGATATTATCAAATAAAACTCCCACCGATAGGAAGAGGGGCTCCCCATCATCAACACCACAGAACGCGTCTCGAGCTTCACCCCGCGGCGTGTTAGATGTGACCAACAACCCGAAACCACAACATACTCGTGAAGTAAAACCAGTGCGTGAGATCCGTTTTGACAATATGGGGCACCTACCTCACCTCGATTAAAAGAAAAATGCAGGCCGCTGCAAGTTTCCAGGGTACAAACAAAAAAACTTTTTTGTATAAAATGCAAAGTGCATTTATCCATTAGTAACAAAAGAAACTGTTTTTTGCAATATCATACGTAGTTTTTAAAATAATTTTTTGTTTTAAAATTGTGTAAAAGTACTTTTTCTCAATAAAATAGTATCCCAAATATTCTTGGTTTTTATTTTATAATTTTAACAAACTCAAATTATCGGCCATAATGCAAAAAATATTTTTGGGTGTACACATTACCGTTTGCTATAGTCTGGACGGCGAACAGATTCCGAAGAAACTCCTGCCACTAACGAGCGCTAAATTAAAATGGAACATTGCTATTGGTAACCCGATTTTACACAGCTGCATGAATACGACTACTGAGATCGGTAATAGCGGAATTGGTACTAAGTCCGCCATTACGTTTGGTTTGGTATTTGCGTTCTAACCTATCTCTGTGAAATCTCTGAATTTTGTGAATAAATAGTCTACCTTCCCATAAGAATAGTATTATATAATTCTTATTTATTATGGATCTACATGATGTCCTTTCTCCGCCAAAAAAACTGGTAGCCAGGCATTTTTCGATTGACGACAAGCAGCGAATTCTCAATATTTTTAAAGTTTGTACTGAGCAGAACCCTGACAACAACAAGACTGAAAATATTGAATTTTCTGCAAAAGCAGCAGGTAATTTAAACAAGTTTACATAAATAAAAGTTCATTATTCGTGCATAGAAATGTTATATACAAAATATAAAAGAATTTGGCCCACTCCTTTTCCAGTAATTAATGGATTATAGGTCCATGCAGACAGATAGACGTAATCCTATAGGAACTCTTATTTCAATATGACGGAAGGAAAAATTAATATTAAAATATCTTTTTTTTATAATTTCTTTTAATGTAAACTATATTTCGTTTTAGTTTCAATTTCCTCTTTAATTTGTACATTAACTTCAATTCAAATAAAAACAGAATGGTTTCATATTTCTTAATTTGAACGTGTAAAGCTGACTTCTGCGTGCACTGTACTGCGCTAGTTAGGCCCTGCCCATTAATTTAATTACCGAATCTGTTAGCCGTCCAGACTATAGCAGCGTCCACTAGAGTGGACAATTTATTACCCAAATTTGGATAATGTTACAAATTTGGGATTAATAGAAAAAAAAATCAATTAATCCTAATTATATTTATTTTGTGAACAAATAATTGATAAAAATATTCCCAATTTATTAAATTAATAGTCTCAGTATTATTGCTTACAGTTTAAGCTTAATATGGTATGTTCTACATTCTACTTACAAAATTCAACTATAGGTATTGTGACGTGCGCCCCTGTGAGAATAGTACACGAGCGCCGCCACTGAAACAATGTACCAGAGCGATGACCCAGATGCAATCCCAGACGCAATCCCTACGACGCACCAGCTAGAGGTTAATTACGCCGTGACCCAATTCTTTTGTATACAGGTCATTGTCCCTTCAGAAGGTTCTAGAATGATATGAGATGTATAAATACCGGCCGAAAGAAAGCGGAGGGATAGTCTGATATATATAAGCAACGAACAATGAACTTGGTGATATAAATATACAGTTTACCAGTTGTTAACATAAATAAATGTAGTTATATAAATATGTGTAGTGATATAAATATTGTATAGATAAATAATCGTAGTTTTTAAGCATTTAATAATATTCTTAGTGTTTATAATTATTTAATCATAGTGTTAGTTGTTTTTATTATCTTTTAATATTTAATCCTTAATTATTTATCGTTAAATAAACGTATTCTTTTAGTTAATAATATTCGTCTGTGTTTTACACTTCACCCATATAAATAAAAACGTTACAGTATATAATAAATCACTCCATAAAATACAAAATTCAACTATAGGTATATAATAAATCAGTCCATAAAGTCATGTGACTTTGTTAACCTTGGCAAGCAGATATGGGGGCCCGTGTCAGAATGTGACAGCTAGTAGTTATTTACATAGATGTCACAATTGTCATGTCATAATTTTTCATTCAAAATTTCAAAATATTCTGATTTTATGTCATTTATTTGTCATCAGTAGTGTGGAATATACTTATCGAGGAAAATAATCCACATGAATTTGGAAAATCATGATGTTTTGAATGAAAAATTATGACACGACATCTACATTATTACTAGCTGTCATTCTGGCACGGGCCCCCATATCTGACTGCCAAGGCCTACAAGGTCACATGATTGCTCGCGGCCTATAGTTAAAGCCAATGGTTACCCCATTAAAAATAAAAATTAAGTATATAATCTTGCAACTATAGGTGTACGAATAATTTGTGTATTAACTTCTATATATTTTTGGTTTTCTTAGTTTGAGAAGGCATCTTAATTTTTTTTATATTTACTTGTAAAATTGAAATGCACGAATAATTTTGTACGCCACTATATATGACCAGAATTTAAAGATAAATATACAGTTTGGTGACCGGCACAGTCGAACATAGGACTTTACATGTAAAGTCAGACTTTCCTAATTTCCTGCTTCCCTAACTATTTTAGGTTAAAAAAAACTTCAAATAAAAGTTGTAGAGTATAAAATTCTACATCTGAATCAATAAGCAAAATTCATTTTTTCTTCAAACGTCATAAAAGCGGCATCTTTTGTGACTTGATTCATAAGGTAGAAATAAAATAGATAAATATACATATAAACCATAATACTAACTATATAAAATCAGCGAATAAGAAGTAACTTGTACAATATAAACCTGTTATCGCCCTAAATGTCACCTAACACACCAGATAACCTCAAAATAAAGTTACTAGAAATCATCCGATTGAACAATTTCAGGGGGCGTATATTATAATACTTCAAATTCCGACATAATTACACAAAGGGAGAACATAAAACTGCACAAATTTAAACGTCGAACCGTGAAACTTTTCACATTAATGTTTATAAAAAAAAATGAACATAAGTATCCAAAACAACAGTGCAATCGAAATCCGCAAACGTACTTTACGTAAAATGTTTTTATTTATTGTAACGTCAAGTAGTGAATATTTTTTTAAAATATCTACATTTAAAGAAAAAATATAATGTGTCATTCGGAGTAAAAATGTCTTTGTATGCGTCGCAAGCATTGTCCGACTCGCTTCGCTCGTCGTGCAAACTTGCATGCTTGTACCAAGCATGCAGAGTCTCACTTTTACTTGCTAATAAAACAATATACTATTGTATTCCTTGTAACGGCAGAAATTATGTCTGAAAATGTTGAAAATCACCTCAAAAATAGCAATAGCCATGGAACTCAGGCAAAATAAATAACAAATGTCTCACGGTTTATCTGTCCAGTTATTGTAACTTATTTTTATTAGGTAGTATTACTAATTTCTATTCCAGTTAACAATTTTCTGTTAATTTAAATTGATATTTGTTCACTTAAAACAGAAATTACAATAATAAAAATGAATTAATCTAATTTGACAGATAAATCTTTAACACTTATTAATTTTTTGTTTCAATTCCATGGCTATAGCTATTTTTGGGGTGATTTTCGACATTTTCATACTTTAATTTCTGCCGTTACAAGGCACACATAATTTTGTTTGATTCAGATGCAGAATTTTATGCCCTACAAGTTTTATTTGAAACTTTTTTATCTAAAATAATTAGGGAAGCAGTAAATTAGGAAAGTCTGATTTTACATGTTGAAGTTCTACGTTCGGCTGAGCCGGTCACCACCTGTATATAGAAAATGTCTTATTTTACTTACCAATTTATTTGGGTTTCTTCACGAACATTTGTCAGAACAATATATCAGGAATTCTAAAAGTTGTTCCATGTACTAGGTATAAAATATATGTATGTCATAATTGTCACATCACATTCTAAATTAAATTCCTGAAACACAAGATACAAGTTTATAGGTTTTGTTAATGTAATGACAACGTTTAAATAATAATTAATACTTACTGCCTAAATAATGAATGTTAAATACACAAAATATATTCATTGCACATAAATTGCTACACGGTAGCAAAGATATATTTACAAATACAATAGTCAGTATTGACGCCATTATTTGCTACTAAACAACAGTTAACACTTGTTTGTTGTTGTTAACCACAAACTCAACTGCTACGACAGCGTGCTAGCGTGCAACTGCAACCTGCAAAACTTGCCATCAATGTTGCCAATATGCAAGCAAAAAAATCAATCTTTAAACTGCTTTATACACAAATACGATGATTGAATTTTAATTTAAATATGAATTGTAAACAACTGTGGTGTAGTGTAATACTTTAGTGAAATAAATGCTGCTTGTTAATTTATATTGGCATGTGTTAACAAAACTAAAAAACGCACGAAGCAGTGTTAAGGTAGTTGGATCCATGATCATCTTCATTGAATTGCGCTACGCTTCAAGGACGAAATATAACTAGACAAAACATTCCGTATCCCTCCGCACTGAATGTTTTGATTTTGGCTGGCCAAGAGACAACTAGGGATATATTTTCTAGTTAGACCATTTTTCACTAGATGCCATCCAGTGTTAAAATCAAAATTTAAGCGCCAATACGACGAAAAGTAGGTTATCGTTATAATGTTATAAATATAAAAAAAATCAACGTAAAATATTTACTAATTATGTATTATATATAATACCAAAATACAAAATTATTGACTTTATCGAACAATAAATATGTACGGAAACAAACTATTCTCACAACCGACATCAGTTCTTATAAAGTTACACTAAATTTCCTTTCTTTTTCTTTCACATAGTATTTTAAATAGTCGAAAACCCCTTTCAGACCTTTTCTATCTACTCGTAGTTATATTTCGTCGTTGTCTCACACTGTATGTTCAGTGTGGACAGAGCAAAATAGGTGCCCAAAAAGAGATGAAATATTCCGGGTACTTTATTGAGTATTTATGACTGGAGTATTTTCAGTATATCTAAACAGGTGGATGAAAAGGAAAAAAGTTAAATTAAATAACAAATTGGCCAGTTTAATAATTCACAAAAAATATAAAATAATTAAAATACAAAATATAAGTAGGGTATAAAAACACAGGTAAATTAACATATATATGCTAATCAATTTAAAGTAAATTATATAAAACATTTTTGTACTTAATTGGACATTTTACAATCATCCTCCACTTGGATATTTTACATAGTTCACAAACCTTTTTATTCTTTCTTTATAATCTCCAATTTGAATTTATATTTCAATATCCTAATCTCTAATGCATTTGATCAAGATTAGTATGCCGGGAGATCTTAAAATATTGTTTTGAAATATTACTAAGCCCGTATTACACTTCACAATAAATTGCACAATTTATTTTGAAAATATAAGCATTTTACACTGCACGATTTTCCATCAATTTATTGTTGGGAGCAAGGCTACCAATCGCATATATATATATATATGTACCGGATGGCGCTCGAAAGCCGTTACATAGGCATTTAACATGGGAAATAAGAATAATTTGAATATTTGCCTCCCATTATAACTTATTGTAATAAAACTTTATACACATGTTTGGGAACACTTATTGCATCATATTAATAACAAATTGTTTCAAATAAATAAAGAATAATTAAGTAAAATAAAAAAATGTACTAGCAATTTTAAAGTAATACTTATTAACACTTATAAAAGAATCAATAACTTATTAGCGACCATAGCATAGTGGTAACGTCGTTGCTTTTTGTTCAAAAGGTACTGAGTTCAAACCTAGCACACCTCTTTAATTTTTTTTAAATTTATTGTAGTTTTATCGTTTTTTTGTTAAATTAAAATAAATAGAAACAAATAAAAATAAATAAAAACATAAAAATTAATAAAAACAAATAAAAATAAATAAAAACAATTAAAAACAAATAAAAATAAATAAAAATAATTAAAAATTAAAACAAATAAAAACACAAAAAATACATAGTAAAAATTAAAATTTAAGAAAATTAAGGTGTTCTAGGTTTGAACCCAGTACCTTTGGAACAAGAAGCAAGGTCGTTACCATTGTGCTACGGTCGCTTATGACTTAATCATCCTTTTATGAGTGATAATAAGTAATGTTTTAAAATTGCTAAAACATTTTCTTATATCTCTTAATTATTATTTATTAATTTTAAACGATTTGTTATTGATATAATGCAATAAGTGTTCCCAAACATGTGTGCAAAGTTTTACTACAATAAGTTTTAATGGGAGGCAAATATTCAAATTATTCTTATTTCCCATGTTAAATACCTATGTAACGGACTTCGAGCGCCACCCTGTATATATATATATATATATATATATATATATATATATATATATATATATATATATATATATATATATACACGATATATACGAGGGGGGACCCAAAACGGGAATTTCGTTATAACTTTTTTATTAATCAACCTTTTCACACCGAATTGTTATCAACTTCAAAGTAATTCCCATTGACTGTAATACACTTCCAACCGTTTCTTCCATTGTTCAAAACAATTTTAAAATTCACTTATTGTTATGTTCTTCATCCCTTCCAGCGATTTTTGTTTCACCTCCTCTACAATTCCAAAACGTTTTCCTTTCATGTCCCTTTTGAGTCTAGGGAATAAAAAAAAAGTCGCAGGGGACAAGGTCCAGTGTATAGGAGGGGGGGATCAATTGGTGTCATGCCGTTTTTGGTCAAAAACTGCTTCACAGACAGCGCGGTGTGGGCAGGTGCGTTGTCGTGGTGGAAGAACCAATCCCCTGTGCGCCATAGATTCGCCCTTTTCTTCCGGATGTTCTCCCTCAATCTCCTCAAAACCTCCAAGTAGAATTGTTGGTTAACCGTTTGGCCTGGAGGAATAAATTCCGCGTGCACAACACCTCTGCAATCGAAGAAACAAATGAGCATTGTCTTGATGTTTGACTTCACTTGGCGTGCTTTTTTTAGACGGGGTCGTACCCATAGCACCATGATTCATCACCAGTTATGACCTTATAAAAAAATCTGGGTCCTCTTTCAACTGATTTTGCAGCTTAAGAGAGACCTGAAGTCGACGCTCTCTTTGGTCGTCAGTGAGAAGGCGAGGGACAAGTTTGGCTGCAACCCTTCTCATGTGCAAATCTTCGGATAAAATCCTCTGAATTGAACTCCAAGACACTCCAGACATCTCACAAAGTTGAACAATGGTTCGGCGACGGTCTTCAAGAACTAGGGTATTGATTTTTTTAACGTTGTCGTCCGTTCTTGAAGTTGACGGGCGCCCAGAACGAGGTTGGTCTTCAATCGACATCTTTCCGTTCTTGAAACGCGAAAACCAGTCGTAGACACGTGTTTTACTTAGGGCATCATCCCCATAAGCTGTTTTAAGCGTCGCAAGAGTTTCCGCGGGCGTTTTCCCCAACAGAAAACAAAATTTCACAGCTGCGCGTTGCTCTCGGTACTCAGCCATCTCATGTTTTCGCTGAAACGGAAAAAGTTGTTTTACGGAAAAAAATATCACGGACGAACGGATACACTCACAGCGACCAGACTTCCCACACTGACTCAGGGAGAGTCACCGCTTAGACCCCTTACTGGAGAACCTCGATTCTAATACAAAATGGTCACTTTTTAGGAAACAGTTGTAAATCAGACCTATGTTGATTAACCTTTTTTTATTCATTTTGGTCAATACTATATGCCCTTAAAAAATTTACCCGAAGTTGTGAAACACCTGTATAAATTTTATTAATTTTTCGCTACTCACGTATCATTTTATTCAGATTCTTATGATTGCAAAATATTGGTCGCCTTCTTTTACATATACTTTATAACCTTTTTAACTGTTTGTAATAATCATACTCTTCCTGAAATAAGTAATGTTTTGAATATTAAATATTTATAAATACTAATATTAATTCAAATTCGTAATGATAGCAAATTTAATGACTTACCTACAAAAAAGATAATTAAATTCATATCATAGGTTCTCTTATTTTTATAATATTATATTGATTGTTGAAGAGAAATATGCCTAGATTTTCGGAGTCGAGAAATGCATTGTAATCCTCTTTTGTATTCTATGCATTAATAATAAAAATACGTATTTGGCATTTACAATTATTATGCACATTGAAATTAAATATTAAAATGAATTCATATTTATTATTTGTGACTGTAATATACAAAACCAATATTATTATTAATTTTATATTTTGTAACTTCTATATTTCTTTACTTACGGCATCTATTAGTGTTTCCAATACTATCAACCTATTTGAGATTCAATAAATTATTTTTATTTACGATTTGTACTACAGAGTGTACTTTCTAAATAGTGAGCGCGAAAAGTCCAGGTGCGCTCACTAAATGAGCAAATTTTGTACGTTATGACGCAATACGCAGCTAGGCATGTAAGGCATAGTATGCTTATAGTATTCGCAAGTGTAACAGATGGCATTGCCTAAAAGGTAACATTTGTTACAAAGTTGGCGAGACACTCAAATTATTAATATTAGTTTGTTTACAGAGTAAATAATTTATTCAATAATAAAATAAATAATGTTTAATTTTACACCTGCACAAAATTAAGTTCATGTGTCTCATTTCTGAGCTTAAAGTTTTATAGAACTAGATCTATAAAGTACATATTTTAAACATTATTTCTTTGATTAAATTTAATAAAATTGAAATAATTACCTCGGATGTAGGACGATCTTTCATCTAAAATGAACATTTTTTTATACTTTGATTGCTTCTGGATTATGCTAATTAATTCATTAGTTGCTGTAATATATTTTTTATAACTATGTATCCATAATATGTTGCACAATCCAATGATGTACGGCCTTCGTTGTCTCGAACATGTACATCTGCTCCTTTCTTCAGCAGCAATTGCACTATACTTATATTCCCTCTCCAGGTTGCCCAGTGCAGTGGTGTTTTGCCTTCGCTGTCTAAAACATTCACATCTGCTCCTTTCTCCAACAGCATTAACAGTGTGTCTATATTCCATCCCCAAGATGCCATGTGCAGTGGTGTTTTGCCTTCGTTGTCTCGAACATGCACATCTGCGCCTTCCTCCAGCAGCAATCGCACTGTGTCTATACTCCCTTTCCAGGATGCCCAGTGCAGTGGTGTTTTGCCTCCGTTGTCTAGAACATTCACATCTACTTCTTTCTCCAACAGCATTCGCACTGAGTCTATATCCTCTCTCCAAGATGACAAGTGCAGTGCTGTTTTCCCTTTGCTTTCTCGAACATGTACATCTGCTCCTTTCTTCAGCAGCATTCGCACTATATCTATACTCCCTTTCCAGGATGCCCAGTGCAGTGGTGTTTTGCCTCCGCTGTCTAAAACATTCACATCTGCTCCTTTCTCCAACAGCATTCGCACTGTGTCTATATCCTCTCTCCAAGATAACAAGTGCAGTGGTGTTTTCCCTTTGCTTTCTCGGACATGCACATCTGCTCCTTTCTTCAGCAGCATTCGCACTATATCTATATTCCCTTTCCCGGATGCCCAGAGCAGTGGTGTTTTGCCTTTGTTGTCTAGAACATTCACATCTGCTCCTTTCTGCAATAGCATTCGCACTATGTCTATATACCCTCCCCAAGATGCCATGTGCAGTGGTCTATTGCCTTCATTGTCTAGAACATTCACATCTGATCCATTCTCTAACAGAATTCGTACTGTATCTATATCCCCTTCCCAAGATGCCAAGTGCAGTGGTGTTTTGCCTTCGTTGTCCCGAACATGCACATATGCTCCTTCTTCCAGCAGCATTCGCACTATATCTATATTTCCTTTCCCAGATGCCTAGAGCAGTGGTGTTTTGCCTTTGCTGTCTAGAACATTCACGTCCGCTCCTTTCTCTAACAGCATTCGCACTATGTCTGTATACCCTCCCCAAGATGCCATGTGCAGTGGTCTATTGCCTTCGCTGTCTAGAACATTCACATCTGAACCATCCTCTAACAGCATTCGTACTGTGTCTATATCCCCTTCCCAAGAAGCCACGTGCAGTGATGTTTTGCCTTCGTTGTCCCGAATATGCACATATGCTCCTTCTTCCAGCAGCATTCGCACTATATCTATATTCCCTTTCCCAGATGCCCAGAGCAGTGGTGTTTTGCCTTTGCTGTCTAGAACATTCACGTCCGCTCCTTTCTCTAACAGCATTCGCACTATGTCTGTATACCCTCCCCAAGATGCCATGTGCAGTGGTCTATTGCCTTCGCTGTCTAGAACATTCACATCTGAACCATCCTCTAACAGCATTCGTACTGTGTCTATATCCCCTTCCCAAGAAGCCACGTGCAGTGATGTTTTGCCTTCGTTGTCCCGAATATGCACATATGCTCCTTCTTCCAGCAGCATTCGCACTATATCTATATTCCCTTTCCCAGATGCCCAGAGCAGTGGTGTTTTGCCTTTGCTGTCTAGAACATTCACGTCCGCTCCTTTCTCTAACAGCATTCGCACTATGTCTGTATACCCTCCCCAAGATGCCATGTGCAGTGGTCTATTGCCTTTGCTGTCTATAACATTCACATCTGCTCCTTGCGCCAACAGCATTCGTACTGTGTCTATATCCCCTTCCCGAGATGCCAAGTGCAGTGGTGTTTTGCCTTCATTGCCTCGAACATACACATCTGCTCCTTTCTCCAATAGCATTCGCACTATGTCTATATACCCTCCCCAAGATGCCATGTGCAGTGGTCTATTGCCTTCGTTGTCTAGAACATGCACATCTGCTCCTTTTTCCAGCAGCATTTGTACTATGTTTACATTCCCTTTCGAGGATGCTATATGCAGTGGTGTTTTGCCTTCGCTGTCTTGAACGTTTAAATCACCGAACTCTAAAAGCAACTTCGACATATTTACGTGGTTGTTTTGAATAGCAACATGAATAAGTTCCATACTGTTCACGAATTGTTCTCTTTTTTCAAAACTTATTTTATAAAAAATTAATATGCAACTTTCATAGCAACCGTAGTGTACAAGAAGTCTCAATAATTTTTCTATATAGGGGTAATGATTTTCAGAAACATTCTGTTGATATATTTCAAGTACAGTTGCTTTCTGGATATCTGCTTCCATTAAAATTGTATTTTCATGCCAAATAAACCAACGTTTATTTCGGAGTAGCCAACGCAAACATATACTATAATAATCTTTCCTAATTTCATGAAAATATAGTTTCAAAATTCTCTGACACAATCTGTGAATTTTGATGACACCTTCATTATATTCAACGAATGAAAAGTTTTTCGACAAATACACGCACTCATCCACTATATTTTTGTCTGAACATTTCATTATTTCTTTAATTTCTCTAATATATATGCGATCTGGATTGAGATACGTGCATATTCCTAGTAATTTCTTGATTAGTTCCCGGTGCTGCTCCGATTCTGCAAACTCTTGTACAAAAATCTTATCTAGGGCTACACACATTGCTGTATATATCGAGTTTTCATACGACCGCTGGCAATGATGAATTTTTGTATTTAACATTTTTGAAATTTCTCCAAAAAAGTGATTAGTATCAAAATTTCCTTGTGTGCATGCGTCCATTTTAAACCTCAAATGTCCCGCAATAACTATTAGGCCTAGTGGCGTATTGTCTACAAACGTTATCATTTGTTTATATATTTTTTCTTCAGTAGATTTGTATCTACTATCGCCCAAAATTGTCCTAAAAACGTCTAATGATGCTTCCATGTTCAATGGTTTCAGGGACATTTGGTATATATCGTCGCCCCAATCAGCAACATGACTTGTTATCAATAAATAAAAATGTTCAAAATTTGGTGGTTCAAATTGCCTTATACTTGATCTTGAAATTCCGTTGTCGAAAATAAACAAACAACGTTTAATTTCAAATTTTTTGTAAACTTTCTTCAGGGTTTTGTGAAGTCTTTTTAGATTTTCGGAAGTTTCAGCATTAATCCAAAAGGCTTTGTCAATATATGTAGAATATTTTTCTATACAATGCTTCGCAAATTGTACTGCTAATTCCGTTTTACCGAAACCCGGCAAGCCGTGAATGACAACCTTTCTCTTCCTTTCTTTGAAAAATAAAGCCTCCAATTTGCCTATGTTCTCCTCCCTGCCCTTAAACACTTCGGACTCTCGCGGTGGGTCAAGCTCTTCAAATGATTCGTCTGAATTGGAACCAACCTCTACATTTCCGTGGATATTAATATTTCCGTCTCCATTATTAATTATTCCAACGGTGCTACGTCTAACGTTAAGTTGAGATGCCATCGTTAGTTAGACCTGAAATTTTAATAAAATATGTAACAATTGGCACATAAAAGTGACTGTAAGTAGTTAACGTTCATACACATAGTAATCTGTTTTTTTTTCTTTTTATTTATTAACTTTGTCATATCGGGTCATTATAAAATTTCAAATTTATATTTTTTCTTAACTACATATATACAGGGTGGCGCTCGAAAGCCGTTACATAGGCATCTAACATGGGAAATAAGAATAATTTGAATATTTGCCTTCCATTATGACTTATTGTAATAAAACTTTATACACATGTTTGGGAACACTTATTGCATCATATTAATAACAAATTGTTTAAAATAAATAAAGAATAATTAAGTAAAATGAAAAAATGTTCTAGCAATTTTAAATTAATACTTATTATCACTTATAAAAGAATCATTAACTTATTAGCGACCATAGCATAATGGTAACGTCCTTGCTTTTTGTTCCAAAGGTACTGAGTTCAAACCTAGAACACCTCTTTATTTTTTTTATATTTTTATTTATTCTAATTTTAGATGCAGTTTTAATGTTACCAATTTTATTTGATTATACATTTTTTTTTAATTTCCGATTTTATAATTAATTTAAAAAAAAATATTAAAATGTTCTTTGAACAAATAAAAATAAATAAAAACAATTAAAAACAAATAAAAATAAGTAAAAAATTAAAACAAATAAAAACAAAAATACATAATAAAAATTAAAATTTAAAAAAATTAAGGTGTTTTAGGTTTAAACCCAGTACTTTTGGAACAAGAAGCAAGGACGTTACCATTATGCTACGGTCGCTTATGACTTAATCATCCTTTTATGAGTGATAATAAGTATTATTTTAAAATTGCTAAAACACTTTCTTATTTCTCTTAATTATTATTTATTAATTTTAAACGATTTGTTATTGATATAATGCAATAAGTGTTCCCAAACATGTGTGCAAAATTTTACTACAATAAGTTTTAACGGGAGGCAAATATTCAAATTATTCTTATTTCCCATGTTAAATGTCTATGTAACGGACTTCCAGCGCCATCCGGTATATATACATATATATACCCCTATTGCTAGGGTCACGCTATAATGATTAAGATAAAACCCATGGTTCATATTTTTTAGAATTTTATTATAAATATACCTGCTTTGATGTATGGAAGCGAATGCTTGGCATGGACGGGGAAGCATAAAAAGAGAGTGACTGCCGTGGAAATGAGGTATTTACGTGGTGTATGTGGGTGTGTCAGACGGGATCGCGTGAGGAATAATATGGCGTATGAAAAATGTATAGTTAGGAACATTGGCCGCTAGTATGAACAAGTGATTAAGGGTGATTAGCGAGCATTTGATTAGCATTGTTTTATCTCTTTCAATCGTTTATAGATTATTTTAGAGAAAAATATTTCAAATAAAAATTATAGACAAATTAATTCTACGCATTTTATATTTGAACTATTTTTCTCTAAAATAATCCATGAACGATTGAATGAGATAAAACAATGCTAATCAAACGCTCGCTAATCACCCTTAATCACTTGTTCATACTAGCGGTCAATGTGATTAAGAGAGTTAATGTGAGTCAGTTAAGATGGTTTGGGCATGTGGAGAAAATGGCGATTGAACGGCTTGTTAAGCGTATATATCTTGGTGAAGTTGAGGGTTTTCGATTGCATGGCCGGCCAGTGTGTAAGTGGATGGATGTGGTTGGTAGGGTGCTTAAAGAGAGAGAGTTTTCAAGTATGAAGAGAAGAAGAGCATGTATGAATACGATTGTGAGTGTGGCCGAGGCGAAAGAAGTCTGCTTAGATAGGAATGTGTGGCGAAGGATGATTGTTTCCTATTATTGTGATCCGGATGCGGTATTTTGCTACCGAAAATCGGTCACTTTAATATGTTTAAGAGTAAGGATTATGAGTGTGGCCGAGGCGAAAGAAGTCTGCTTAGATAGGAATGTGTGGCGAAGGATGATTGTTTCCTAACTATTATTGTGATCCGGATGCGGTATTTCGCTACCGAAAATCGATCACTTTAATATATTTAAGAGTAAGGATTTGTTGTATGATGTTGATGTTGTTCTTATTGTTTTCGGGTTTGTGCGAACCCACTAAGTGGAACACGCGTGATTTTATGTATGTATGTATATGTTTCAAGTGGTTCCCTTCATCCCTTCAATAATTATAAAATTTCAGCTAGGGTGGTATCCTGAATAAATTATTGAAGGTGATTAGCGAGGAGTTGACTAGTAGTGTTTTATCCCTATCAATCATTTATGATTTACACCAGCGGTAGTTGAAATCTTGAGTATGCGTGAAAGGGGATTGTCATTACGTGATATAGCGGTTCGTGTAACTTGCAGTATAAATTGTCATACAATTTACACAGTAAGGTGATAGAAGTGAACAATAATATATATATATATATATATATATATATATATATATATATATATATATATATATATATATATATATATATATATATATATATATATATATATATATACAGGATGAGTCACCGAAATCGCCGTCTTCGATATCTCCCTTGTCGTTAGAAATACAGCATAAGTTTATTAACAGAATTTATTCGTCTACTCAAGGAGCATAACGTAAAATTATTTTCACATATACAGGGTGTTGCATTACGGCTCGGCGAGAATTGTTTGTCTTTTTTTAAATGGAACACCCTATATATTTTTATATATTTTGAATTGTATTTTATTCACCTATACGAACATATGAATTTTGTTTTAGTTTTCCACGGCGTTGCCAAGTTATTCCGTTTTTTCTCTAAAAAAGACCGAATACACGCATTGCTTTATAAAGGCTTACTGAAGTTATTTTAATAGTAAGAATTACGAATTTTCTTTTCTGTTTAACTGTAATTATACTCTATGTTCTGATATATTTTTTTTTAAATGTAATTATACAGGCTGTTCAATAAAGCGAATCAAATGTGCTCAATTTCAAATGACTATAACTCGTCATTTTCAAATGGAACACCCTATATTTTATTATTTAGTTGTGTGTATTTTTGTATTATTTTCATATGTTATTAAGGGTATCACATGCCTAAAACCAATAATTTTGGAGATTTTCACCATTTTTCTCTAAATTTATATATTCACTTAAAAATTAAATCTAGTATACCATTGATATTGTTTTTTGAATAAGAAATAATTGCAGTAATGATAGTATTTTCATTAGCCAGGTTGTTATTAATAACAGAGGGATTAAGTAAATTAATTTATTAATATGAGTCTCTCACAAGAAGAACTTACGAAAGAAACCCTCTTTTGTCGTACTGAACATGACCAGTTCTTTCAAACCTTTCCCTTAGTTTTTCAAAAGAACGCGGATTTGGATGTCGTCTTCCCGGAAACCGTTGTGCATAAATTCTTGATGCCAAAAGAGGGTTTGTTTCCGCTGCTTCAAGTGCGTACACCATATTCGTAAGTTCTTGCGTACTCTCCACGCAAGCATTGAGTGCCCGTGAGTTGACGCCTGGCCTGACCAGCATACACCATATTCGTAAGTTCTTCTTGCGAGAGACTCATATTAATAAACTAATTTACTTAATCCCTCTCTTATTAATAATAACCTGGCTAATGAAAACACTATCATTACTGCAATTGTTTCTTATTCAAAAAACAATATCCATGGTATACTAGATTTAATTTTTAATTAAATATATAAATTTAGAGAAAAATAGTGAAAATCTCCAAAATTATTGGTTTTAGGCAAGTGATACCCTTAATAATATATGAAGATAATACAAAAATACACACAACTAAATAATAAAATATAGGGTGTTCCATTTGAAAATGACGAGTTATAGTCATTTGAAATTGAGCACATTTGATTCGCTTTATTGAACAGCCTGTATAATTACATTTAAAAAAAAATATGTCAGAACATAGAGTATAATTACAGTTATACAGAAAAGAAAATTCGTAATTCTTACTATTAAAATAACTTCAGTAAGCCTTTATAAAGCAATGCGTGTATTCGGTCTTTTTTAGAGAAAAAACGGAATAACTTGGCAACGCCGTGGAAAACTAAAACAAAATTCATATGTTCGTATAGGTGAATAAAATACAATTCAAAATATATAAAAATATATAGGGTGTTCCATTTAAAAAAAGACAAACAATTCTCGCCGAGCCGTAATGCAACACCCTGTATATGTGAAAATAATTTTACGTTATGCTCCTTGAGTAGACGAATAAATTCTGTTAATAAACTTATGCTGTATTTCTAACGACAAGGGAGATATCGAAGACGGCGATTTCGGTGACTCATCCTGTATATATATATATATATATATATATATATATATATATATATATATATATATATATATATATATATATATATATATATATATACAGTGTGTTAATTAAAAACTTGGCCATAGGCGTTTAACATGGGCAATCAGTCTTTCTTTGCGCAAAAGTTCCTAAATTATTTTAGACAAAAATACTTCAAATAAATGTTGTAGATTGTAGAGAATTAAATTCTGCACCCGAGTTAGTAATAAGATTTTATTTTTGACATTTCATAACCGATAAAATCAATTTTAAAGTTTTTTGAAGATTTCTGATTTATAGCGATAGCCATGCAACTCAAACAAAAATTGTCCACCATTTTATAATCTGAAGCTTTTCTTCACGAGAAAACTGTTCCATACTTTCAAAGAAATATGTTATTGAACGAAAATCACAAAACACTTTTTTTTTGACAGTTAAGATGGCATACAATTGTTCATAATTTTGTTTGAGTTCCATGGCTACCGCTATAAATCAGCTATCTTCAGAAAAATTTAAAATTGATTTTCTCGGTTATAAAATGTCAAAAATAAAATCTTATTACTAATTCGGGTGCAGAATTTAATTCTCTACAACATTTATTTGAAGTATTTTTGTCTAAAATAATTTGGGAACTTTTGCGCAAGGAAAAACTGATTTTCCACGTTAATCGCCTATGGCCAGGTTTTTAATTAACACACTGTATATATATATATATATATATATATATATATATATATATATATATATATATATATATATATATATTTAATTTGTTTGCATTTGATCTCTAATTAAGTTTAAGTAAAATAATTTTCCTGATTATGGTTATTAGCATTGTTATATTCAAATAATAATAATAATAATAATAATAATTGGGAAGATATTGATTACAACAATGAATATTTTGGTTAGAGCTCAATAATATTGATTGTAAGAATGAATCTGACAATTAATGAATTTAGTAGAAAAAAAATCCTGCTAAACGGATAATTTTATGATATTTTTACGTTACAAGCTATAACTATAACATTGTTGATTACAACAAATGATTTTGTTTATAAGATAATAATATGATAACAAGATTGAATTTAACAAAGGATTTTTCGAAGAATTAAAAGTATAGTTTAAAATATATTATGGCATGGGGGGCGCTGAAATATAACTTTGCTGGCGCCTTTATATATATATATATATATATATATATATATATATATATATATATATATATATATATATATATATATATATATATATAAAGGCGCCAGCAAAGTTATATTTCAGCGCCCCCCATGCCATAATATATTTTAAACTATACTTTTAATTCTTCGAAAAATCCTTTGTTAAATTCAATCTTGTTATCATATTATTATCTTATAAACAAAATCATTTGTTGTAATCAACAATGTTATAGTTATAGCTTGTAACGTAAAAATATCATAAAATTATCCGTTTAGCAGGATTTTTTTTCTACTAAATTCATTAATTGTCAGATTCATTCTTACAATCAATATTATTGAGCTCTAACCAAAATATTCATTGTTGTAATCAATATCTTCCCAATTATTATTATTATTATTATTATTATTTGAATATAACAATGCTAATAACCATAATCAGGAAAATTATTTTACTTAAACTTAATTAGAGATCAAATGCAAACAAATTAAATATATATATATATATATATATATATATATATATATATATATATATATATATATATATATATATATATATACAGTGTGTTAATTAAAAACCTGGCCATAGGCGATTAACGTGGAAAATCAGTTTTTCCTTGCGCAAAAGTTCCCAAATTATTTTAGACAAAAATACTTCAAATAAATGTTGTAGAGAATTAAATTCTGCACCCGAATTAGTAATAAGATTTTATTTTTGACATTTTATAACCGAGAAAATCAATTTTAAATTTTTCTGAAGATAGCTGATTTATAGCGGTAGCCATGGAACTCAAACAAAATTATGAACAATTGTATGCCATCTTAACTGTCAAAAAAAAAGTGTTTTGTGATTTTCGTTCAATAACATATTTCTTTGAAAGTATGGAACAGTTTTCTCGTGAAGAAAAGCTTCAGATTATAAAATGGTGGACAATTTTTGTTTGAGTTGCATGGCTATCGCTATAAATCAGAAATCTTCAAAAAACTTTAAAATTGATTTTATCGGTTATGAAATGTCAAAAATAAAATCTTATTACTAACTCGGGTGCAGAATTTAATTCTCTACAATCTACAACATTTATTTGAAGTATTTTTGTCTAAAATAATTTAGGAACTTTTGCGCAAAGAAAGACTGATTGCCCATGTTAAACGCCTATGGCCAAGTTTTTAATTAACACACTGTATATATATATATATATATATATATATATACAGGATGAGTCACCGAAATCGCCGTCTTCGATATCTCCCTTGTCGTTAGAAATACAGCATAAGTTTATTAACAGAATTTATTCGTCTACTCAAGGAGCATAACGTAAAATTATTTTCACATATACAGGGTGTTGCATTACGGCTCGGCGAGAATTGTTTGTCTTTTTTTAAATGGAACACCCTATATATTTTTATATATTTTGAATTGTATTTTATTCACCTATACGAACATATGAATTTTGTTTTAGTTTTCCACGGCGTTGCCAAGTTATTCCGTTTTTTCTCTAAAAAAGACCGAATACACGCATTGCTTTATAAAGGCTTACTGAAGTTATTTTAATAGTAAGAATTACGAATTTTCTTTTCTGTATAACTGTAATTATACTCTATGTTCTGACATATTTTTTTTTAAATGTAATTATACAGGCTGTTCAATAAAGCGAATCAAATGTGCTCAATTTCAAATGACTATAACTCGTCATTTTCAAATGGAACACCCTATATTTTATTATTTAGTTGTGTGTATTTTTGTATTATCTTCATATATTATTAAGGGTATCACTTGCCTAAAACCAATAATTTTGGAGATTTTCACTATTTTTCTCTAAATTTATATATTTAATTAAAAATTAAATCTAGTATACCATGGATATTGTTTTTTGAATAAGAAACAATTGCAGTAATGATAGTGTTTTCATTAGCCAGGTTATTATTAATAAGAGAGGGATTAAGTAAATTAGTTTATTAATATGAGTCTCTCGCAAGAAGAACTTACGAATATGGTGTATGCTGGTCAGGCCAGGCGTCAACTCACGGGCACTCAATGCTTGCGTGGAGAGTACGCAAGAACTTACGAATATGGTGTACGCACTTGAAGCAGCGGAAACAAACCCTCTTTTGGCATCAAGAATTTATGCACAACGGTTTCCGGGAAGACGACATCCAAATCCGCGTTCTTTTGAAAAACTAAGGGAAAGGTTTGAAAGAACTGGTCATGTTCAGTACGACAAAAGAGGGTTTCTTTCGTAAGTTCTTCTTGTGAGAGACTCATATTAATAAATTAATTTACTTAATCCCTCTGTTATTAATAACAACCTGGCTAATGAAAATACTATCATTACTGCAATTATTTCTTATTCAAAAAACAATATCAATGGTATACTAGATTTAATTTTTAAGTGAATATATAAATTTAGAGAAAAATGGTGAAAATCTCCAAAATTATTGGTTTTAGGCATGTGATACCCTTAATAACATATGAAAATAATACAAAAATACACACAACTAAATAATAAAATATAGGGTGTTCCATTTGAAAATGACGAGTTATAGTCATTTGAAATTGAGCACATTTGATTCGCTTTATTGAACAGCCTGTATAATTACATTTAAAAAAAAATATATCAGAACATAGAGTATAATTACAGTTAAACAGAAAAGAAAATTCGTAATTCTTACTATTAAAATAACTTCAGTAAGCCTTTATAAAGCAATGCGTGTATTCGGTCTTTTTTAGAGAAAAAACGGAATAACTTGGCAACGCCGTGGAAAACTAAAACAAAATTCATATGTTCGTATAGGTGAATAAAATACAATTCAAAATATATAAAAATATATAGGGTGTTCCATTTAAAAAAAGACAAACAATTCTCGCCGAGCCGTAATGCAACACCCTGTATATGTGAAAATAATTTTACGTTATGCTCCTTGAGTAGACGAATAAATTCTGTTAATAAACTTATGCTGTATTTCTAACGACAAGGGAGATATCGAAGACGGCGATTTCGGTGACTCATCCTGTATATATATATATATATATATATATATATATATATATATATATATATATATATATATATATATATATATATATATATATATATATTATTGTTCACTTCTATCACCTTACTGTGTAAATTGTATGACAATTTATACTGCAAGTTACACGAACCGCTATATCACGTAATGACAATCCCCTTTCACGCATACTCAAGATTTCAACTACCGCTGGTGTAAATCATAAATGATTGATAGGGATAAAACACTACTAGTCAACTCCTCGCTAATCACCTTCAATAATTTATTCAGGATACCACCCTAGCTGAAATTTTATAATTATTGAAGGGATGAAGGGAACCACTTGAAACATGTACATACATATATAAAATATATATATATATATATATATATATATATATATATATTTAATTTGTTTGCATTTGATCTCTAATTAAGTTTAAGTAAAATAATTTTCCTGATTATGGTTATTAGCATTGTTATATTCAAATAATAATAATAATAATAATAATAATTGGGAAGATATTGATTACAACAATGAATATTTTGGTTAGAGCTCAATAATATTGATTGTAAGAATGAATCTGACAATTAATGAATTTAGTAGAAAAAAAATCCTGCTAAACGGATAATTTTATGATATTTTTACGTTACAAGCTATAACTATAACATTGTTGATTACAACAAATGATTTTGTTTATAAGATAATAATATGATAACAAGATTGAATTTAACAAAGGATTTTTCGAAGAATTAAAAGTATAGTTTAAAATATATTATGGCATGGGGGGCGCTGAAATATAACTTTGCTGGCGCCTTTATATATATATATATATATATATATATATATATATATATATATATATATATATATATATATATATATATATATATTACTACAATTTAATTACTAACCAATAAATTTGTGTAAATTCTCTCTCATTATACTTGTCGAATGAATTTATATAATACAAATATATTTTTGGGTTTCTTCGTTGATATTCGAGTACATCTCGAAAATGTTGCATATTAATAATTTCATTTATTTAGATCATTATTTCATGATATAAACACGAAACTCTGCTCTCAGATGGCATTTGTGCCAAAAAAGGAGGTTAATCCATCGGTAAACTTCGGTAGAGGCAGGACTAAATATAGTCCGGAGTTAGTTCTGACTTAGTTCTAGAAGTTTAACCTTCTCTATGAATAAGTAGAGAAGTTAGTACCAAGATGATTCAAGTTTAGTCTGGCTTAAATTTTCTATAAGTACGGCTGTATATCTATAAGAGATATAATAAAATATTTATATGTATCAGAGAATTTATACTTCTTCAATAATAGCAACAACAAAAAATTTCAAAAAAAATATTTAGAAGATTTTTTTTAATAATCTGCTACTTCCGGTTTTCCAGTTATTTATTACCCAAACCTTTTTAATTCTTTCCAGTAATGTCCGATTGGGAAATACGAAGTTAAACATATATTAAGTATTATAGTTTTTGAGAAATCGTCCTTCCAACTTCCTCACACACATGCATCCACACACACATGGACATCATCGTAAAAATATTAAAATCGGATTGTAGGATCTTAAAATGTGTTTAATCATTAAAAATAAACTAAAATGTACTTACTTTTCTCCACTTCCTATGTTACAACAATTGATTAATAATCCTATTGATTTTAGCAATTGTTTTTAAGAAACTATCTAAACACACGAACTGACTCAAGTCGACACATTAGTCATCAGACGATGTTGCGCAAATGAAATGCAGTGTGAAAGAAAGCCCATGTCATAATCTTTTGTATGATAAGGTAACCATTTTTTTCCTTTAGGTTTTTTGGGATACGTTTTGTGACGGCATACGCTCGCGCATAACTGCCTCCTCCTTACGTAAAATTTCAGCGGCGTGCAAGATATTTAACTAAATTAGTATGTAAACTATTTAACTATGCAAAACCACTGGATCAAATATAATTTTGCGTTTAGTCCTCTGTGATCGTATTGTTGCTAAATTAATATTACTTTAAAGATTTAAATTAGCAAAATTGTAGCATATTGCTTCGGTTTCATTTTCATTTTCACCTCATGCTAAAAATCTCATATCCAGATTTTATAAGCACGTTTTAAGGTCCCTAGAATCCGATTATAACATTTTTACGATGATGTCTCTGTGTGTTTGAAATTGTTGGAGGTACGATTTCTAAAATTCTATAAAACTAAAGACCTGTGTAACTACGGATTCCTCAATCTAACAGTAATGGGAAGAGTTGAATAGATTTAATAATTGGACAACCGGAAGTAGCAGATTCTTAAGATTTTTTCTGGGAAGTACATACATTATTTTATTTCTTATTGTATTAATATTTAAAATTATAGGTATATTACACATACCCTTCAGAAATACTGTTAATCCCGACAATGAATTGCAAACATCTCGAAAAAGTAGAAGAGTACAATTCATAGAATGAATTTAAATTTTAAAAAATCTAAATATAAAGAATAGATATAAGCGAGAATACAGCTCGAAGGAAGACGATATTTAAATGTTATAAACACAAGATGAAAGTGAAGATGGTCTCTACTCTGCAACGTAAAATACAGAAAAATTGTATCTCATCGAAATAATGAGTAATGGAAGAAAAACGTACTTGGAGAATCTCTTAATTCTTCATCTGTGACTATTATCGAGGCGACAAGTCTACGTTGAAGGACTTAAATTTGTTTCAATGTATACGCGCACTGTATAATAGAGTAACATTAAACTGCAAAAAAGCTATCAAATTCTTCTCAAGTAAGTTGTAAATATTTACAGAATTACACATCGATATAACAATAATCGAAGTGCAATCTATCCATCACTTTATTAAAGGAAATCAATGTGTTATTTAGATACAACATGTATGAAAAAATAAAATATAAAAGAAGATATGTAAGAATAGATGCACATTCAGATATATACATTTTAGACCGCGTTTTTACTAGAAGAATATGGACAGAAAGTAAACAACAACCGAGATGTTATTGAATAAGCACGATTTAAGGTCCATAGAATCCGATTTTAACATTTTTAGAATGATGTCTGTGTGTGTGTGTGTGTGTGTGTGTGTGTGTGTGTGTGTGTGTGTGAGGTTGTTGGAGACACGATTTCTCAAATTCTATAAGACTAAAGACCTGTTTGACTACGGATTCCTCAATCTAACAGTAATGGGAAGAGTTGAATAGGTTCTGGTAACAATTTGACAACCGGAAGTGGTAGTTTCTAAAAGTTTTTTGAAAATTTGTTACTACTAAAGTTAATTAAATTCTTAATCTGACACATTTAAATTTTTTATAATATCTCGTATAGGTTTGGAGATATAGGATATAATAATATAGAATAATCTGTTGTACCTAATAAATCTCGTTGCTTAAACAACAGTTGAGATATTTAAATGTTTGTAATTGACAGATAAATGCAAAATGTCAGTGTCAAAATTTAGCATTTTTACTAACATTACTGAAAAAAAAATCTGGGAAGTATGAGTATATTTAATACATATATATGTATATATATATATATACAGGTTGTTATATTTTAGTGGACCCAGCAAATATCTCGCTTATTTATTAAGTTAGTAATTTCTTTCATATAAAATGATTTATACAGCAACTGTCACAGGTATGATTCATCTCATTCAAATGTATAGCAAATCATACCTGTGATAAGAACAATATTAAAATTTTACATATTACAGACAAAGGCCCGAAAATGGATTTATTAGAAGCTTATGAAATACAAAAAGCAATAAAAATTGGTTCGAACATTTTAAATGATCAGGTAGATTTAGTTCATTCTGATGTCTGGCAAACCCTAATTAATGAATTTTCCAAGTAGTCGCCTTATTGTCAACAGATGTTATGTAGTGTTTAGGAATACTTAACAATTCTTGTACTAGTTCAATACTGTACATCTTCTGAAGAAGGCCTAAGAAGCCGAAATCGATAGAGAGTTAAATAAAACATATACGTGAAACTTACATCAAGTGTTTTCATTTATTATTACTATTATTATAATGTTTCATCAAGTGCCTACAGCTGAATCTTTAAATTTTAACAATAGAAAAACCTTTCAAAGTGGATTCTTTATTACACTTATATTCAAACAGTTCTGTTTGTACATAGACGTGCATAAATTTTCTTACTGACAATAAGAAAACTACAAATAATTCAATTTTTTGAATATTTATTTTAAATTTTACATATAACATGTTAGTACAGTAAACGTATTGACAAATATTTATATTTGTAGCATAGTAGTAAACACAAATAACAAGAAAAACCCTTGTATAAATTATGCAATGCGATTATTATACGAATAATATCAATACCTGTCTTCCAGCTAGCAGGTATTAAAGTAGAAGAAGCTTAAAACCAAAAATTAATGAGAAAATAACTGTAGATAGATTAAGATTAAATGGTTCTTTTCTAACCCCTAGTCTATGAAATTTTACTATAAATACCTGTTTGCTAATAATTAACATTCAGTTTAAAGTGTTGATCTGCATTTCGTACCTGATATTGTTATATTCTTTTTTGTTAAATGTAATAAATAAATAAATTATTATTATTTTCTGTAATGTTTGTACATTCATGAAATAGAATTTTTTTCTGGCGCGCCTATGGTTTTTATAACTTTTCCCTAACCGCAGAGGATTTTTTATTACTTCTACTCGCCAAGTAAAATTGTCCGGACTATATGTCGTGTGGCCTCGACCGGACTCATGGTTGATTAATTTTTTTTTACTCATTTTGGTCAGTACCAGTGACGGTTTGTCAGGGTAGGTAGGTGAGGCAGTGCCTCACCAGAAAAGATATAAAGCTGCAAGTAAAGTAGTATGTAAATTAAATTTTAACTTATTCCGTTAATGCTTGTCTTTATAAATATCAAAACAATAATTTAAGCCACGACCATAACTAATATGTAATGCAGTGCACCTAATTTACACCCTATAAAGTGCTTCTCGAAATGAATAGTATAACTGGCTAATGTTTTTGATAAAGCATTCATTCCAGTAAGAAATACGTGCGCTAGACAAAGAGTTGTTTGAGGCACTGCTTCAAATGCTAAATGCAATGAGTGCGTAAAGGATAAAAGATAGTCACTTTATCTTTCACGGGGCCCTATAGAGGCCGTTACCATACAAAATACAATCAACGTCACGTACTGATAAATTTTGTAAGTAGGTTCACGACATTACTGCATAGTTTTGCAAGCAAGATTAAATAATATTAGCTGCAACTTATATTCGACAATAAACCATCATAACATAACCTGTCTTGTTTTTGTAATTTGAATTTTAGTTGGAAACAAAAAACAAATAATGGCTTCGACTTCAACTTGAAAAGAATTGAGTGACAGTATAAGGAATTCTGAAGATATTGTTAATTTTTTAATTAACAAAAATCCATTTAATCAATTGTCTTATGAAGATAAACTATTTGTCAAAGTATTTCCTAAAATGTTCTGTGATCTGGCAATTTATTTTTGTACATGAAAGGGGAAAAATATGCATTTGCATTTGCACATCCCTTGAAAAAATGTAACTTTCAATTACAAGGCATTTGACCTTGAATGAAAAAAAAATTACGCCTGAGGCGCATTTTTTTTTCTAGATACCTTGCCTCACCAAAGTTTTAGTGCACGAGCCGCCACTGGTCAGTACCTACTATACAGTATGTTTCCTTTAAAACAACCAGCGCTTTTTTGGGCGAACTAATGACTTTAGAGAAAAATGTTATATACAAAAAATTACCAGGAAAAAGGGCTTAATTTATGAGGAATAATAAATAAAAAATTCAACCAGTGGTTCTCAAACGGTAGAATAAAATTATATTTTTTTAAATGGCAACCTATATAATTTTTTTGTCCATTAGATAGAGAATTTTTTTCTGATTTCAACGATATAAATATGATATGGGGTTGTATAACAATTATTTCGAGAAAAATGATATTAAAAATCAGAAATAATTTTACAATATTGAAGTAGGCTATGCAATAAACAAATGCAAACAAATGATACAGGTGACAAATTATAATAAAAATTAATACTCTTAAGTGTAAAAATACCAAAAATATCTAAGGTTGCATAAATTTGTAAATAATTTCCATCATATTGTTTTTCTTTTTATGTTACTACTATTATTTTTTGATATTTCTTCGTTATGTAGTTCATTTGTTATTATGAATTTCTTAGTAAAACAAGTTATTTCAGATATGAAAATAATATACTATCGTAACCTAGGCAATAGTCGTATTAATAGTTGTTTATTGCATAGCCTACTTCAATATTGTAAAATTATTTCTGATTTTTAATATCATTTTTCTCGAAATAATTGTTATACAACCCCATATCATATTTATATCGTTGAAATCAGAAAAAAAACTCTCTATCTAATAGACAAAAAAATTATATACATTGCCATTTAAAAAAATATAATTTTATTCTACCGTTTAAGAACCACTGGTTGAATTTTTTATTTATTATTCCTCATAAATTAAGCCCTTTTTCCTGGTAATTTTTTGTATATAACATTTTTCTCTAAAGTCATTAGTTCGCCCAAAAAAGCGCTGGTTGTTTTAAAGGAAACAGCCTGTATATCCTCAAAATAATTACCCTTTGACTTAAAACCTTGTATATTTTAATTAAGGAAGTGGCTAAATGTCCGCCGGCGATAATAACAAACCGCGAATTACGTTGACTGGTGGAATTTTCACGATTGTGATACCAAATCCGCCGGAAAATCTAATATATTAAGCAGACGTGGCGGAATGTAATGATTGGATAGTTATAATTTATTATTACGAAATAATGTTTAATTTTTACGTAATCTAACATTAATGGAGGGAGTTGGATAGGTTTGGCGCCAATTGGAAAACCGGAAGTAGTAGTATCTTAAAAAAAATCTAAATATTATTTTTTTGAAATTGTTTATTATTAGTATTAAAGAACTTAAAATTCTCTATTCAATACATTTTAAAATTTTATTATATAATGTATATATTGAGATAAAAAAGTAATATATAAAATAATCTGTTGTAATAAATTTCAGAACCTAAACTCCATAGTAACCATCAGATGTTTGTAAATGACAGAAAAATGTCAGAGTCAAAAACCAACAGTAGTTCATAAACCTATTTGGGCGGTATTGGCAGCTTAATTCTAAAACTCGACCTTAACTCTATTTTAACTAAACACATGACAGTGGATAAGAACCGATTCAAAATTTGTTGTAGTACAAATATGGTTTTATGTAGATTTTAGCTGAAACTAAATCTTAGAATTTTTTTGGCAACATAGTAGTAAAACGTCAAATTACGCTTGAATGAAGAAGTTTAACTGACATTATTGAAGAATTTTTCTGTGATACTTGTAAGTTTACTATATCTTGTTGTATAACAATTAAATATTTAAAATTATAGCTATATACATATACCCATTAGAAATCCCGTCAAGAAATTGGAAGAAATTCGAACATTTGAAGTGTAGGAGAATACTTCCTCAAAAAAATAAATTTTAAATTATAAAACTAATCTAAACATAAAGGAAAGACATGAGAAATTTATAGGGCGCGAGCAATCATGTGACTTTGTTGGACTTGACAAGCAAATATGGGGGCCGGAGTTAAAATGACAGCTAGGAATTATATACATAGATGTCAAATGTCAATTTTCCATCTCAAATTTCATGATATTTCAATTCCATGCTGTTTATTTTCTTCGGCAAGTAAATTCCACATACCTAGTGACAAATTAATCACGTGAAAAATTATGACATTTGACATTTATGTAAATAATTACTGTCATTCTGACAAGGGTCTCCATATCTGCCAAGTATCACAAACTAACTACGTGAATTTAGAAAATGTTGAATTTTTTAACGAAAAATTCTGACATTTGACATCTATGTACATAATTACTATCATTCTGACACGGGCCCCCATATCTGCTTGTCAAAGCAAACAGGGTGTTATGTAAGTAAACGTACATAGCATAAAATAATGTTAAGATGACTGCCTGGATCTGGAACCTAAATTTGCAGTAATTAGATGTGTAACTCAAAAATCTGATGTGGACAGCACAATACCTTCCGTCAATCCAGTGTATTATGCACAAATTCCATACATAAATTTTCTTGCAAAACATTCTATATTTCCTGTAAAATTGTTTCATAAACAAACTATACAAATTGCACTTGACACTGACATCTTCTTCTTGAGCTTTTCCCATTCGTTAGGGGTCGCTATTTTTTATTTTTTTCTTCCACTCATTTCTGTTTTGCGTGTCTTCCTCATTTAGTTCCTTTTCTCTCAAGTTTTTCGCAATACAGTCCTTCCATCTTATCTATGATCTTCCTCTGTTTCGTCTACCTTTCCTTCTGTTACTAAGCTATTCTTTCTTCCAATATATTCTTCATCTCTCCTCATGACATGTTCATATCAATGTAATCGCCTGTCTAAAAGCTTATATCACTCGACCCATTTCCTTATCTTTTAATTACTTGCCCATCTTTTCGTGTCTTTCCCAACATCTATCTCAACATCCTCATCTCTGCCACATTCATTTTCCATTGACACTGACATCTGTCAGTTAGAATTTTCTTAATATAGTAGCTGTTTCCTTGATTATAGCATAGCTGGCTGATTTATATTTTATTAGAAATACCTTTGAATATATAATACAATACAAGAACGGCAACGTAATGTATTTAGATTAAATATTTCTAGAGACGGTGCCATCTATTCCTCCGTATACGAATTATTTCTGAGTTAGTTCAAAAAATACATAATAGGTGGATGTTTCACAGTGTTGCCACGTAGCTAGAACAACAAGATAAGATTTTAAAAAGGTTTTTAAGTTTGCTACTGTAAAACAAGTATACATGTACAATGAAGATTCAAAATATATTATCTGGTTATTATGAAACAATATTTTTGAATTATTGATTATTGAATACCTCTAACAAATACTATTTGGCAATGCTGTCACCACGATTTATCGTAGTTCACAGTTTTGTGGTAGGAGTCACTAGCTATCTATAATAATTTTGTGAATAAAAAGAGACAGATATAGTATCTTGCTAGGCCATATGCGTTGCCGTTCTTATATGTATTATATATTCAAAGGAAATACCGTTAAATAATTTCTATGAACAAGGGTCTTCTTATGTATTGTGTTATTGATATTGCAATATGTTCGCAGAGTTTGAAATAAAGCAACTGAAATAAGTTTAGAAAAAGTATTTGTATTAAAATAACTTAATTACAGTTCACAGTTTTTAATTACAACAGCAAAATTGACAGACTGAAAATTATGACATATATATTATATATTGTTTCCATAGCTTCGTACAATTCACATCATTTTCGAATCATAGATTGCATATTCCAACACTCTTCCTCAATTTAATGTATTCAAAAATGTATGTATGTGTAGTATTCAGAATAAGTTTTTGTGAATTATTCCAAGTTGTTCCCTTAATTTCACAAATTGTGCTTTCTGTAATCCCTTGGTTAGGATGTCCGCTGTTTGGTCTTTAGTTTGAATATATTCAACTTCTATCTTTCTTATCATTAAACAGCTCTCTAATAAAATTATATTTAACATCAATATGCTTTAATCGTCGATGTTCCCATTTTTTGAGCAGATGTATACAGGATTGGTTATCTTCGTATATTTTAATGGGTTTATGAATTTCCACTCCCATGTCAAGCAAAATATTTCTCACCCATAATGCTTCAGTAGTTCCTGTTGTCAAAGCTACGTACTCTGCCTCAGTTGATGACAGTGAGACACAAGTTTGTCTCTTCGTCGCCCAACTTACTATGTTTCCATAGACTTTGATAGCATAACCTGACGTAGACTTCCGGTCTTCTTCGCTTCCCCAGTCTGCATCACTATAACAAGTGATAACTTCCTGTTCCTGATTTTCTTTCGTGTATTGAAGTCCCATATCCATAGTTCCTTTTAAGTATCTTAATATCCTCTTTAAGCCTTTCCAGAGTATCTCAGTTTGAACATGTTGATATCTACTAAAGAAGTTTACAGCAGCGCTGAGATCCGGCCTTGTTCCGAGCATCAAGTACATGAGGCATCCGATTAGCTCGCGGTATGGTTTGTTTATTTCTTTATTTTCTGATGAACCAATCTCAGGTTTTGCTTCCATAGGTGTTGAAATAGGTTTACAGTCCGTCATGTCAAACTTTTCTAAAAGATTCTTTATGTAGAGTGGTTGGCTAAGAAACATAGTTCCGTTTTTCCTGGTGATATTGATTCCAAGAAAACTTTCTGGTGTTCCTAAATCTTTCATTGGAAATCTTTTCTTGAGCTGTGATTTCAATTCCTCAACGTCATCCTGAGTACTTCCTGCTACAAGAATGTCGTCTACATAGAGTAACAAGTATATTCTATTTCCTTTGATTACTCCATTATAAAGACATCTATCTACCTCTGATTGAGTTAAACCTAAGGTCTTGACAAATTCGTCAAATACTTTATTCCAGGCCCTTGGTGCCTGCTTAAGTCCATACAATGTCTTCTCAAGTTTGCAGACAAGGTCTCCTTTATTTTCTATTCCCTTGGGTATTTTCATATAAATTTCCTCCTTTAGTTGTCCTTGTAAAAATGCATTTCTAACGTCTAATTGATTCAGAAAAAGGTTTTTTTCATTGGCTATACTCAGAAGTATTCGAAGTGTTTCCAGTCTGGCTACAGGAGCATAAGTTTCTTCGTAATCGAAACCCTTCTTTTGTGAACATCCTTTTATGACAAGTCTGGCTTTATATTTCTCTACGTCGCCATTTTTATTCCTTTTAATTTTAAAAACCCAGCGACTGTTTAACGGTTTCCTGTTTTTAGGTAGTTCTGCAAATGTCCATGTATTATTTTTATGTAAAGCATCGAGCTCTTCCTGGATGGCATTCTTCCACTCTTGTTCATCTTCACGACCTTCGATATCTTCAAAGTTTTCCGGAATGTCATCCACGTAGCATTCTGCATTTAATGCAAATGCTGCGTATTCTTCAATATAGTACCTTGGTCTTCTTCTTTCTCTCGCTTCTGCGTGGTACCTCTTCTTCTAGTTCTTTTTCATATTCCAAATTCTCTTCCTCAATTCCAACATTATCATTTATATCTTTTTTATTTTCTTCTTGAAGATTACTATTTCCAGTCCAATCTTCGCTAAATGTTCCGTCTAAATTGAATTTGTTTTCTAGAAACACTACATCTTTTCCAAAAATAATTTTCCGGTATTCTGGACACCAAAGCCTGTATCGATTAGGACAATACCCAGTGAAATAACACTTCAAGGACTTTGATTCCAATTTCCCTTGTCTCAATTCTTTTGGTTTCAATAAATACGCTACACAACCAAATACCCTTAGTTTTTTTAGGTCTGGTCTTCTTCCGTACCAAGCAGTTGCAGGAATATCACCGTCGAGTGCCGTTGTTGGGCTCCTATTAATAATGTAAACCGCCGTTCTTACAGCTTCACTCCAAAATGATTTTCCTAAACTGCAATCTAGAATAAGACATCTGGCCTTTTCCATGATGGTACGATTCATCCTTTCAGCGACCCCATTCTGTTCAGGAGTGTACCTTATTGTGTATTCGAATACGATACCTTTTTCTTCAAAATATTCCTTAATATCTCTGGAGATGTATTCACGCCCGTTGTCACACCTAAACCTGCTGACTTTTACATTAAAGTGGCTTGAGGCCATTTGAACAAAAAGCTTAAAGTATCGAAGCACCTCCGTTTTACTTTCCAGCATATAAGCAGCAGTAAAATGTGTGAAGTCGTCGATAAACGTCAAAACATACCTTTGATCGTCATAGGAGATTGGTGTTATAGGTCCCATCAGATCACTATGAATTAATTCCAACGGTCTTTTTGCTCTATTCCGGGTTTTATTGTGTGGCAATTTAGTTTGCTTACCTTCAATACATTTCTCGCATTTTGTCGATGGTACTTTTGTTTCTTCATATTTTATTCCGTTTACTTTATCCTTTAATTTTAAAATATTTTCAAAATTTAGATGTCCCAATCTTTTGTGCCAAAGATCTAGGTTCTCTGTTAGTAAACATCTAGAAAAAGAGACTTTTAAAAAGAAATTCAGTACATAAAGTTCCGTACTATTTCTATAAGCAATGGCAATTATTTTATTATCTTTCTGAATACGACCTTCGCCATTTGCAAATACAACTTTCAGTCCACTCATTTCCAATTTCCTTACTGATAGTAAATTATTGTCTAGTCCTGAAACCGAAAGCACATCTTTTATTTTAATGTTAATTTCTTTACCTTGGGTTTCACAGCAAACGTCCAAGTCCCCAATTTCGTTAGCTTGCATGAATGTTCCGGATTTTGCTACTTTTATACTAATCGGTTTTTCCAAAATTCTTTTGTTCAGAAGATCTACACCTGAACTTACTAGGTGTTCTGTTGCGCCTGAATCCAAAAACCATTTAATTTCTCTTCTTGATTCATTAGTGGACGCCGAAAAGCAAAAATATTTTTCTTGTGAAGAGTTACCTTCCGTTTGCATTGGCGCTACGTTGGCTGAAGAATTTTTAATTTGCTTTTGTGGAATTATCGCCTCGCATTGCGCGCGAAAATGTCCTATTTTACCACATCTGTAACAAGAGAATTTTTTCGGGGTAGATTTCCTTGAATCAATTTTTCCTGCACCTTTTGATGGATGGTCTCTTCCAGCGGTTTGAGAGGAGAAGACGGCAGATGACTTTGAGTCAAACTTAGATTTCCCGTATCCAGATTTCCGCTTAGTCTCTTCATCCAGTAGTCTACTTTTAACAAAACTCATTGTTAACTGTTCTGTAGAAAGTGTTTCCAGTGCTGTTACTACAATATCATATTCATTAGGCATAGTTAATAAAAGGTGACAAACGATATCAGTTTCTTCCAGTTTAGCTCCAGTACATTTTAGTTCCCGTACAAGTTTATCAAATTGTAGGAAATGATTGATCAAAGTTTCTCGATTTGCATCGAATTTCATCGTTAGAAGTTTTTTCCGCAAATACAATTGACCGGCCATACCTTTCCTTTCGAAAATAGTTGCTAAAGAATTCCATAAAATATGTGCATCATCTTTTTCTTTAGCATATTCCAGGTGGCTGTCTGCGATTCTTTGTATAATTTGCGACATGCATTTCCTATCGCTTTTCCTCAGTTCTTTCAGTTGCACTTCCTTTTCAGTACGTACCTGTTTAGTGTCGTCTTCGTTGAATTCCACCATACTTGTGTATGATTGTTCCACAAATTTTAGTAAATCGAGCTCATCTAGGAGCGTTTCCATTCTAAACTTCCAGTTATTATAATTTGTTCCATAGAAGAGCGGAATACGGTACTTTTCGATTTCGAGTGACATTTTTTGAAATTTACTTGGGCTCACAATTTTCCTTTTATTTTTTATTTCGCCAAGAACCTGGGCCCATAACCTGTTCGCAGAGTTTGAAATAAAGCAACTGAAATAAGTTTAGAAAAAGTATTTGTATTAAAATAACTTAATTACAGTTCACAGTTTTTAATTACAACAGCAAAATTGACAGACTGAAAATTATGACATATATATTATATATTGTTTCCATAGCTTCGTACAATTCACATCATTTTCGAATCATAGATTGCATATTCCAACACAATATAAACAAGTACGGCTCTTGTAAGTATACCTAGAAAAATCGGTACGAATTGTAAATTTTCCAGGTCAATTCTCTACATAATCGTCGTGTAAGTGATTATGAACCGAAAGAGCCTGTAATAGGGTATTCTCTCATGATTACAAACATTAAAAAGTTATTTAAAATACTAAAGTTGATTGGTAAACGAGAGAGAAAAAGCAAAAAAAGATGTTATAAATTGATTGTTGCAAAAGATATAAAGCATTAAAATTTTGATGATGTACTAGTTGTACTATCAATGGGAGACCAGTTGATATCCCTACTACATGCTCGAATATGATAACACGCCGCATTTAGGTACGTACATGCTCGGGTCTACTTCGGTTCGTTCGGGAGTATTCGTACTACAGCTGTAGGGATAAATAAATGTAATCATTTACTTAAAATGGTTTTCTTATAATTATCTTTACTTTTTTTTAGAAATAATATGTAAGATTACAATTAAATATATTTGATTTCCTACCTTTTGTAATACTTACTGAATACCATCTCGAAAACTCATGAACCACTGATTGTACACCGCTGGTACGTACAACTAGTACGTCACGTATCACGTGACCTACCAAAATTAAATTTTAAAAATTAATATCTCGCTTATTAAAAGGAATTTTTAATTCGGGTTTCCACAGGTACTCTTAGAAATACCTGTTCTTTAAGAATAAAGAATAAAAAAAATATGCGAGAATACCCTATTGTTTTAGAGATCTTATTTCCTCCATGTCTCAAAGATTAAATAAAGTACTGGACGCTGATGGATATAGAATATATTTGTACTTTAGTAATAGCTTAAGCACAATGGCTGGTACCACAGGCCTGGTTTTAACTAAAACGCTGTTTTAAGAAATGTCAAATTCAAATTTCAATATTTAATTTCACTCTTACGTTTAAAGAGCGATTTTTTAAAAAAATATTTATTTGATTATAAACTATAATTTAATATTATTTATCATTAATAGTAAATAATGAAATTTGACATTTCTTAAAACATCGTTTTAGTTAAAACAAGGCTTGTGGTACCAACCATTGAAGAACTTGCTCCACAATACCTACAATTGTGACATGAGAGTGACAACGGTGACAACTCTATTGACATTTGATATATAACCTATGTTTAAAAAATCGTATTTGCATAGCTAAAAAATCTGATGTGACCAACACAGTACCTCCCGCCATTTACCTATGTATGTAATTTTTATATTACTTTATAAATTTATCCATACAATATATAGAAAAAGTATTAAACCAAACTTGTAGAAAATGGAATAATCTTTAATTTTTATAATAACAAATTGAGAACAAAATACATTTAAAGCTATTTCCTGAAGAAAAACTATCTTGAACTTCAAGTAAACTGCCATTTCCGGTTCATCAGATCTTTCCATATTAGAATACATCATCGTGAAAATGTTAAAAATGGATTCTAGGTTCTAGGGACCTCAAAACCTGGTCATTTACCAAAATCTCGATATGCGATTTTTAGCACGATCCCTATACCTCCCTTATCAAGGGTAGCGGGAGGTAAAAATAGGTGTAATTTATTTAAAAATTATGTTTCTTTCTAAATAATACCTTTCTCAAAGATTTATGTTCTTCATCTATGTTTTTGCAAAACACAAGAACATAGACTAGACATAAACTATGGAATAATAATTTGATTTAAACGTCACCGTCACTGGGTAACAGAGGGCAGTGTAATAGATAATTAAATATCTGTAACTCTACGACATACGTTATTATTATTTGTAGTGTGTTAGAAAGCAATGTCAGCATTTACGTATATCTGTCATAAAGCATAAATTCCATAGACATACGTCAAATAATCTTTCTCCATCTAACATGAAATGTTGCTTAGCTCTTCGAACATGTGACCTTGAATAGTCATCTTTGTTGAATTCAACTATATTTGCACTTTTTAAAGTTTGAATTTTCTGATGGGTATCCTCTGCTCTCTTCGTGTCGTTAGCCAATTCCTGTGCTGTGCTAAATTATTTTCCGTGCGTCGCTGTGTATGTTATAAACGGATGTACGTATTTCCATATGTTTACATTCTGTGCTAAGCTATGTTAAATTATTTCTGTGCACTGTGCGGCTTATAAATCAATTTTTAATTAAATTTAAATCCGGTCCTGTGTACCGGTGTGAAAACAGCAACGGCAACGGTCAACAGTGTAGCATAGTGCAATCAGAGGTGTACCGCTACAATAACTTGTGTGCAGTCACACTATCCAGCAACGGAAAGTAGAATTGATAACACATGTAATAAATTTATTTATGAATTATAAATAAACAAATGGGTTAAGCAGATAAACATTAATAAAATTTCTACATATATAGTTAATGTATAAAATAAATTAAAATTAGTATATCTTAGTACAATTAACAATAATTTTTATTGTTTAAATAAAGATATAGGTCCTCAGTTTTTTAATATTAATTAAAGCTATGAAAGTTGTTTATAATTAAATAAAAAAATAGGGTGTGACAAGCCGTAGGGATGACACACATGTAAATAATCATAAAAATTAAATGATGAGAGAACTTCAGTACATTCAACAATTAATTTCATTATTTAAATAAAGATGTGGGTCCATAGTTTTCTCACATTAATTAAAGCTATGACAAAAGATACTAAATAAATAAAAATTAGGGTGTGACAAGCCGTAGCGATGACACAAATGTAAATAATCATAAAAATTAAATGAATGAGAGAACTTCAGAACATTCAACAATTAATTTAATTATTTAAATAAAGGTGTGGGTCCATAGTTTTTTCACATTAATTAAAGCTATGAAAAATGATAGTAAATAAATAAAAATTAGGGTCTGACGGCTTGTCAGGATGACACAAATGTAAATAATCATAAAAATTAAATGAATGAGAGAACTTCAGCACATTCAACAATGAATTTCATTGTTTAAATAAAGATGTGGGTCCATAGTTTTCTCACATTAATTAAAGCTATGACAAATGATACTGAATAAATAAAAATTAGGGTGTGACAAGCCGTAGCGATGACACAAATGTAAATAATCATAAAAATTAAATGAATGAGAGAACTTCAGAACATTCAACAATTAATTTAATTATTTAAATAAAGGTGTGGGTCCATAGTTTTTTCACATTAATTAAAGCTATGAAAAATGATAGTAAATAAATAAAAATTAGGGTCTGACGGCTTGTCAGGATGACACAAATGTAAATAATCATAAAAATTAAATGAATGAGAGAACTTCAGCACATTCAACAATGAATTTCATTGTTTAAATAAAGATGTGGGTCCATAGTTTTTTCACATTTATTAAAGCTATGACAAATAATACTGAATAAATGAAAATTCGGGTGTGACAAGCCGTAGGGATGACACAAATGTAAATAATCATGAAAATTTAATAATTGAGACCTCAGCACATTCAACAATTAATTTCATTGTTTAAACACAAATGTAAATAATCAACAAAATTATATAAATGAGAGAACCTCAGTATAGTTGTTAACATTTTTTTTGTTTCAATATATGTAAGCGCCTCAATATCATAAGCATTGATATACGTATCTGGAAATTATAGGTAGAAATTACGAAGCCTTTTGAAATTGATCAAACAATAAAGGTTGATATGGAATTTTTTTTATATGGGGCACCAAAGTATTCACAAAACCAAAATATCTTGATGAATACAATGATGTGTTTTAGAACGTGGAAACATTTATAGAAGCTATTTCATAAATTTTTGGCGACGTGAA
This sequence comes from Harpalus rufipes, assembly GCA_951394225.1. NCBI lineage: Eukaryota > Metazoa > Arthropoda > Insecta > Coleoptera > Carabidae > Harpalus > Harpalus rufipes. The sequence continues at coordinate 24,435,290 of OX596289.1, forward strand.
TAAGCACAGGCGTATTAGGCGGACAGTGTTGAAAGCCTTATTGTCCAAGTTAACATATGGGTGTTTTTATTCTCTACTTATTTTTTACATGAATTGAATGCCACACTTACGTTCCAACATATCTGGTATAATAGACTGTAATGCAAGGGTTATTATTCTTCGCTAATCATCTACGTCAGTTGTTGTTCGTAGACAATATATTTACATAACCCCATACGAAAAGAAATCAAGTGGCGTAAAATCTGGTGAATATGGCGACAAGAAATCCCCCCCCCCAATCGTACCGGAAATGTCTCATTTAAAAGTTGCGTTCTGTAATAAACCAGATAATTAATGCAGTGACAAACTTCTATTGTTTATTTCCAGGCTTGATATGATTTGACAGTTCTAAGTTTTCACATATTAAAGAATGTTCACAAGTATAAGGCTACGAGACGGCACGTCTGTTTCTTCATGGAGAAATTACAGAAGACATCTACGTAAAAATTACCAAATGTCACACCCTAATTTTTATTTATTGAGTGCCATCTGTCATAGCTTTAATTAATGTGAAAAAACTATGGACCCACACCTTTATTTAAATAATGAAATTAATTGTTGAATGTGCTGAAGTTCTCTCATTCATTTAATTTTTATGATTATTTACATTTGTGTCATCGCTACGGCTTGTCACACCCTAATTTTCATTTATTTAGTATCTTTTGTCATAGCTTTAATTAATGTGAGAAAACTATGGACCCACATCTTTATTTAAATAATGAAATTAATTGTTGAATGTGCTGAAGTTCTCTCATTCTTATAATTTTTGATTATTTACATGTGTGTCATCCCTACGGCTTGTCACATCCTAATTTTTATTTATTCAGTATTATTTGTCATAGCTTTAATTAATGTGAAAAAACTATGGACCCACATCTTTATTTAAACAATGAAATTTATTGTTGAATGTGCTGAAGTTCTCTCATTCATATAATTTTTATGATTATTTACATTTGTGTCATCCTACGGGTTGTCACACCCTATTTTTTATTTAATTATAAGCAACTTTTATAGCTTCAATTAATATTAAAAAACTGAGGACATACATCTTTATTTAAACAATAAAAATTATTGTTAATTGTACTAAGATATACTAATTTTAATTTATTTTATATCATTAACTATATATGTAGAAATTTTATTAATGTTTATCTGCTTAACCCATTTGTTTATTTATAATTCATAAATAAATTTATTACATGTGCTATCAATTCTACTTTCCGTTACTGGATCAGGCTGTCCAGATTTGGCTACTTTTCGCAAAATTGGCTATCTTAAATTGAAATTGGCGTTGAAAAAATGTATATGGCTACTATTGAAAATTTTGGCTATTTTAAAATTTCATTCGGGCTATTTTTGGCTATTTTTAATTAATATTTTATATAAATGAAAATAATCATTTTAAATTTGTTTTTTGACGACTGGTAACATTTATTGTGTGGCAACACTTCATGACCGCGCATAAAATTTTACAAGACAATAATAATTGCACGTGCGCGTCGCTCGTCGCGTTTGTGTTCCGTTCGGTTCTACGTTTCTTAAGATGCTTGTCGAAAAAAATATTAAGTTACTAAACCCGCATTATTGTTTACATTCTACTCGGGACCCATTTACAAAATTATCTTTTAATTTTACTTGCCATATAGGAAATTTATAAAACGAATGGCGTAATCTAATTTCAGTTGATTGGGCACTAGAATGCAAAGGTGAAATACCGTACAATGTATTAAAATTTTGGCCCATTGTATTTAATTAGAAAGATGCTGCAGATAGGCGGACATTTGATTATTTGTCTCGAGCTGTTTTAAATATTTTAATTTTACCAATTAGTAATGCTGTTGTCGAGAGAGTTTTTTCGGTCATGAATGTAACAAAGAATAAATTGAGGAACAGGATGAAACTTTACACTTTAAAAATCCATTTTACGAATCAAAATACATATGAATATAAGAAAACAGTGTTGTCGAGACTTTACCTCAAAAGATTCTATGTATTATTTTTTTAACTCTAGTATTATATATAACAATAACAGTAGCCAGGCTAGAAATAGTTCTAGTCAGGTTCAAGATGAATTATCTATACTAGAAATTGAAAAAATTTTTGAAGAGGCTGATGTATAAATCAACGTATATCAATACTTCATTATTCCATTTGATTATTTTGTTATTTTTGTACTAATATTTTTATTTGTCAATGTTCCTATTTTCTGCAATAATGCATATATTTTTTGTTCTATTGCACTCACACCGATAAATTGTCTGCTACATGAACTGTTCTTGCATGTTCATGAAGTAGATGTGTGATTTATGTACCTACTCTTTTAAAAGAGACTATAATTTTGTAATACGCTGTATTATATTAACAAATATAAATATTTGAATCGAATTATTCAGTTTTCTTTTACTTGGCTATTGACTTTAGAGGTTTGGCTACTTTTGGCGATTTACGAGACATCTGTAGGCGATTATATTAACAAATCATCTGGACATCCTGTACTGGATAGTGTGACTGCACACAAGTTATTGTAGTGGTACACTTCTGATTGCACTATGCTACACTCTTTTGATCGTTACCGGTGCTGTTTTCACACCGGTGTCTTGTGTATGATGTGATATTAGATACGAGACAAATAGTTTTGTCAAAATAATATAACCTAACTTTTTGTAGTGTTAGTGCTAGTTGTGGCTCTAGTGCGTGTATAAACAAAATTTAATTATGCCGTATGCAAATCAACCGTCGGTTCATATAACTGATCTTACCGATGAAAATGTTAAGTTTACCGTCGAAGATACAGAATTAAGGTAATTTCTTTCACACGAAAATTGATGTGTGGTACTAAATTAAATCAATTTTAGTGTTGCAAATAGTTTAAGACGAGTATTTATAGCAGAAACTCCAACATTAGCAATAGATTGGGTGAAATTGGAAGCAAATTCCACAGTACTTAGCGATGAATTCTTAGCACATCGCATTGGATTAATCCCATTAATATCAGACGAAGTTGTGGATCGCTTACAGTATCCCAGAGAATGTATATGTGATGATTTCTGTGCCGAATGTAGTGTTGAATTTACTCTAGATGTGAAATGCGCTGATGAACAAACGCGGCACGTTACAACTGCAGATTTAAAATCTAGTGACCCTAGGGTGTTGCCTGTAACGTCAAAACACCGAGATGATGATTCCAGTGAATATGGCGAAAGTGATGAGATTTTACTCATCAAACTTCGAAAAGGGCAAGAATTGAAAGTTAGGGCGTATGCTAAGAAAGGCTTTGGAAAGGAACATGCTAAGTGGAACCCAACAGCTGGCGTGTGTTTTGAATACGATCCAGACAACAGTATGAGACATACTCTGTACCCTAAGCCCGACGAATGGCCCAAAAGCGAATATTCTGAGCTCGACGAAGACCAGTGTAAGATATTTTTTTTATTTATATGCAAGTTACTCGATAAGATGTCCTAAATAATGTGTTTCACATGGTGATCTCGAGAACTTACGAGTGACGAGGTCAGTTAAATTAAACAAAATTTACCCCATTTAGAAGCCACATTAGAAGTAATGTGTGTATATGTTTTTCTGAAAATATGCATATGTCACTAGATATTGACAAAACGTAATTTTCATTAATTTGATTCTTGCAAGTAACTTTTAAAAATGAAATAATACTGGATTTAGAGCACTTTTCTAGGCTCTTTCGAATGCTAATCGCAAGGCTAATGCTCAATTTTTTTTATTACCAATGTATTTCGCGTCATGAGTTTTAATTTTTATGTACTAGGTGAGTCATCGAAATCGACGTCTTCGATATCTTCCTTGTTAGAAATACAGCATAAGTTTATTAACAGAATTTATTCGTCTACTCAAGGAGCATAACGTAAAATTATTTTCACATATACAGGGTGTTGCATTACGGCTCGGCGAAAATTGTTTTTTCTTTTTTTTTTGAATGGAACATCCTATATATTTTTATATATTTTGAATTGTATTTTATTCACCTATACGAACATATGAATTTTGTTTGTTTTCCACGGCGTTGCCAAGTTATTCCGTTTGAATACACGCATTGCTTTATAAAGGCTTACTAAAGATATTTTAATAGTAAAAATTAAGAATTTTCTTTTCTGTATAACTGTAATTATACTCTATATTCTGACATATATTTTTTTAAATGTAAATATACAGATGTTCAATAAAGCGAATCAAATGTGCTCAATTTCAAATGACTATAACTCGTCATTTTCAAATGGAACAGCCTATATTTTATTATTCAGTTGTGTGTATTTTTGTATTATCTTCATATGTTATTAAGGGTATCCTATGCCTAAAACCAATAATTTCGGAGATTTTTACTATTTTTCTCTAAATTTATATATTCAATTAAAAATTAAATCTAGTATACCATGGATATTGTTTTTTGAATAAGAAACAATTGCAGTAATGACAGTAGTTTCATTAGCCAGGGTATTATTAATAACAATAACTATACATATTTTTTTAATAATTAAATTACAAAATATTGACATTGACAGGCCTAAGCCAAGCCCGAGAAATATTTTGCTATAGAACAAAAAATAATTCATTTACTACTATAATTCTTAAATTAACATTAATCTAACCCGGTTCTTTTTAAAGAGAGTTTTGATTACAATAAAGAAATATTTGATTATAACAATGAATATGACTAATTTCACAATAAAAATATATTTGTTATTGTACGAATCATAAAATTGCACGTATTTAACGTAATTTGACATGAACATTTTATTTTTTTGTCCTAATCTATAACAAGCTTTATTACAAAAACAAAAAAGCATGTAATTTTTAAATTTACATATCTCGCATATACAAAGGGCTAATTTAATAATACTTGATGTGCTAGACGCAAAAATTAATTCTCTAAAACTTTTATTTGAAGCATTTATTTCTAAAATCAAAATAAAATCATTTTATTCAAGAAAAACTGTTAACAACTTCAAGTAATGTACCACTTCCGGTTAGCCTATTTTAACCAAAATCTATTATGTTATTTCGATTGACATAAAAGTCTTGTATACCAAATTTGAAAAGTTTTGGATTATATTTTAAAACAGTTTTTCATTAAAATCTATTATAGGCTTCATGTAAAGTGCCACTTCTGGAAATTGTGTAATAACCAGAAAGGGAGGTGCACAACTAGATGTTATAGTAGTCCTAAATACAAAATTTCAACTTTCTACGGCTTACCGTTTTTAGTTATGCGAGATACGTACGAATGTACGTACGTACAGACGTCACGACGAAATTAGTCAAAATGGATTCAGGGATGATCAAAATGGATATTTCCGCTGAAATCTGAAAACCGAAATTTTTCACGATACAATACTTCCTTTACTTACGTACAAGTTACCATTTAAGAAAGTGAACCTGTATTTTGAGAACCACTGATCATTTTTTTATTTTATTATTCTTTACTTTAGTTTGGTAAAATAGAAATTGTTTGCCCTTAAACCCTCTTTGTAGCTCTTATAGTTCTCGATATAGTAATGATGACACCATTTAAAATGAACAGTTTAATGATATCTTACTAAGAATTGGAATTACTTCACGGGTGGTACATAAAACTGTTGTGAACAGTTAATTTGAAAATTAGAAATAATATATACTTATATGTTTACAGATGAAGCACCGTACAACTGGGAAGCCAAACCAAACAAGTTTTACTTCAATGTGGAGTCATCGGGTGCTTTGCGACCTGAAAATATTGTCCAAATGGGAGTCGCGGTGTTGAAAACAAAGCTGTCCAATCTGCAAACGCAGTTGGCGCACGAAGCCAACAACGACGCACTGGCCATCTAGATGTATCATATCTTGTTATTTCAATATTTGTAGCAGGCCGGTTTAAGGATCTGCGAGGCCTGGGGTACTACTTATCAACGGGGCCTCTTCCCTAGATACAGGCGAGATAATGATTTTTGTCGTACAACCAAATATATTATAGAACATATAGGCCAAAAGTTGCTATATCCTGAAGTGTGCTATTACTTGCGGTTCTAGAGTCTGCTATAGTAACTTTGGAATTTTAAAATTCGGAATATTTCTTGAAAAGTACATATTTTTTGTGATAGTGCTAAATAACTATGGAAAGTATATTTTTTTATCCTATTATGAAGTAATATAGTGGCGGACATTTGAAATATAATGAGTATGTCCCATTTAAAACTGTCACCATTGAAATTTTGGGAACTATAAAAGTTGTAACTTCACTTAAATGTATTTTGTGTCTTATGAAGGCCATCTCAGGTGAGCTTTTGTTTTTCCAAAAAAATTCATAAGCCTACTAGATACTGACGAAAAACTGATTTTGGTCGATTTTTAAAATAATTTGTAGACTATTGAGAAAAATGTTTAAAATAAATAAGTTAGATACTTATATTGTCTTTTCGGTGGCGTGCGTAAATAAATTTTTGACACAATTTCCGGGATATAACCAAAACTTTTTATCTTAAAAAAACCATTTTTTCTATTTTTAATGATATAAAAGTTGTTGTGTTTTAAATTTGCTTTACGTCACAAATTGACATTTTTTCATAATTTTTTTTGAAATTTGTTGTTTTCTAAATAAATTCATTATTTTCTTTAATCAATTTTTATTTCCGTATTGTTTAATAATTTAATTATGGATACTTATTTATGTTTCACGATATGACATTTCAAGGGAAACTTGATGCAAAATATTTATATCTATTTTGTTGAAAATAGTGTAATTTAATTTCAGAAAGAGTCAAATGTAATTAAAAAAATATATATTTCAGAAAACGTCAATTGCAATTCATAACGCTGTAATTATTGAAATACAGGTTAGCCTTGATTTACTGTAGCGATTTCGTGAGTTATAATTATAGCTAGCACAAATCAAAGCTAACAAGTTTTTCAGTACCAACAATGTTATGAATTACAAATTATGCATTCTGAAATCTGATCTGAAATATAAATACATATTTGTTTCCAAATCACATTTGACGCTTTCTGATATTAATTTGAGTATTCTGAATTATATTTAACGAGTTCTGAAAATAAATTAATTATTCTGAATTAATTTGACTATTCAAAATTACAAATGATGCTTTCTGTATTCAATTGGAAATGGTGTAGTAAGGTATGAAAATTTTTGGGAAAACAAAAGCACATTTACGGTCTCCCAAAGTGGCACAAAAAGTTTCATTTAACCGATGTCGTTAGTTTCCAAGATCCCAATGGTGGCAGTTTTAAATGGGCACACTATATAGAACGAAAAAAAAAAAAACAAGTGTTAAGTTTTTGTTGTTTTCTATTCATGGATGATATTTTTTTAAAAAATAAATTCATTTATATAGCGTTAATTGGGCAACAAAACCTATAATACAAAATTTCACACACCCTTGATTTAATTAATTAAATATTGAAAAAATGTGTCATTGAATTATTTTATAGTACAACATAACTTTTATTTACCAGTATTGTAATGAAAATTTATATACTTTTCAAGAATGTATTTGAATAATCACTATAATAGCATACTCCAGAACCAGAAGTAATAGTCTTATTTTGACAAAAAAATAATTATTTAGTGTTTACGTAACTGCACAATATTAAACATGTTAATAAATTATACAGAATGTTAATTAAAAAAGCGGGTCATAGGCGTTTAACATGGGAATCCAGTTTTTCCTTTCGTAAAAGTTACCAATTAAGTTTAAACAAAAATGTTTCAAATATAGTGAAAATGATTAGGCAGAATACTTACGTCATCAACCTGAAAAAAACCTTATAAAAGAAATATAACTTGTTTATTAGTTGTTATTTTTTAAAAAAGAAGAAAAAAATATACTAGTATTAAAAAAACGTATATATTAATGAATTTACAATTATTTCTAAGTCAACCCTTATTCCTTTTACGGAATATAAAATTATTTGACACAACAGGGTCATTCGCAGTAGTGCCAACGTATGGTACGAAAATAAACTACAATTATTTCTAATAATTTTATATTCCGTAGAAGGAACAACGATTGACTTAGAGATAATTGTCTTTTAAAAATAAATAACACGGAATAATTTCTACAAATTATATTTCATTTTATAAGGTTTTTCTCAGGTTGATGACGTGAGTCTTCTGCCTAATTATTTTCACTATAAAAGTTGTAGATAATTAAATTCTAAATCACTGAACAGATTTAATTTTGTACGTTTGGTAACATGTAAAATCGTATTTGACATTGTATAAATATTACTCATTTGTAGCGATAGCCATGGAGTTGAAACAAAGTTACGAAGAAGTTCGTATCGTTTAAATTGTCAGAAATTTAGGTTTGATATTAAAGTTACAGATAATTTAATTGTACACCTTAATCACTACATAGATATTATTTTTAAAATTTAACACTTAAATAGCTATTATTTTTTTCAAATTTTGTAACCTATAAAATTAAATGTCTGACAGTTCAAACGATTATGAATTTCTTTGTAATTTTGTTTCAATTACATGGCCATCGATAAATGAGCAATATTTGTACAATTTCAAATTCGATTTTACAGGTTACCAAACGTGCAATATTAAATCTGTTTAGTGATTTAGGCGTACAATAATTAATTATCTACAGTTATTATTTGAAACATTTTTGTCTAAGATTAATTAGTAAATATTGCGCAAGGGAAAACAGATTTCCCATGTTATACGCCTATGGTCCGCTTTTTAATTAACACCTGTATAAAAACCGCCACGTGACATTAAACAAAAATAAAATTTAAAAAGATAAAAGTTGTTCATTTAGCCATGTTTTGTAGTACTATAATTAATAAACTATTCATCAAGTATTGTATCTTATTTAAATATAATATTGTGCGAGCTTCGATTTTGTAACTTTAAATTCTACTAGATTTCACATTGGTACTGGTCTGGAGAAGTAGACTTCGTGTCCTTGAATTTCTAACGTTTATGCTTCACATTGTCTATTTTAAAAAGTTAGCTTAATCATATTTTCTTACCCAATTGTAATAGAACTTGAAATCCATTAGAATTTAAAGTTAAAAAATCGAGAATAGTTACAAAAGTATGAAATGAAAATATTTTTTTCAAATTTTACTAAACCATAAGCCATGAATTATCTCGAAAAGTGTAATTATCAATATTTTAATTTTGCCAAAGTTTTAGTTATTAGAAATTAATTTGCCTACGTCAGTTATAACAAGATTTTTCCTACAATCGCGCGTAAAGTGCATACTTTACACACTTCTTACAGTGTGTGAAGAGTCACTTTTCAAGCACTTGTGCGTGAAATAGACGTTGCTAGGCAACATACATAATTAATTAATTTACATGTCAAGTAGTAATAATGGAAGTAATATTTTTTAAAGAAATAAGTAATAATTTTTAATTTTTGAAAGAAGCTTTCAGAATTCATAATATAATGAAATAAAATAATATTTGGGTTTAGTTCTGTATAAATTTAATTATTTCAACGACGTTTCGACAGCGAAATCTTCATCAGGTAAATAACAAAGTACATGTAGTCAAGATATGTTTACAAAATTTTAAAAATAACTAATAATTACTACAAGTTATATTTCTTTTTATAAGGTTTTTTTAGGTTGATGACGTGAGTCCTCTGCCTAATCATTTCCACCCTAGCTAACAGCCTGTAAAATATCACTTTTACTGCCTATTGTTGCTATTTACATAGCAACCGCTCAACAAACGCATAACACCCGTTCAACACTGGTTCAACAAACACCAACATAATTTGATGGCGATAACTTTCAAAATAGATATTGAAAATAATAATTAATGTTAATTCTAATATCGACAACATGGTATTAACACAGATTTACATCTTCGGCAGCATTCATTGCGGAAATGAAACAGCGTCTGTTGTAAATGTAGTATTTTAGTGCATTGTTAAACAAATAACTATTATTATGTAGGTATAGAGTAAATATTAATTACAGCAATGATCAAGAAAAGTGATAATATACATTTTAACCACAGAAGAACGTCTTCAATCATTAAATGCCCGGTATTTTCATCTCCAGTTAAACTTGTCTGTTAATTTAACTGGATTAAGAACAATGTGACATCGAAAAATTTACACACGTGTAATTTCTACAACTTATACTATAATATCGATACGTTGTTTTTCTTTTAACTGACAATTAAGTTAACAGACTGTAACACCAACTACTTTTGTAGTAATTCTATTCGAAAGTTGGAAAATGTGTGATTTTCGATGGAATTTTCGCATTTATTAAAACATATATTTTTCTTGACTATACTAAATATTTTTATAACAATTTAATTTTTTGTATAACCCTAAACCTTTGAATATATAATACATATAAGAACGGCAACGTAATGTATTTAGATTAAATATTTCGAGAGAAGGTGCCATCTATCCCTCCGTATACGAATTATTTCGGAGTTAGTTCAAAAAATACATAATAGGTGGATGTTGCACAGTGTTGCCACGTAGCTAGAACAGCGAGATAAGATTTTAAAAAGGTTTTTAAGTTTGCTACTGTAAAACAAGTATACATGTACAATGAAGATTCAAAATATATTATCTGGTTATTATGAAACAATATTTTTGAATTATTGATTATTGAATACCTCTAACAAATAGTATCTTAATTTATGAGGAATAATAAATAAAAAATTCAACCAGTGGTTCTCAAACGGTAGAATAAAATTATATTTTTTTAAATGGCAACCTATTATAAATTTTTTGTCCATTAGACAATATTGAAGTAGGCTATGCAATAAACAACTATTAATACGACTATTGCCTAGGTTACGATAGTATATTATTTTCTTATATCTAAAATAACGTAAGTAACAAAACTATCTGTCACCTGTATCATTTGTTTGCATTTATTTATTGCATAGCCTACTTCAATATTGTAGAATTATTTCTGATTTTTAATATCATTTTTCTCGAAATAATTGTTATACAACCCCATATCATATTTGTATCGTTGAAATCAGAAAAAAATTCTCTATCTAATGGACAAAAAATTTATATAGGTTGGCATTTAAAAAAATATAATTTTATTCTACCGTTTGAGAACCACTGGTTGAATTTTTTATTTATTATTCCTCATAAATTAAGCCCTTTTTCCTGGTAATTTTTTGTATATAACATTTTTCCCTAAAGTCATTAGTTCGGCCAAAAAAGGCTGGTTGTTTTAAAGGAAACACCTGTATATTCAAAGCCTAAACTATTAAAAATTTAGATTTTTTTTTTTTATAAATTATTTTACTCAGGGAAACTTTTGCATGAACCTGTTAGTATATAACCACCTTAACCAGAAATGAAAATACCGGGCCTTAGAAGTTATATATACAGCTTGGTTTTATTTCACATTTCAACAATATGTCATTTATGTCCTGATTGAAAGTTGTACTGCCACATACTAAAATTTGATAACTTTTTTTTGAAATACTTTGCATATACATGGAAAGATCACTTTCGTCTAAGCGTTTCTCTTGAATTTGTTCCTTGTAGAACTTAGAAAATTCCTTTTTTTGTTTGGATAGGAATATATTATAGTTAAAATTCCAATAACTTGATAAGTCTTTCAATTCATAACGGAAATAAATATTTTCGTGATTTCGGCAACAGAAGAAGAGCTTTATACATGTTTCGCAGTCTTCGTTTTGGACTATATCACGTATAATAGTCAACATAGGTGCAATGCCAGTACCTTGAGCGATCATGCCAATATTGTTGAGCTTATAGTTCAGTTGGAAGTTCCCATACGGTCCGCGCCAGCGTGTATGTTCGCCAATGTGGAAATTTCGTATGAATTCGGACATGGCACCTCCCGGGATCAACTTGATCAGAACATCGAAGCTCAATCCATGTTTCGTATTAAATAACAAAGTGTACGGCTTGCTAACATACTTGTCATTTCTTTTCTCATTGCTGCGAAGAAATGCATGTTGTCCAGGTTTGAAATCCAGAATGTAATCTTTATTGTCAGCATTTTCTTGGTCCTTTTTTAGGAATTTGAAGGTGAATAAAAAAGTGTTCTCGCCATAATTTTTAATGTCTATAAGTTCGAAAACAGAATATGCAGTCTGTGATATACAATTTATAGTATTTTTCGAGCATTTAGAAGTAAAGTTGGGATTAGATAGGCGAGATAAATACAAAGTTAGCTTTTCTTCGTATATATCAAGAATACAAGGGTCACAGCCTGTACCACAACAATCTGAAGGGTCTGGTTTTTCTGGGGGTTCCATCGTCTGTAATAAAAAATGAAAAATATTTATGAATTTCTAATAAAAAAATTAAACACGACTCAAATCCAATGCTTAGTAAATTAGACTTTTGATTGGTAATAGGAAAATTTACCTTTTGTTTCTTAAAATCATTATTAATTACGGTTTATAAATATCATAATTACTCTAACAAATGGGTGTTTATTGATACATCATAAAATTGTTATATTTACGCATACCATCACAAAACATTACTTTAAGGTTATGTACATTAAATTTAATTCACTTTTCCATTCATATGCCAATGTTTTATTTTTAATAATTGTTTTCTATAAAATACAATATACTATTTTCTTTTTTTAAGGGAACATACGCATCATATGTTCCTTTCTTGATTCGTTTGTCCCTAACGTTCAAATCAGGGTTGCCATCCCGTACGTCGGAAAACAAAATATAGTAGGTACTTGCGTACTCAAAATTACCGTATTTGTAAAAAAAATACCGTACACTTTATTAAAAAATATATTTATTATTTGTAGGTGGTTTTTTTTTAATTTAAAAAAATAAAAGTAGTTTATGTTATATAATATTATATGGTTAAATAACAAATATAAAATATTTTTAAAGTTTAATTCGTCGAAAGTTGAAACGAAGAAACGAAGATCCTTTTGGATTTGGATTGTAAATTTATTTGGGGATTTACCGACTTCTGTTCAAACTTGATATAGAAAATAGCTTCTGTCTCCTATGGATGCATGTTCATAGATATTTTAATAGTAATTTACGTAATAAGATCTGAACCTGATACTTTACTGGGTGCTTGTGAGCCAACTAGACATTTTCAGGTTATGTAGGATACAAAAAAATTTCGCGGTCCTAAAAAAAAGAATAAAATTCTATAGGTATGCATTATTTAATAAATAAGAAATAAATGAATAAATAAACAACTGATCGCCATGGATACATTCATGTAGGGATCGGAAAGTTACTTTCATATCGACTTTATCATGTTCTCTTAGTCCTACTATTCTATAAAGGGCAGAATAAACATAAATAAAATGATCAGAATACGTATGTGATTGCAAATAAAGCAACATAAAAACATATACATATATTTAAAATTAATATTCAATTCGTAACGAAATTACCGTACATTCGTGTACGGTTTTGAATTTTGGACCAGTATGCCGTACTTTTGGTCATTTGACCGTTCATGCACACGGTAATTACCGTACGTATGGCAACACTGGTTCAAATCTTGAAGTTGGCGCAGATGAAGTTCGCGCGCTCACAATTTAAAAAGTACACTCCGCAGTACATATTCTAAATAAAAATTACTATCACTAACCCAACCAACCAATAAATAATTTTCATGTACAATTTGATTCCAGAGTGTACTTTTTATATTGTGTACTTTAGAAAACTGAACAAGAAATGAACAGGGAGTTATTTAGAAATTCTCTAATAACTTTTTCCGCTATTGGCAAAGAAAATGAAGTCGTAGCCGACTGGAGGCAAAATTATGAACTTGTCTAAAGAGTAATCAAACTATTGTGTTTACGATTGTCATACTTCCCTTTAAACAATATTGCATTTCTAATCAATTTACATTTAAAAATATATGAACTTTATTTATTTCCCTGTTTCACACTGTACAAATCCTGACAATTACTCGTTGCGCCGGCCATTTTGTAAAATTGGTGCTGCTTCTATCGGTTATTTTCGTTGCCAATAGGCAATTGTAAGTGGCAGCACCCTCGGACGACAGTTTTCGCGCAACACTGCGGCATTTCAAAAACTTTTGTGGACGCAGCATGAAAAAACAAAACGTTAAACATGAACAAAAAATTATTTAATTCTTAATAGCGTAATAATAATAATAATATTTATTTCGTTTTAAGGTTCACAGCCTTATACAAAAGAGAGAGAGAAAAATATTATTTACAATAAAAAAAGAAAAATATATATCCAATATATAGGTTAAACTATACATATATACACACATAGAAATATATTAATAATTAATACCCGCTAATACATGCATTAAACAAATAAGAAATTTATAATAATAATATGTTTTGTGCAATACAAAACTAGGAGGAAAGTACTTGCAATACAGTAAAGTTATTCACATTAAAGTTTATTGTTAAGGGTATATGATTTTACTCATTTATACAAAAGCTTCTTAAGGTCAGACTTTTAACTGTGTAATAGAAAATATTATTTACTTTCTTATGATTGAGGTTTCCGAGCAAAATACAAATCTTTGGATTATCACAGTCAGAAGGTATATGTTGCGTTATAAATATGTCTCTGTAAGGTTTGTAAATTGGGCACTGAAAAAAGAAATGCTCTACACTTTCTTCTAAATTAAGATTGCATATAGAGCAGTTTACTGTAGTATCCCAATAGTATCTTATATTATTTACTGTTACAGAGAAAATTTTCTTATATGCTAAACGTAGATTTGCCAATAGTCTAACTTTTGGCATAGAGATATTTACAGTCAAATAGTTTTCAATACCAACCTCTTTCTTTATTTCTTTATAATAATCATTATAGTTACTGTTTTTTAAGCGGTCCATGTCCATATTGGAAGAGGATTCTTTAAATAATGTTGCAATGACACTGATTTTAGTTTTCGTTATATTACTTTGCCAATATTCAGAAAGATTATATAAAGTAAAAAGAGCTCTTAATTGGGAGTACCAGTTGTATTCTACTCTATTGATGTTAACACCATCTAAGTGCATTAGTCGGTCAAGAATTTTTTTAGGAAACCTAGTATTTTCCATATTACTGACTTTTAAATACCAGTTTAAACTTCGCTTAACAATTTGAAAAATAGTATGATAAGTTCCTGTCTCTATTCTCAGCATAAAACCCGGTGTAGATCGAGAACATCTTAAAATTGATTTTATAAATTTTGTTTGACATTTTTCAAGATCATTCACATAGCGTAGACCGCAAATTTCCGAGCCGTAAAGTAAGGTACCTTTGATAATTGACTGAAGAAGAATATTTTTCTCATTCCATGTTTGAGATTTACCCTTTGCTAATATACAATTGACTTTTGAGGTAGCTAACGCAGCCTTTTTCTCTGCACATAAGGTATTTTCATGGAACCTTCCCGATGAGGAGAAAACAATGCCAAGATAACAGAAATTTGGGACTACTTCTATATTACAATTTTTATACCTGAAAGTAGGCATGGCTGGTTTTCGACCACGAAAGAAGGGCAAGATTTTCGTTTTTGTTGTGTTTACAGTTAGGTCGTTTTTGTCGCAATATTGGGATAACAGATCCTGGAGGCTTTAATACTTCTTGAGTAGCTTTTTTAAAGTCTTGCACCGGAAAATCAGTTCCCAATTTCCAAATACTACCATGCTGTTTCAAAATATGAACATATTCATCTGGTTCTATTACAATTTCCAGCTTTTTAATTTTTTTTTCAATTCGTGCGAAAACTCTATCTGGCGGTATAAACGAATGCCCAACAATCGGAAATATTACTTCTATTTTCTTAACATTTGACGGAGCCGTCAAAAACCATTTGGATAACATTCCGATAAGCGTAGAATTTTTATTTTGGCCTCCACATCCATCCGCCACAAGCCTTACAGTATTAATATTTTCAAAATTTGTGTTGCACAACCGATGAAAAACAGCGCTGGCAATTTCGTTAGATCCTTTTGGCCTTTCTGTTTCGTTCCAATAATATATGTGCACATTAGCTTCATCCAATGACGTACACACTAAGAAATTCCGTGTTAAATTTTACACTAAAAGTGGTCTATATAGGTCCACCAGCTGTAGTGTATAATTTACCACTTCGACATTTGGTAATAAACAACACCGGGATATGAGTTAATAATTAACACTATATATTTCGTAGATACTACTATACCGTGTAGTTTTTAACATTTAAATGAGTTATTTTAACCAAATAACTGCGGTTAATAGTACACAGTGTAGTGTCATTTTTAACGTAGTTTAGTGAAAAAATATACCTATTTGTGGTGTACATTTTCATCAAACTAGTGTTTATTTTCATAAGTAAATGTGGTTATTAGTGCACTTAATAAAGGGTTTCTTTTACCAATTTTAGTGTATAAATATAGCTATATGTAGTGTATATTTTCATCAATTTCGTGTTGATATACACTGATTACGGTGTACAATAGTACTCATTTTTTATTTTTTTTTACACAAAATTTGTATTTTATTACCAAAATGTGTGCATTTTTTTTATAAATATTTACCAATATTAGTGTAAATGTTATACACGATATCGAGTGAATAGGTATGATACATAAAAATACGTACTTCCATGAAAAAAATTTATTGTACATAAAAAAACAATATATTTCATATAAACACTTCTTAGTATTACTTAATTAATCTATTATTACATTATATAAATGCAGACACTATTGTTAAGGTTCATTCACAAATCGAAATTATAGTTTTATGTTTTAGTTTAAAATTTTAAGCAAATGCAATATGGGAGAGTTGTTATTAGCAGTAGTTGAGGAATGTTTCTATTTTTCTCGTGTGAGAAGGTAACTTGTGTTTTTTTTGCGTCAATTTGACTTAAGATGTGACATGTGCGTAAAACTTAAAACTAAAACATAAAAATAATTTTGATTTGTGAATGAACCCTTACACTTTATAAAAATTATGTTATACAAAAATGTGTTTTGGAATTATAAAATTTCCTTCCGCACAAACATGAACTTCATATGGTTCTTTATAAAATGTTGGCATCAAATTAAAATCTAAAATATTAAAATTACTTTCTTCAATTTGAATTTTATAAGCATGTAACTTGTCTTCAAAACAATCAGTTTTATATTTTTCAGTAATGAAAAATAAAACATTATCAATAGAAATTATATCAACAATTTTTTCAAATTGGGGTACAGAATTTAAGACTTCCGTGACAAGGAAGAATTTTTTTTTATACAAATAACCATATGAAACCCAATTATAAATGTGTAGTTTTACGTCACTTGGTAGATCAATATTGTCTGATATAACTTCTTTATATGTATATACTTCGAAAGATATAGAAATGTTTGGTCCGTACGTACATTCTAAATTAATGTTATTATTGTGCCAATAAAATGACATTAACTCTTGATGCCGAACAGATAGGGTTTTACATATGTTTTTGAAATTGTAAACCTTATTACTAAGATTTTTAAAAAAATTGTGTTTAGCTTCGAATCTCATACTCCAAAAATGAATAAGAGGTCCCATTTGGCGAATTATGCGAGGATAATGAATCATTAGATGATGTTTTGGAATTAATTTCGATTGAAATTCATTTATGAATGAAGAGTGATGTTCTTGAATTAATTTTTCCAATGTATGAGTCATGTTAACTGTAATAACTGGAGCAAAAATAATAGACATACATTTTAACAATAAAATTATTACGTTCCACGTACTTTTGTTTTCATCGTTAATAAAATCTTTTACAATAAATGGTAAGTAACGTATTAAAATCCATGACTGTGCAGCACGTTGTCCAATAGAGTTTCCAATTTTATCTAGAACTATTAAGCTTGGTTTTTCATTTTTATTAAGCAAGCCAAAATTAAAGCACTTAATTCTTTCATTTATTATACTTATATTTGTTATTTTGGATGTCACTAAATTTTTTAAAAAAGTCTTTATTTCCAGTTGTACCACACCTTCTAAGATATCGTGCATGATATCAACATTTTGTACTTCGCACAATTTAAAATATTTTAAATCGTTTAGTACCCGCCTTTCTTTTATACCATAAACAATATTATTACTTGAAGCAGAACTGGCGTAATTTTCATAATTATGATTATTTCTTAAGATAATATTTGAATTATTTTCAGAAAAAAATTCTTGAATTTGTTTTTTATTAATTAAACAATGTCGACAGAAATGAGTGGCAGAAAATGATTCTACCATCCCGAATAATATATTTCCTCCCAAATTATCACATGATATTCCACAAATAGTACCTCTGAATATTTCATTATTAAAGGTAATGCCTTCAATTTCTAATATTTTTAAATCGTTTATTATAGGTTTCAAAATTTCGTTGAAATTAATAGATTTTAAATCAATGGAGTAAAAAAGAGACAACAAATGAATATGCGATAAATGGGAATTTAAGTACGGTGGTAAATTTCTAATTATGAAATAAATAGCTCCGATTTTATGTATGCCTGTCTTTGATCCTAAAGGGTTAGTTGTCTCAAAATCGTCGTAGTAAAGTTGTATTTGAAAATTAAATCCTGATGAATTAAAAAGTTCATTCTCTTGAAAATATGTTCCATCAGTAATATCCATTAATATGGGATAATGGCACTTTTTTGAATTTATGATATACGAATAAAAACTTTCATTTTGCAAAAGATATTTTAGTGTTTCAATTATAGGAATATACATAAATGTACAAGGTATGTTTTTTTCTTTATAAATTTTTAGTTGCCTATCATATACTTTCTCTCTTCTAATTCCAATACAAATTTCTTTTGGAATAACATATTTTTTTTGTAATATTTTTTTTCTTTTATAAATGCTGTCAGAAGATGAAATTGATAATTTAATTTTTTTAAAATATTTCTCCAACATTTCTGCTACCACTGACAAATTATTATTAGTAATGTACGTTAAACAATCTTGAAAAATAACATCAAACAAAATACTTACGTTATCGTATATCATTTGTATTGTACTTTGAGGTATAGCAAGAGAATTTAAAAAACTCACAAATTCATTTACATTCGAATTATCAAATTCTTCATTTTCATCCTCTATTGATTCAAAATTAGGTAAACGTATATCTGATTCAACATTTGGAATATGAGATTCTAAGCTTTCATTACGTGAAACTGTAGTTTGTTTTTTAAAAACACATTTTAATATGTGCTTCCGGAAGCCACTAAATGTACGGTATGTTAGTTTGCAGTTAGAACATATTAATTTTGATCCATCACTTAAAGCATGTCTGATACGTAAATGTCTAATTAAAAATTGAGAGGAATTAAATACCCTATTACATAAAAAACATAGAATCTGCATTTTTATATTTGTAGGTACTTACGACTATATAACGGATAATTATAAAAAATAAATTATATTCCTACTAATAATACTAAACAGAAAACTTAGCAACGTACTTTTTTTGCTTTAATGACTTAAGCGGGATATGAGCTCATTCTTTTTTGGTGTTAATTTTATAGAGGATAATTATAAAAAATAAATTATATTCCTAGTAATAATACTAAACAGAAAACTTAGCAACGTACTTTTTTTTTGCTTTAATGACTTAAGCGGGATATGAGCTCATTCATTTTTGGTGTTAACTTTATAGAGGGAACATCGATTTTATAAAAATAACACTGAATGAATGTCCAAAATGAGGCAAGTACTTCGTCGTATTGTACCTTAAAAACAAAATGTACCTTAAAAAGTAAATCAAAGGCACTTAAACTGTTTTGTTCGTCAACTGGCAACACTTGTCCATCCAAAATGACACTATAGTTCGAAATAGCTGCAATATTGGGCCCTTGTGCTATAATGAAAGGTTGTTTATTTTCTTTTTTTCCTATTGCCTCATTTATTGGCATGTGACTCTAAAAAAAATAAGTAAATGATATATATAATATAATTAGCTTTACCCTTTTATGACAAAAAAAAATAAAAGAGTATTATTAAATTAAATACATTCTATTAAAATTGTATTGTTTTGAGGCACTTATTATCTCGGAAATTGTCAAAATTTGTGAAGTAAAGATTGGGCAAAATTGATTTTCTAAATTAAACTTGTATCATAATTATGTACTTAGATATTACTTACATCAAGGAACACAATTAAACGATTGATTGCTTCGTCGATGGATCCTCGGGGTGCAACTTTCCGTCCTTTGGCAGTGGACGGCAGCATGTGCAATAATGCAAACATACACCGCGTATAACGGTCCCAAGCTAAGAAAAAAAATCGAAAATTAGTAAAATAGTATATAAATACATAAAGTTATTCCATACCAATGTTATTTTCAGGTAGAACAGCAAGATCTGGTTTCTGCACAGTATTTTCATAAATTTCAAAAATTTTATCTATTTGTTGCTCGACTGCTTTTTTGAAGTCAAGAGCGTCCGAATACATAAGTTGGAAATCCTGGTTAATCTGAAAAGATATTATGTTGGAGTTCAAACAAGTAGTGTAAATGTGTTTAGTCCCTTCGTTTGTCATTGTAATTACTTCAAGTCATTTTTATGTATAAGTTTCTCATTTCAATGTTTTAAATTATTAAAAAAAAAACAAAAAAAAAACTTCTTTAATACCGTTTTTGTATAAATTCTTTGTTTATTATTGATTCTAATTTCTAAGTACAAAGAGAAATAAACTACTGGATATAAATAAAAAAAAGTAGAAAATAAATTTACAAGCCCCGGAGTATCCAAAAATCGTGGAAATGTGTTTAATATAATTTCTGGAGCAATTAATTTTCTGTATTCATATGTTTCTTTCATTTTCAAGAATATCATATCTTTTTGGTCTTGTGTGGCATTTCTCATAAATGTTATTTTTTCACATATTTCATTTGATAATACAGGAACTTGATTTTCCGCTATTTTAGTAATTTTTAATTTAGTATGTTTTTGTTTTGGTTCTTGGCGATTTACTGTCCTTAAACGCCATGCTAAGTACCCAGAAGAATTTTCCGAGTCGAAAAAGGTCTCCTAAACAATAAAAAAAAAATCAAAACAAACCATCCAATAGATTACGTATTAAATTATAAATACATACATAACCGTGCTTTGTATTGGGGTTTCTTAAATTAGGGAACAAATCTATTATTGCTTGTGCAAAACCTATTTTTACATTTTTGTGCAGAGAATCGCCATGACGATTAATCATTTCAGAAACAACACAGTTTACTAGTTTTCTTCTTGTCTTGTTGCTTAGATATCCTTTAGCATTATATTCCTCTATTATAAAGTTGTTTTGAGTTCTCATTAAAATTTGTTTTAAAATCTGTATACCAGAAAAAAGGTTTGATGAGTATAAGTATACATTTAAAAAGAAATTCGATTTTAGAACTGGATTGATGCAATAAAAATAATTGAATGTAGACGTTATAATATGGCAATTTAATTTATTTTTTTAGTTACAGTCTCTGATTATTATAAAAGGAGGCTTCATTATCAAAAACCGGTGAAAAAAATCATTAAATCAATAGTGCTATTTATTTTAAAATGTAACATTTTGCATCTAGAATACGTAATATTTCAAAATAATTTTTATAAACTTTTGTTTATATTAAATTTGCAGTTTAATAATATATGAAATAGATATATTTTTTAAAAAATAGTGTTGAAAAGAACAATAGTTAAACAAGCTGTCTTCAATAATTTTGTTATGCTTAATTTATTAATTTTAAATCACAATTGTTTTATTTGTTCTTACTTATTCTGCAAATAACGTTAAGTTTTGTATGTATATTTTATAGTAAGATCGGTTATTTATTTAAAGCAAAACCAGTACATAAAAATATTTTTTTGTTAATTGATTTCTTTGTTAAAAATAATATTGTATATACGTTGCTGTTTTATTCAAGCATACATTTCTATTTTAGAAAGAGTGATAATATATAGATTGTTGTTTATTTTTTAAGTTATAATATTGCTGTAGACTAATCTTTACAAATTATTGTTAAATATTCTTGTATTTTATTGTATATTATTGGTGAGTTTAAAAATCAGCTTTTAGCAGAAATTCTACCTTTTTTACCTTGGTGCAATAAATAAATAATAATAATAGTAATAAAATTATTTTTGGTCAGCTATTACACCCCGCAAGAAGAAAAAAAAGTAATACCTCAGCATTCATATTTTCCCCTAGTTTTTTGGGTAGCATTACAGGCATAGCAAACACCTCGGAATTAAAAGAGGATGCTTCTGAGGCTAAAAGTGTTTGTGGCTGAGTAAATTGAAATGAGACTGGTGCCTCACGTGACTCGTCTAATACTAACGTAGTATTGGAAATCCAATCTACCACATCCTTTTCATTTTCACTGTTTAAACTTAATGTTGAGTTTGATCCTGATGAAATGTCTGGTAACAAAACAGATTTCAAAATCGATAGAATATTAATAACAGATATAAAAAAATAAGAATTACCCAGAAGTAACGGTTCATTTTTATTTCTAACGCAAATTGTGCAATTTTTATTGAATTGCAAATAAATGGATAAACAGTCTTCTTCAATTTCAGCTCCATCAGGTTCAAAGAAGCATATTTCATTTGACAAATCTGGATATTTATTTTTTGCTGAAATTTTTTTTTCATATTTTATAACAAAAACTGAACATGATTTATTTAAATTTTAATACTTAAAACCTATATTTGTCATATTTTGTAGGTAATATTAGTTAAAAAAAGAGTGTGAATCACCACATTAACCAATAAATAACTACGGAACTCCGGTTATATTGTGTACTGGTTGTCATGATTCTCTGACTAATAAAAAATAAATAAATATCAATCACGTCTTTTACACAATACTGGATGTGGTATACAAATTTTGCTGTGAAATTTTGGTATATTTGGCTTATACTGACTAATTATTTTTATAAAATTTTGTAAACAAAGTATGACTATTTGTAGGAGAGTCTTTGAACACCTTTGTTACTTAAAATAAATTTACATTTAAAATGTTATTGTTACTTACCAGTATTTACAATCTTACTATATTCAGCGACACAATTCACCCACTTAGTTATCAATCCCCTTTTTAATTTAAACAAAACTGGTCTATTTTCCTGTCCACTTTCTTCCATTTCCATTATTTAACTTTATAAAACAACTTAAAGAGATGGTTTTAGTCTCTGCAGGTAAAAACTTGCGCTATTGCTATTGCGATGTAAATGTAGTCAATGCGTAAGCGCAGCGTCACCGTCAGACGAGTATCTTCGGATCACGACAAAGAATGCGAAAAGAATAAACTGTTGTATAGATTTACACTTACTATTGTATAGAAATACACCAAGTAGTGTATTTTTTACAAAAGTAGTGTACTTTTTACACCAACGATTTAAAACATACACCAAGTAGTGTACTTTGTACACCGATATTTTAGAATTTAGATATACACATAACAGTGTACTTTTTACACCAATGTTTCAAATATGCACGAAGTAGTGTACTTTCTACACCGATATTTTAGATATACACAAAATAGTGTTCTTTCTACACATTCAGTTTTGAAATTACACCAAGCAGTGCATTTTTTAGAAATACACTAGACAGTGTATTTTTAACAAATATACTGTAGTAAATTGTACAAAAATTAGTGTAAAAATACAAGCAACACCAAATTAAGCAAATTTTACCCACAGGTGTGTTTAAAAGTAGTCTTAATAAATATAATACACCTTAAAGTGTTAATTTGTTATGTATTAGAAAATTTTACACAGATATAAAATTACCAACTTAATCTTTTTACACTAACTTTTATAATACCAATTTTAGTGTCGAATTCTACACGAAACAAGTTTACCACGTTATATTTCTAGTTTACACGGCTCAAATTTCTAAGTGTGTATGTGAATTGCCGACAACAATAGTAAAATTATAAAAACTCCATTGTCGACTAAAGTACGCTTTTTGATCAGGAACCTTGGGGAGTGACATATTTTTCTGACAATCAAAGGACATAATGAGCAGGTCTTCTCGTTCTTCTTTTAAAAAATTATAAAATGCTTTAGCCTTTAATTTGTGAACTCTTTTAATCGTAATAAGATGAACTTTTTCAGCACCATTAGCAATTTTTATCTTTTCACTTAGTTCTAGACATTTTGAACATACATCGACCCTTGGGCTGCCGAAGCCCAAATTGTAATTTGAATTGAAAATATTACGAAAGAAACTTTGTTTCACGGAGAGTTCTTCTGGAGTGTCTTTTAAGTACATTTTCCACATTAAACGAATACTTAAATCAGATGGTAAATACAATCTACGAGATGTTTTACTCCGGCAGTAATGCGGTTCCGTACCTTTAAATTTTTCGATAAATTTCATAACCGACTGCCGCTTTAAAATATTTTTGGCACTTTTTCTGTCGCCATCCAGGAACGAACGTTTTAAAACACCTTGCACGCGGTGTTTCTTAATGAGTAAAATATTTAAAAAAGTATTCCTGCAAACTGGTATTTTTTTCCCGTCGTTAGCCCTTCTTACAAAATATTTAATTGTGCACGTTTTCGGCGGTCTGTTTGATTTTGAAGGACGGTGCCGTTTAGGTATTTTCCTATTACAATACGCCAACAAAAAATTATCTTGTTTTATTTTGTCTTTTTCAGAATAAAATGATTTATGAAAATTTCCAATATCTTGCATTGTTAATGTTCTACACTGGTATGCTTTTGTGTTGTGTTTGCAAGTAGGATACTCAGGAAGAGATACAGAACTGTATCTAAAAGAAATATACACGTATTATTCAAAATAAGAAACAATAATAATTATCATGAATATGAAAATTATACCTAGCAGATTTAAGTTTATTCCTTTTCCATTCGGCAGGATTACTTTTTCGTTTTCTTGCTGATTCCGGGGTAACCGGTAAAATATTTATGCCACTATCATCCATGATAAACACAAATAAAATAATAAATGCAATTCGAATGTAGATTGTAAGTATTTTTGTCAAGTATGGTAAATACTGGCTTATGATTGGTTGGTTGGAGATGGCCGACAATGAATTTCAAATGGTGCTGGAGATGGCCGCTTTTGAATCTAATATGAGATTTTAACTAAGAATATAGCTTGGAGATGGCCAGTTTTGCTTAACACAGATTTCATCGTTGGATAGCATTTAAAATTTAGAACAAAGTGATATGCGCAACTCATTTTATGTAAATTTTGGAGAAGGCCGTTTTTGAAACTAGATGATTCATATGATGATTGGTTAAGTTGCATAATTGTGCTAAGTACTAGATTATTAACATTATGGCATCATAGGATATAGAAATATAAGCAGTGTTCCTTCGGACTGTGATTTTGTGAATCCTGATTAGTTTCATCGTGATCCTTTTGAATCATGATTTAAAAAATATATTAAGAAACCAACTTGAATAATATCGAGAACGGTAACTCAGCTGTTTCCGGTAACCTCCGAAACAGCTGACCTTAGTGCCCCCGGCATGTATCTCACTTCATTAGCAAATAAATGAGGCCAAGCAACAAGTACGCCATCTATTCAAAGCGAGTTTTCCTTAGCGCTAATTCAAAATTTGAAATAAGTTTGTTGTTTTACAAAACAAATTTCTCTTGTATTTTATTGTGCGAGATTAGTTAATTAGTTTTTATAATATATGTGTCGCTAAATGATTGCACGTTTCCGAAAGACCCGATGTACACCTGCAGTGGCCACTGTGAAGTGTGTGAACTCTCAGCTTTTTCGGCAATTATTCACACGACCAATAACTTCGTTCACTATTTGTGAATGCATAACCTATAAAATAATATTACATATAATAATATATGTGTATAATAAAGCATTAAACTAACATATTGCAATATAAATAGATTACTCACCTTTTCTTGTACTAGTAGGTACAAGTTTTCCAAATTTCTTCACATTAATATCGCGTACCCATCTAAACCGGTAATATTTATACGATTTTAAACCCCGGAAAGAGTTTAAGTCGTATATGAGGAGCAGACATTCAAATGGTAGTTTGTCCATCGAAGCTGTATTTCCATAAAATATAAAAAACTGTTGTTGCTACTGGAGACGGAAACAATAATAAAAAAAAATCTATAGGAAACTATATAACCATACAAAAATAGTAAAATAAAAAAATCAAAATTTAATATTACATTGTTTATCTACAGTTGTTATACATTGAACCAAGGCATTGAACATTTGACGTTTAGGTCGTTTAGGTTATCAAGTATGGACAAAATTCAATTTGTTGGTTCTTTTTCTGGACAAAGTGCATTTTGGTTGTATCATTGAAAAGAAATATTTTTTATTGTTCGTTGATAACATTACAAATTAAAATAAAAAAATATTTCAAAAAAACAAAACTAAATTAAAGGCGTATATTTATGTCTTATGTAAGACAATCGCATTCATTTTCACATTCGTTTTCACATAGATTAAGTTCAGGATTCCCTCGATAATTAATTATGGGACTCAACCAAGCTAGTTCTTCATCTTCAACTCAGTTTTCTCCTGCTAGGTCAGTAGCAAGTTTGACCAAGTCAGTTTTCTTTTCTTCACTAATGGTGCGTCCTAAATTAACAGTATGTAGTTTGAAGTTTTCAAAATGTTTTCCTCTCTTGAAATAAGACTGAAATGTCTGTGTAACATCGTTTCGGTAATATATTTCAGCTTTCACTAATACTTTGCTTACATTATTTCTTTTAATTAAAATCGTTTAGCATAATTTATTCCTGGAATTTTATTTAAAAATTCAGATGTTCTTTTCATATCATACAAATCCCAATCCTGTCCCATTAATTTCACTTCTACTTCACGATATAACTCGTAGTATGAACTAGGGCTTTTTAATGTTGCAACTAGTTGAGGCCTTCCTCCACATTTATTAGAAGATGTAATAAATCCTGTCTGTTTATATTCTTTAACTACCCGATGAACAGTAGATCTTGATACACCTACAAAAAGAAATTCATCATTATTATGACACTAAAATACATAATTTTATTTGATTTTCTTACCTATTGTACAAGAAATTTCGTTCACTATAGCTGTCATGTTCTTATCGGCGGATTTTTTCAAAGTTTTGAACATATTTAATATGTTCTGCTTTTCGGTAACAGAAATGCCCCCAATCAAGACGCTTTCTTTTCTTTGGAGGTGAAAATTCCGTACTTGTACTAGACTTTTCATCCATATTCAAAATATATAAGTACAAACAAAATGCAAGTATAAAACAAAACTCGAATATAAAGAAAGTAAATGAAAAAAAACATGAGTACGCGTAAAAGCAAAACTCGAATATAAAATGCTAAATGAAAAAACACGAGTAAAAGTAAAACGAATATAAAAAAGTAAATTAAAAATCACGAGTAAAAGAAAACTCGAATATAAAAATAACTAAATGAAAAAAACACGAGTAAAAACAAAACTCGAATATAAAAAAACTAAATGAAAAAAAAAACAATACAAACAATATTATTAGTTCTTAAAAGAACTGATTTATTTTAAAGTCACAGAAATGCGAAAAACCAAAACAGAAAATGATAACCTCAAAAGTATGACAATTAATACATCAAATGTAAAATCTTTGTACAGTGTAAACCTGACGAAGCACTAGCCAATCAGAAGCGTCAATTGTAGCGGTTAAAATTTAAATTACTCCTCCTAGTTTAAAAACAGTGTATAGTGCCGTAGTGTCACTATCAATGCTCTTCAAGTGAATACACTCTTGCCTTGATTTACAAATTTTGTGTTTCAGATTATTGTAAAAATCATGATATTCTGATCACATTAAAACTTTTAATTCCTGCAGATGCATAAACTTGATATCGTCTATGGCACATGGAGAACAGTACAATATAAGGTTTATGTACAACGAGTTATGTAATTCGTTTATTTGAACAAAAATGTACATAAATACTACCTTATTCAAAATAGCAGACAAAAACTCTACAATAAAATATATGATTTGATTTAAAAAAATTATTAGAACCGCAACTTTCTAATTTAAAATGGTACAATTTTACAAGTTTAACCAAACTCGTCCCTATTCAAACAATAAAATTGCCAATAGTGAGCGAGTTTATTGAAACACTACTTAATAAAAAAAGGATTTTATTCAACAAATAACACCTGGGTTAATTTTATAATTTTTTGCTGTGCCTTTTCTATTGGCATAGATGCTAGGGTTGTAGCTACAAATTTGCCGAAATTGTCGAACATTGGTTCGATACTTGTCGCAGCCAATTTGTCAAACACGCCCGCTATATTATGAAGAGTTCCTTCGAATGATGAAAGTTCCATGGCCCTCTTCCTTTTTTTTGTTGCGGGCTGTTGCGACTGGCTCGCTTTCGGGGTGGGGCTTAAAGCGGGCTCAGGTTCACATGGAACTTGTGGCTCACCCATCTGTACCTCCGAGTACCCGCTAGCAGATGGTGACGGCTTGTATTGCTCCACCCCTGGGAAGAGGATAAACTCCTCTATCTCCAAACAGTAACTTTTTCGGGATGCTCTTGAATCTCATGTGGATTGGTATTGTCCCAAATTCGACAATTTGCTTGTTGACGTACCCATTCATCCAGAAATGGGCCTCATCGCTGAAGATGATTTTTCGGTGAAAATTAGGGTCAGTTTTCAACTGCTCCAAGGTCCATTCAGCGAACACACGGCGTTGTCTATGATCGTTTACCTTCAGCTCCTGGGTCAGTTGAATTTTGTACGGGTGAGTTCTTGTGCGCGACGTGAAATCGACTGCCTCGGATTCCCCTGCACACTCTCACGGACAACGGCGATGTTTTCGGCAGATCTTGCGTTTCGTCGACGTACGGGTATTAGTTCTTTATTTACTGAACCAATAGACTCAAATTTATCCACCACACTGCGAATAGTCCTCGCGGTAGGACGATTATGGCGACCGTAAAATGGGCGAAGCGCGCAGAACGTTGCCTGAACAGAACACCCATTTTGATAAAATAATTTTACTATTTGCACGTGTTGTTGAACGCTATATCCGTCCATGATGATTTGGCAAAACAGACTGAATAAATGACAGCCAATTTGACAGATGTAGCTTCAACAATATGGCCGCTATCAATTGTCAAAGTTCGGAAGTCCCTAATGAAAGACCCTATACTATCGTACAAAATCCCATGTTTCTCTACCAGAGCTATCAGTTGCAAATCCGTGAACATTTTATAATAGTCTCTTCACAAACAAACCACAAAACAATAAGATAAAACAAACCAAATAAACACCCAAACACGTAAAACAAAATGGACACGACTAAAGCAATAACAACGCCAGAACCAACGAAGATACACGGACAGCATCGAACTATTCCGAATGGCATATGTGCAACTATAAATGGTTCCATGCATTTGCATAGGTTTATATTTCTATTCCCTATTCTATTCTATTCCATTCTATTCTATGCAATCTATAAATCAGGCTTTAACCATTCCATTCTAAAATTTTGTTTTCTGTTTTTGTTGTAGTTTTCGTTTAGTTTTCTTTAATGTATTAGATCTAGATCAGGGATGGCGAACCTTTTTTGATGTCCGTGCCACAAAGTCATAAAAATTCTTTTTTAAATAGGTAACGTGCCACAATAAAATTTCATTCGAAATGTTAGCGTGGTGAAACTATACGTAAGTATAATAAAATAAACAAATAAAAGCAATTCTTCTTTAAACAATTTTTTATTAATCAATGTTTTACAAAAAGCAATATGCTAGAAACAAAATTCACGTTAAAAACAATTGTTTTTAATGTGATTTTTGTTGTTGTACACAAGATGATAAAGATATAATATGTGGTTCATATTTAGTTAATTTCAACAGTACGCATGCAGAGCTCGACTCATCCGTCATTCTATTCCTATATTTATTTTTTATAAAATTTAATTCTGAAAATAGAGATTCACATGCCCACGTCGATGAAAATATTGCTAAAATTGCCTTTGGTAATATTTTTAAACAATTAAACGTGTCAGGAATTGAATTCCATGTAGTTAGAATTTCATCTGCAATTTTATTTATTTTATCCAATAATCGATTACTTTTCAATAATTTCTAATGACAAAGTTACATTACAAAATGTAAAAAAAACAACAATATAAAAGTAACTTCGCGCTGTAGCTTGTGAACCATTCCACTGCACCAACGAGCAACTAGCAACTCCAACAGTAAAAGAGGTACTAGAAATACCACAATATAATACCCGGGAGGAATGGAATTACCGCCGACTACGGTCGGGCTTACGCCATGTACGCCGATAGAAATCGGCGTGTATGGTCCATCCTCCCTTCAGCGTGTCAAGAAGGATAACCTCCTGCTGCGCTCGGGTAATTCCGAGCGCCGATACAATGGTCTTATTCAGCGGACACCACGTGCCACGCGCTCCGACGATAAAAGGCGCGACAAGTATCGACTTGTAGGCCCCATACTGGTCCCGGACGCCAGCGATGAACTTTGGATCGGTATAATAAGTCAACTTGCGGTTATACGCGCTAGAGAGGGGACTAGCGCCCTCCCAAGCTATCGCGATGTCGCATATGACTACCTCGTTCTCTTTGGCAAATACTAAATCCGGGACTCTCCACTTACCGTCGAAGCACGTGATACGTGGTTCGACCTCCGCTTGGAAGCCCTTCTTGACACCTGCCCTCTTCACTGTCTTCGCTACATAGTTGTGTCTATCTATTCGGCTGAAGTGCGTCACTTCACACCCCTGAAGCACATGTGAGAGAGACTCGGTTCTATCACAGCCGGCCCTACAACGCCGTGACTCCTTTGGATTGTACGCGCCACCTCGCGTTGGAAGCATATTGCCCCGCAGCTGAGCGGCACGCACATAGTCCCTACCAGACCAGTATTTGGGTGGATCAAGTATCCAGCGTGAACACATCGCGTTATATCCGGCAAGATATAGCCCATTACCGGAATAACCCCTTTCAAGATCAAACTTCTGGTAGGCAGCAGCTTCGGTCCTGGAGGTGCATCGACCGGCTACTTTACTCAGGCGACGCTGTATGGCCTGGCCTTGTCTGGAACCCAATGCAGCAACAGATAGTGCGTCTTCTGATTGTGAAAACTTTGTCATCCGCCCTAGTAAGACTAGTGGGATTTGGGTTGCAAGACATATCAACCCTAGACCGCCGTCCCGCATCTTCGCGTGGAAGAAGGCGTTAGGCGTCTGCAAAGGAAGATGGAGTGTGCGCTTAGCACATTTCCTGAACAACATATCACATTGCTGCAAGGTGTCCAACGTTATGCCCGGATATTGCATATCCGCCAGAGCTCTCGGCATTATGTACTTCAGTATTAGGTTCATTCGTTGGCTGGGTTTCAATGGGTAGGCTAGCAACTTATCTAGGGCTAGTTCATGTCGATTGATTGTGACAGGTCTCACACCGGCAAAGTCAAACTTTAAACCGAGATACTTAAATTGGTCGTCTACTGACATCACCCGTAGTGGTTGCCCACTTGCATATACGACGGGCTCGGTTACGATATACAGTTTTTTCTTGCCGGTGACCCTCCGGGTAACGAGTGCCGTACACTTCCCGGGATTGATCTGGAGCCCACGTTTTGCTAGAAAACAGCACACCAGATCTAGAGTGTGCTGCACGTGGAGATCATCCGGACCTACAATCAATAGGTCGTCGGCATAAGCCATGCATGCGACCTTTTCCTTACCCACCTCCAGACCATACTTTTGGTCTACGTTCAACGACAGTTCGTCCATAACTAAGTTGAACAAGATCAGCGAGAGCGGATCTCCTTGCTTGACTCCCCGACGCATTGCGATGGCTCCCGTAAGCCCCCTGCCGCATCTAATCTCAGTGTTGCAGTTTTCGTATTGATGGGCTATGAGTGCGATGGTTTTGCTCTGAACGCCTACGTGATTGAGCGCCCTCGGAATGGACTCATGACTCACAGAGTCAAAAGCCTTCCTTAGGTCGACCATTAAGATCGCATAGGGAGCATGACGTTCCGTTTCAGGTTGTAAAATAAAGAATAATCTCGACGAGACTCCTTTTTAGTTGTTTTTTGAGCAGTTGGAACTTTATGAACTAAAGCAGCAACAAAAGTTTTCCGTTGCTTCCAATCCATTTCCGACCAAAATCTTTGGAACAATTCTTGTCGCTGATCATCAGTTATTTTATTGCACTGTCTTTTACCTTTAGAATTTGTACATTTTTTTGAGATACACCTCTCTCCCATTTTCCTAGAGGCTCTCTTTATTATCTTATCTTTCGAAACATTTTTTTCTCTCTTCTTTCCTTCATATTCTTTACCCTTCATTCTAAGTGCTTTTGCCTTATTTCTTTTCCAATTACTTGGATTACCCTCTCCTTTTCTTGCCTTCTTTATTTTTTCTTCTTCAACATTTTTTGACGTATTTTCCAACAAATTACTTCCCAAATCACTGCCTGTGTCATCGTCTTTTGATTCACTTCGACAATAACTTGATCCAGAATCTTGAAATGGGTCATCTTCTAAATCCGATAATGAGTAGCAGTTATCTTGGTCATTCAGTAAACCAGTTGCATCTAATACATTTTCCATACTAGTTGATATACTGGTAAGTTCTTTTGAAGTATTTTTGAAACTAGTTTCTTTCTCGCTTGTACTATCAAGAAAAGTTAGTTGTTTTGTATTTGAGGTACTATTATCGGGAGGTATTTCTGCTTTCCGTGTAGGAAAATATGAATTAACTGAGTTTGACATTGGTATATCATCCGGAATTGTCTCCAAAGCCATTTTCAAAATCATTGAACCTCGTGAAATATTCTAAAAGAAGTAAAGAAAACTGTTAAATATTTAATAATGTCAAAACCTCTTAACGTGCTGTTTGTATCGGTATTCTGCGAAAATACATAAATTTCCAAAACTCGTATTTTAAATATTTCATGAAAAAACTATTAAATCCCTTCAGTTTTGTCTCACATTAAAATTAATAATTGAAATAAAATTGAAAAACACAATTTCACTTAGAAAATTATACTCTTAAAATAATCCAAATGAATTAAAAACATCATAACCTTAAATTTACATGTCAATTTTCTGAAAATTTTGCACATTACGTACCAATTCTAAGCAATTTTCAGTGACAGACACTACTTTTAATAGAAAACTTGTAATAGAAAATAATGCATACCATTATTTCTTGTTTTTATTTAATAAGTTGTTTCCAGTGAGCCGTGTAAACGATTATACGCAATAAAATACGAGTTGTTTTTAGATACGAGGTTTCCACCTTTTGCTTACAAGCATTTTAAGATACGTGTATTTAACTGTAGTTCAATGCGCTTGCGTATTTCTCCCAATGTTGATACGAGGTTTTGTATTCAACGCGGATACAGACACTGAAACTTATTATCCTCGTAACTCAAAAACGTCAAAATACTGAGATACGAGGTTTTGACTTTACAACGACGATATACAATGAATATGAAGCTTACACCTTCAGGTAATATATCGCTGATTAGGAAACCTTTATCCGCCAATATCAAATCACCAGCTTTCATATGTTTTAATATTCCGGAATGCATTACAATTTTCTTGTTCGATAAAGAGCCTGGGTATAGTTTACTGGCATATGTAATCACACCGTTAGGTGCTACTCCAATTAACCCCTTCCAAGTATTTCGGTGTTTATAGCTACTATAAGTGAGCCTCTGCTTCTCCATATTTTTTGGAACTGAAGTTACTTCCGTACATTCGAGTATTATCCGGCAATTTAAAAAATCGGTAAATGCTGTCGGTAAACTAAGAATGTTTTTTTGCCGTGATGGTATATCATGCATTAATTGCTTGTATAAAATTTCATGTAAAGCATATAGCCAAGTCTGAAAGATATTTGTAATAGTAGCTATACTACAATCAAACCTTATAGCTAAATCGTGATGTGGAAAATTTAGTCTTAACTTCATCAGAGTAATAAATAATTGGTCAATTTTACTAATTTTCTCTACATTCCACCCTGAATAATAATTTAAATTAATAGCATTCATTGTTTCAAATAAAATGATAAAATGTTCTGCGGTTGGAATTCCTGTGTACATTAAAACAAATTTATCATTTTTTTTCACCTGATCGAATGAAAAACGAGCTTTCGCTATTTCTAATTCCTTGCTCAAATTGTTTACTCTTTCTGTTAAAAAACACATCTCAGCTTCCATTGAGGCATTAGACAGCCTACTGATACTCCGACTACCATCAGAATTTGATGAATCGATGGTCCAGGAACTGGTGTTGTTGCAGTAGAAAGAGTTGTATCTTTTGATGATCCAGGAACTGGTTCTGCTGGAGAAGAAAGAGTTGTATCTTCTAATGCTGTAGTCAAATCTGCTACAGCTTTTGTTGGTAAACTAGTTTTAATAGTTCTTTTGCTACAATACAAACAATGCATTAAAACAAATAAATGCATATATTAAAAATATATACCGTTTTTCTGGAGATACAAATGTAAATTTTCTTTTAATATTGTGTGCAAAAATAGTTTGCCTGTTCTTCCCATTCCCGTCAACAAAATGACAACTGCGGACTAAACTATATTTAGTGGGTTCTCGATCGGCACGTCTAAAAATTATTATTATTATAATTTAATTAAACAATATAATTATCTAATTTACTAACCTGATTAATTCCATCCATATTTTCTTTTCTTGTTCATTCGCAGGGAAACAAAAAAATTTGCAAATTTTTTGTTCGCTGTAATGTTTGCAATCAAGAGCAAAACACATTACCATTTCTGAAATAAATAAAAAATATAAATAAATATATTTTATTACAAATAATATTATAAAAATGTATTATAAACAATATATACATAACCTCAAAATATCTACATATGCTAATAATTTCATATATTTTATCAACTTACCGATTGCAATAGTAAAATCTTGTTCTGATTACACTTTATTTATTAAATATATGAGTTATATGCCTTATATTAAAGAAATACACTTATTAACTTTGAGTAAAAAAAGTCTTACGGTACTTAACATTGACTATTCTGACGTCAGATTTAACTAGTCCATTCGCTACTTATCTTCTTTTATTGACAACTGACAAGCTGCGACATGACATCTGGAGGGAAAAATATGAACTTTCCGATTCGGTACTGTATTGTGACTGTATGCTTGAGTTACATGTGGTTTGCATAAAAATGGGAAAAAGTCGTACAAATTGTTGTGTATTCTGATGTCACTCAAGATCTGGTCGAGACACAGGCATTGGGTTTTATAATTTTCCGGAATATGGCCAAAATAAAGTTAAAATTACGACAAGAGCAGGTGTTGAAATGGACATGGATCAACGAAGAGCATGGGAATATGTAATTCGTAGTGCAAAACAAATAACAAAACATATGAAAGTTTGTTCTCGTCATTTTAAATCGGATAATTACATATTTCCTGGTCTTTGTCCAGATTGTGACAATTTCCAAACATCCAAGATCTAATATCATTGTTGAGTACCTCGTGGTTTGGGTAAATTAAAATGTTTTAATTATAATGACGATAAATGACCTCCAATAAATTTTCAACTTCGATGTCCGCATCAGTCTAAATTATATTTCATAAGTAAGGCAGCCCTACATTATTTTATGAAAACCATGTAACTAGCAAAGACCATTATACCAAAAAGGCTGATGATGGGTGAAATTGTCCCCCGAAACGTCCCACTAATAAATAAGATTTTCAACAAAAATCTAATTGTTTGAATTCCATTCCTCAAAGAACGCCAAAGAAAGTAAATTTTCCAAAAAATATAGTCATTTTACATACTTCGCCAATAGACATTTCTTTTCTTTCTGCTGTAGCACAGTGTTTACAATTTACGGGACATGGCCTTTTTGACAAAGCGTCTGCGTTTCCATGACTACGTCCAGGTCGGTGTTGAATAATGAATTTAAATTTTTGTAAACGTTCTAACCAAATCTTCAGGATTTTTGAAGCACACCATTCTCAAAGATTGCTCCTGGTATAGGATTCCGCTCAATGAAATAATTACGTTGAGCGAGAGGAGTTTCTTCGTTAGATTGGGCTTCAACTACTTGACGTAGAGAAGTAATGGTCACTGCGTATGGGTTGGGTAGGAAGAGACGAATCTCTTCGAGTCGCGGTCTTTCACCTAATATTTCGGTTAGGTGAGGGCTCTGAAATGTGCGGAAACTCTTATTGTTGAATTTTATACGGCCAAAGCTTTCAAAAACAGTGGCACAGTTGAGACAAGTCTCAGGTGTTGACTTTATAACTGTGATTTGATCGACAGTTAATTCTTCCTTCTGCATAGACGGAAGTTCTGCCTGATCTTTGGGCCTATCGCGTGCTAATAAATTTGCTTGTTGCTGCTGTGTTTGCATCTGTAGTAGCACAACTAATGTCAACTTCAGCAAGATTAGCTGTTCCTGGAGCTAAGGTATTTGCAGTTAGGAAAGATGATGCGATTGCAAATCCAATTCCCCTGGTGGTTGCGGGGACTTCAGCTTCGACGTAGCTCTCACGTATACGGATTGAAGATAAAATTTGAGTGAGCTCTTGGGCTACATCATCAAAGCTATTTTGTTGCATCTTCGATCTAACAAGATCGAGTTTGTTGACCAGTGTTCTTACGATGGCTCTCTTGTCGCCGTTCTCGGGATTTCTTCCCTTGAATGCGTTTTGCTGGTGGTTTTCTTGGCACATCAGAAGAGCGTCATTCACCATATCTTCCATGGTGAGGGGTTTTGATCTACAGTCGTTTCCAACGTTGATCAGTAATCTGCCAAAAACTGACGAAGATATATACCCCAAGAAGTTTTTCTATCGTAAGTTGGAGGTTTCAATTTTGCAGTTACTACAGCATGTTCAGAAATACTATCTGCTGTAACTATGGTTGACGAATCATATCTCTTTTCAAGTTCCTGAATACGGCCGTCTACGCTCTTCCACCGTTGTTCCATATTTTCTCCAGTTGAATTTATATATATATATATATATATATATATATATATATATATATATATATATATATATATATATATATATATATATATATATATATATATATATATATATATATATATATATATATATATATTCGGATTTAATTTAATCCTTCTTCACGATGCTGTAAATTGAGTCAATATTACAACAATGTAGTACACATTTGGTGTGATAACTTACAATAATGTGAAGTTGTATTTTACAATGTTTATGAACATGAGAACATTAATACTGTGCAGATATGGAAATCTGGAATACAAAATTTAATTATGGTTTAAGCTGAATTACTTGTATAATTTTAACAAAATTTTGGTGTGATGGGCCGAAATTTTTTTTTTTTTATTTTAAGTCCTGATGTGTAGTTTCAAAAAAAATTTTGTGCACAATGTTCTTCATTGTTTAATTTGGTGAAATATATTCTTCTTCAAATACAATTTAAGCAGAATTACGCAGAAAACAAGAATTAATAAAAAAAATTTGGTGTAAAAAGGGCCGAAAAATTAGGTTTTACGAAAACAAATTTGGTTTTGAATGCTGCGTTGTAGAGCGCATGTTTTGTACTGCGTAATTATTTTGTGTGTTCTGAACACGACGGAGTTAGTAGCAGTTGTCTAAGATGGTGGACTGGCGCTGAATTTGAAAACTGGATGAATATATGGTGAATTTTAATTATGGTTTAAGCTGAATTACTTGTATAATTTTGACAAAATTTTGGTGTGATGGGCCGAAATTTTTTTTTTATTTTAAGTCCTGATGTGTAGTTTCAAAAAATTTTTTGTACACAATGTTCTTCATTGTTTAACTTGGTGAAATATATTCTTCTTCAAATACAATTTAAGCAGAATTACGTTGAAAACTAGAATTAATAAAAAAAATTTGGTGTAAAAAAGGCCGAAAAATTAGGTTTTACGAAAACAAATTTGGTTTTGAATGCTGCGTTGTAGAGCACATGTTTTGTACTGCGTAATTATTTTCTGTGTTCTGAACACGACGGAGTTAGTAGCAGTTGTCTAAGATGGTGGACTGGCGCTGAATTTGAAAACTGGCGGTAAAATGAGAAATAGTTGTTACAATCAGACACTAATTTGTGTAATATTGTCCATCTGTTGTTGGTTTTGTGTTCTGTTTTTACTGGTTTTTAATATTTCAAAGAGGTTTGTGTATATAGAGCTTCAAGCCATCTATGTCGGTTTTTTTTATTAACTGTGGATGGTGTATTAAATATATGATACATTTCTAAGAAAGTTCGTTTCTGACAATTGCTTTCTGTATCTAAGATTTTAATGTTTTGATAATTCATTGTATGCTTTGCATTTGAAACATGTAATGAAAGTGCTGATGAATGTGGTTTAATTTTGGTGTCACTTTTGTGTGATGTTATTTTGCTTGACAATTGACGTGATGTTTGTCCAATGTAACACGACTCACAGTCCTTACAGGGAATATTGTATACTACATTACAGGCTTGTAATTTTGGGGTTGGAGTTTTTATTGTGGTAAAAATGGTTTTAACTGTATTACAACTTTTTTTTGACTATTTTTATGGTGTCGTCTTTTAATATGTTTATTAATTACTACTACTATATATATATATATATATATATATATATATATATATATATATATATATATATATATATATATATATATATATATATATAGTAGTAGTAATTAATAAACATATTAAAAGACGACACCATAAAAATATATATATATATATATATATATATATATATATATATATATATATATATATATAGTTTTAATAAATACTTTTACAATGAACAGTTATAAAAAACAACCTGCCTGGCTTAAGTCGCTTAACAGACTGAACTACATCACTAGTTCCAGCTACAAGTTTTGTAGATAAGCGACTCTGCGGTTTAACGGCAAGAGTCTTATATATATATATATATATATATATATATATATATATATATATATATATACAGTGTGTTAATTAAAAACCTGGCCATAGGCGTTTAACATGGGAAATCAGTTTTTACTTGCGCAAAAGTTCCCAAATTATTTTAGACAAAAATACTTCAAATAAATGTAGTAGAGAATTAAATTCTGCACCCGATTCAGTGATAAGACTTTATTTTCGACGTTTTATAACCGAGAAAATCAATTTCAAAATTTTTCGAAAATTGCTGATTTATAGCGATAGCCATGAAACTTAAACAAAATTACGAACAATTGTATGACATTGACAAAATGAATTAAAATTTAACTTTTTTTAGCCTAACTTAATGTATAAAACAAATATGTTTCTTAAATACATGGTTTAATTTTAGAATACATAGCTGCCAACATATACAAAATAAAATAAAAATGAAAACAAGAATAATGTATTTATTTAAAAAGAAAAACAGAAAACTAGAATGAATATAATTTTATATTAAATGTTCAAATAACCCTCCATTTTGCGCTAAGCAATACCCAAGTCTATTATAAAAGCCATGTCGAACATTATGCAGCTGTCTGGCATTTATTTTTCTACATTCATTGGAAATTACAGCTTTAAGTTGTTCAATATTTTCATATCTTTTTCTGTTTACAACATTTTTCAAATGTCCCCACAAAAAAAAGTCGCACGGTGTTAAATCGGGCGACCGTGCAGGCCAATTAATTGTTCCTCCTCTGCCAATCCAACTGTTCGGGAATGTGTCATTTAAATATTCTCGTACTCCATAAGCATTATGTGCAGGACAGCCGTCGTGTTGAAACCACACAGTTTCCAAATTTAAATTAGCAATCTCTGGTCCTACCTTCTCTATAAGAAGTTCTAAATATTTGTCGGAATTGATTTTTTCAATAAAAAACGGTCCAATAATATGGCTACCAAGTATACCAGCCCACACATTTACTCTTTCTATGTATTGAGAATTAGTTTCTAAAATGTAGTGCGGATTATGCTGTGACCAATACCGAGAATTATGTAAATTTGGCTTTTTGTTTAAGGTGAACGTACATTCGTCCGTAAAACAAATATTTTTTATAAAATCTCTACTCTCATTTGCTTTTTCCATAATAATTTCGCAAAAACTGGCACGATTTTCAAAATCTTGGGGAAGAAGTTCCTGATGGCAGTGAAACTTGTACGGATAGTATTTATATTTCTTTAAAATATTATAAACTGTTACATGGCTAATTCCGACTTCGGTAGCGATTTCCCTTAAACTAAGGGTTGGGTTTGCTTCAATTAAAGCCAGCACATTTTCTTCATTTTTATAAGACACATTATTAATTTCTTGTTTGTTAAAATTGAATGTTCCAGTCTTTTCGAATTTTTTAATAAAAGATTCTATTGTGGTTTTACTTGGAATTTGTCGATGTGACCACATTACACTTATTAAATCACGTATTTTTCTATAGCTTTGTCCAGAGTAACACCATTTTATAATCTGAAGCTTTTCTTCATGAGAAAACTGTTCCATACTTCCAAAAAAATATGTTACTGAACGAAAATCACAAAACACAAACTTTCTTTGACAGTTAGGATGTCATACAATTGTTTGTAATTTTGTTTGAGTTCCATGGCTATCGCTATAAATCAGCAATTTTCGAAAAACTTTGAAATTGATTTTCTCGATTATGAAACGTCGAAAATAAAATCTTATTACTGAATCGGGTGCAGAATTTAATTCTCTACAACATTTATTTGAAGTATTTTTGTCTAAAATAATTTGGGAACTTTTGCGCAAGGAAAAACTGATTTCCCATGTTAAACGCCTATGGCCAGGTTTTTAATTAACACACTGTATATATATATATATATATATATATATATATATATATATATATATATATATATATATATTGTGATTGCAATGTGTATAAACTGTAATTGTATAGCTTCCGGTATAACCGGAAGTGACATCAACTTTGTGAATTTAAATACAACCTATACTATTTTTTTATAAATTTGGATTGCATTTTTGTCCTCTTTCCGACAATACTAAATATATTAGTGTTAACGTTATTCATTTGTTAAAAATAATTATTTTCTTTTGCACGATTTTTATCGTTGAGATGTAATTTAATACTTATGTGAGAGGGCTATGACAGCAATTAACGAAAGTATTTTATCAGAAGCCCCAGGAATGCCAAAAATTCTTCCTTACTAGTCTCACGTGTATCTCTCTCCCGTGAATATGTCTCCTGTTTTCCTCTAATAAAGATATTGGTACATTTCACCATCTCTTCGATCATCGCAACGTTCATAAATTTCTCGAAAGCCGATAGCTCTTTGCGACGAGGAGATGAGAACGTTCTTTGCAAATATTTTATGCATGTGCCATGGACTTCTTCTTTAGGGGAAATTCTTCTTAGTTCTGTAGACCGAACCATCAATCCTACTGTGATGAGCTGTTCCTGGCGCAACTGAATCATCCGAATCCTCATCTCCTCCATACATCATAGCATTGGCATTATCGTCGTTATTAGCTTCTTGTTCTGAATTACTTTCATGTTCACTGAATTCTATTTCTTTCTCGGGCTCTTCTGAATCATCCCCGCCTACTATTTGTTCTTCAGGTGGGTCTTCCTCAAGAAAAGTAACCAATTGTTCGTCGATCAAACAAGTGGGGTTGCGTGTTGGATTAGGAACCTGTTTACAAATGACGAAATATTTTAGTATTCCAGTATTTTTTTCATGAGACGTTTTTTAGGTCACAAAATTAATACTTATATATTTAGTCGCACTGTGTAATTTGTACACAGTCCAAAATCAAGCTGGTTGAATTAGCGAAGACACACCATCCGGTAGTTGATCTCAACTGAAAATGAACACAAATAACATGGAGGAGGAATACCTAGAGGCACTTGCGCATTGGTATTTTTTATGCGCAATGATCGACGAAAATCCAAACAGCGTGTATTTTATACACGCACTTGAGTAATTAAGGGTTAATGTTTGTACCTTTAATTTGCGTTTTATCTAATACTTTTCCTATGGCTTTCTGATGGTTCACTGCTTTTATTTTCGTGATGTGTTTTGATGTTGAATTATGTTTTTTTTACAGCAGATAATCCTCCTGAATATTCAACGTTGCAGACTTTGCAATGAGAATAGGTTTTCCCCTTCTTGCTTGGAGATATCCAGATCCTGATGTCTGCGTGTTGTTCCCATTCTACTTTTTATTTATGAATATACTTTCTCATTTTTCTATTCGTATCTTTTACTCCCGATGTGCTCCGTTGTCTTTTTTCATCTTCTGTGTCGTACTCGTATGAACTGTCTGAAATAATTAGAATAATGTTTTTAAAATATGTTGAGCAATTAATGTATTTTACTACTAAACATTTTAATTATAATTACATTTTTTCATCCATTTTAAATGTCGTGTTCTTACTGTTACTCTTGTATTTTTACATTTACGTATTTTGATCAGCTGTTACTATAAAAGTGTGAAGTAGTAAACAACTTGTTTACACAGATGAGGGTTTACTTGTTTAAAACAAGTAAACCCTTATCTGTGTAAACACAAGCCCAGACGGGAAGCGAAAACAGGTAATACGTTCAAGATCGGATACGCTTGTTAAAATCAGATCGTTACGTTACATTAGTAATAATTTCAATTAAATAATTTGCTTTGTTGTGCTGTAAAAATAATAAGAATTAATGCTGGTCAGGATTAATTTATTTTGGTGGAAGGTAAAGAGTAAAAGAAATAATTTCTAAATTTTTTATTGATTTCGAAATAATACAATTCTGTTGAACTTATTTCTAATATAATAGAGGGCACTGGCCAAATCATTTTCTTTGCGGCCTTTTAGGTGTTCAGACCAAAGAGCACAGTACACTTGTTTATTAATAGACAAGTGTGCTGTTAAGTTATACACAGACAACTTACTTTTATAAAAAAACTTACTTATTTCCGCTTTCGGACAAGTTAAAACGTTTTGCAGGTCGAAAGTTTAAACTGCGATTTTATCATCTCTATCTTTCTGACCTAGCTGCAATTTTCTCTGTGGTGTGGTTTTGGTATTTGATTTTGTCTTCATCGCTTAATCTTTCTTCGTCTGTGCAAAACTTATTTAATTCACATACATCACACCGATCTTTTTTTGGTTTTTGAAAATGAATATTAAATTCTGTACTGAATATATATCTGTGTTGATTTTCTTTTACAGGTTTAAGTTGTTTTTCAGTAACAAATGGAACGTAGAGCTCGTACATTTTTTTATAGATAATTCTGTGCTAAATAGTTTGCATAATGTACACAAATGTCGAATACAAGGTTCACTGGGGCTATGTAGCCCTGCGCACCCCGGGCAGCACGCCGAGTGCACAGAACTGAACAACCGAACGCAGTAACACTAAAAAACAAACAATGAATAAAAAAATGAACCATAACCTAATTTTACAAAATGTCAAGTTGTTGTTAACGTTTTTGCAAGAAATGTTGAACTAACTTTTTCTTAAATTTAATAATGGTATGAAAAAATAGATCAAGATCATCAATAACAGATACAAGTTTGTTGAAATTCAGGCACATTTGTAGAATAGGTGACTGAAATTCATAATTTGTCTTTGGGGTAGAGTAGGTTAGCTTTCCATTATAGCATGGTATTGTTTTTAGGAAAGTTTCAATTTCTGTGATTGTTGTTGCCATTGTGTTAATTTGTAATCTACTAGGTCTACGTACAAAAGTTCTATTACTATCACTAATAGACATAAATTAATTGTATGAGTGGTCTGTGTCGGACCTCGATAACTTTATTATTATAATTTTCTAGACTTACCCCTTCGTGTTACAATTTAAAGTTTGAATAACAATTTATAGAGACAATGTTATTAATATTACGGTGATTATGACTTTGATCATCCCGGGCTCGAACTCTTCTCGTGGTGATTCTTCAGAGTGCAGCAGAAGTGTTCAGGCGACGTGGACCAGCGACGGAACAGCAAGTTCTCTTCGTACGAAAAGAACGTGGACTCGTAGTGCAACAGGAAGTTGCCAAATCTGGTGTTGTCCTCTCTTACAGATGGGTCGTGGTTGGACCTTGATGGGCTTAGGTTGAAACCGTTTAGAAATCTTGTAGAGTTCGGGTTAAGGGGTAAAACTTTTTAGAAAGTGCCACAGAATGAAATTTTGGTAATTAATTTCACTGTGTCCACCTTATCCTACCGACTGCGCCAATTATATTTCGTTGGTAACGAATAGAGTTTTTTTTTTTAAATGAACTGTTTACTTCAAACTTGTAAATAGACTTTATTGAATTACATGCAGTTACATACAGTAAGTACAATGAGAAAAGAGCGTCTTATCATCTAAACATGTCCTTTATATACCCATCCTTATCGAATGGAAAAGTTCTAAATATAATGCTGACTAAAGTGAAATATGGTGAAATAGCTTAAATACGCATATATATATATATATATATATATATATATATATATATATATATATATATATTGGAGGTTTCAATTTTGCAGTTACTACAGCATGTTCAGAAATACTATCTGCTGTAACTATGGTTGACGAATCATATCTCTTTTCAAGTTCCTGAATACGGCCGTCTACGCTCTTCCACCGTTGTTCCATATTTTCTCCAGTTGAATATATATATATATATATATATATATATATATATATATATATATATATATATATATATATATAATTAGGAGATCATAATAACATACAACTTGATTTTCTGCGTAGTGATAATCAGGATCAAATAACTTTTCACAAAGTCTATCAGCATCGTTGATGATAATTGCCAGTTTA
Organism: Harpalus rufipes; assembly: GCA_951394225.1. Lineage (NCBI taxonomy): Eukaryota > Metazoa > Arthropoda > Insecta > Coleoptera > Carabidae > Harpalus > Harpalus rufipes. The sequence goes on from OX596289.1 coordinate 24,480,022, forward strand.
GCTTTTATGGACGCAAGAACAGTCGCTGTCCTCTAACTTCGATATTGATGAATAATATTGCTGATGTAATATGCCGGGATAGGTGTATTAATAGAATAAATTTCATTAAAAATCAGCATCAAACTGAGTGGATTAGCATATTCAATAATCTTATTCGGTGTCATACTACCAATAGCACTATTAATTGATGGGATGACTAAAGAAAAGTAATAAGGCAACTGTTTTACTTGATCTTGCTTATCAACAACCATGTCCCTTCTCGGTTCAACTGTTTCCGGAATCTCAGTATCCATTCCGTTCTTTCACCTTCATTGAGGCTGTCGTCTCTCTTAGGGAGAATTGCTAAAACCGCTGAGTTTTCATCTACAATGGATGAGGTGCCCTGATCGGCAGGGGTGTCTTGGGTCGTGGTTTTACTACCTTTAACCATATTTAAGAATGTATTATCTGTAGCATTATATGTGAAGTGTGGTGTTATATTATCAACATATGGCATATAATTTGCTGTTTTTGTTTTATTTAACCAATTATAGTTAATATTAGCTAAATTATGATATATTGGTTTATCATCATCATGTATATTCCATTCTAAAATACATCCATTATTATCTGGATATAATATTTCAATGTTATTATCATCATAAAATGGGTCAAACATAACATCTAATTTACTAGATTTTTTTGAGTCTTCAAATGTTTTTAAAATTTGTGCTGTTATTGATGAACCATCATTATTTTCTCCTTCTGTATATAATATTTCATCAGTGTTAGTAGTTTCTATAGTAGGATAATTATTATCTTTATATATATAAGCATATATAATGTATTATTAAAAGCGATTATTTCCTCTCCTGAAGTATTTATTGCTGTTATACTAGCTAATGGTATATTATGTCCTAATGTTATTTTTTGGTGTATAGGTTTTATTTTACTAAATGTTTGGTGTATCCATTCATATTGTTTTTTTCGCATAACTTGGTGTATTAATCTATTTGGTATTATGTGCCATCCTGTTGATATATATTATCATCATTTTCTTCTTTTGTTATGTTATTATCATTTTTAATATATGCATAAAATGTTTTATTTGTATGAAATTTAGTCCAGGGTGTCATATTTTATTATTTCTTTTAATAGTTCAATCCAATCACATTTATAAGGTATATAATCTAATTCCTGAATGTTGTTAATAGTTGACAATGACTCTCGAATTTCTTGAATTTGTGTGTTTGTTTCGTATTTGAGGCGTTTTCTGCAACTAGGTCTGCTATTCCCTTCCTTTTCGGAACTTTCGGAGGTTTCTCTGTTGGTGTTTCTGTTGTTTCCTGAGGTGGAGGGATTGGGTTGTTGTTTGTATTTGTGTTACTTTCGCTAGTTGTGTCGATGTTGGTGTTGTGAGCTCTGATGTTGTGTTCGTCAGTGTTGTGGGTTTCTGTACATTTAATGTAACCTTTACTAAATTTTATTTCATTTGGAAAATACCAAAAATAACAGCGTATAATAAATGGTTCTTTTGATTTAATATCCCAATGCCATGTCATGATTAGTACTAATTAGTAATGGTGTTCTTTGTAAAGTAAATGGTGGTTTAAATTTAATATCAATACTTGTAGGTTTTCCTTCAAATATTAATTTTAATTTTTCACTAATGTTATCTGAAAATATAGGTTTTTCCCATATAGCTAATGGTTTATGTTGTAAATCTTGAAACATAAAATTAGATGAATTTAGTATTTCTCCATAAGTTGGAAATAATTCTGTTATTGATTTAATTAATGATGTTTTTCCAGTACTTGGTGGCCCTTGAAGTACAAAGGTATTTATTTTTCCACTATTTTTAGATAATACACTTATTAATGTTTTTGTAAATTCAATATATTTAAACATAGAAGTAGGCCGTAGGGTCGAGGAATTATTGTAAAAAACGAAGAAAGAATTTATGAAAAATTCATGGACCTCGCAGGGATTTGAACCCTGGACCTTCTCATATCTAGTGAGACGCTCTAACCAACTGAGCCACAAGATCCCGTCCCATTGAAGTCGATGAATCATTCACAATTATTTTTACAAATTTCGTAGACGAGTACACTAACCATACGGTGTAGATGAATACTCAGCGCGAACAATGCGCTATATATAACATATATAATTGTTGTGAATCAGCTTGCCTTTTTATAAACGTTGATAAGAATTATTTGCGACCATCCGTAACATATTTAAACATAGAAGTAGGCCGTAGGGTCGAGGAATTATTGTAAATAATTCAATATAATTAATATTTTGAATATTAAGTAATTTTATTATTCTATTTTTATTGGCATTTTTGCAGGGAAAATGATTTTGTATATATTTATTTATTTCAAATGTATTATTTTTTTGATTAAAAAATTCTAAAGTATTTTCAAAAACTGTTCTTATATTAGGTATATGTAAAAATTTACTTACTAATGTAGGTAATATTTGTTGACATTCATGAAAGTTTTTTGTATAAAAAAACGGAATTAAATGTTGTAAGCTATGTGTAAAATCTTTCATTTTTTCACAATTTTCTCTTAATAAATTTGGTGTCATAATTAAGTTATTTTTACAAGAGTTATATAATTTTAAAAAAAGTGTAAAGTTGTGTATTTTCAATTATATAGTGTATGTGTAAATGTCTATTTTTATCTTTTTCTAAAACCATTATAAATTTATTATTAATATTTTTCATTTTTACATTAAAAAAGTTAATCCAATTTGGTTTATCATGTAAATTTGGAAATGTGTTATAATATATTGTACCTGTTTTATATTCATAACGTTGTAAGTGGTGATATTTTGTAGGTGTATAAGGTATTTGTGTTTCATATGTATGATCTTCTTTTATTTCTAATATGATTGGATCTGAACTATTTTTAAATTCTTGGCATTTATAACATCCTATATCTGGTAAATTTCTGTCCATTTTTAAATTAAATTATTAATTTATTCTTTTGGTACGTAAAAAGTTCTGAATTTTGTTATTGGTATATTTAAGTTTGTACCTAATTGGTCAGTTTTAAAAAATGTTGGTACTCTCATAAATAATTAATCAAAAATAAATGAAATACGTGAATGTGCAATATAAAGTATGTATTTAATCAATTTTACAACTATATTATATATATTTTTTTTTGTTTTTCTATGAAATCATTAACATTTTTATAATCTCTATTAAACTTATAGTTATAATAAATGTAAAATTCGATAAAAAAATCCTTATGGCTATTATTTACACACATAACATATTTATATAAACCTAAAATACCTAACTTAAATCTAAGCTCGTGGACTACCACATCCTGTAACATTTTTTTATAAATCTTATTAAAATAGTTGTATTTTATTAAATAATTTTTAATAATATTCTTTAGGTCACTACTTATTTCTTTAATTGTCCATATATTTAATTTATTTAAAACTATAAAGTTATTAAAACCTAACCTACACTCTACTATATTGTTTTTAACCTTATAATCTACACCATCTATATTATAGTCCTTATTACTATCACTAAAATTAATATTGTTTATAAAATTGGCGAACGAATGAAAGTTATTTGTATCGAAATACTGCTTCTTTCTAACGTTGCTATATAGCCGCACTGTAATGTTTAAAGTATTCCCGCAAACACCTACCGCTAAGTATCTTTTCAATGAGGGATCTAAAGGAAACATTCGGCAGTCCAGCAAACGATCCCAATTGTCGCGAAAATCGCGATTATTGGGTAGAGTGAAGAACCCCACATCTGCTGACCCCCGTCAACACTGCCAGGTCATCGTCCACAACGAAGTCATCTTCGAAGAGGATTTCAGGCTCTTTTATTTGAGTCTCATCCTCGAAGTCTTCTGTCCATCTTTGTGCAAATTCCTTAAACACTTAGATGATGGTTGGGGCACGCCTGCTTTAGATGGTGATGTTGACCCGTTGTCGGCTTCTGGTGTTGTATCTGGACACCCCGGTTCCTCATCTTCTGAGGATGAAATTACAAGGATGTCCTCCAACGAGGAAACCCGACGTTTCTTCAGAGCCTGAGAAGAAGACGATTCACTCCTCCTTTTCCTTGGCGATCATTTGTCGAAACGTCGGACGCCATCACCATCGGTTGTTCTGGATCTACGTCGGGGTGGGGTATATCCAAAGACTTTTCCGCTGATGAACCCCGTGACCGCAGATTATGGCGGCTGTGAGAAAAAATATATGTTTTAAACAACGAAGGAGATTAAATTAATGTTAACTTACCACTTGGGATGCAGAAACAGGAACTTTTCACAGTCTTCAAAATTCATCATTGTCGTGCTGAGCTAGTATTCAGGTAAGAGCAATACTGAATAATAATTTATTATTTTCCAGCTATATATACAGATGATTCCATACCCCGTTTTGTTATTTATAACAATTTTTCTGTAAATATTTTCTTCGGGTATAATATAATATCGACTTGGAATTTCTGATTCATACCAATTTCTATTTTGAACACAGAAGACATAAACACTTTTATCTATTTTATTTCTGACAAATATTTTTCGGGAAGTTTCCGATAAATTAGTTTATTTTGATATAAGGGAAATAGTGTATTATTCATTTATTTTGTAAGTCATGGCAATGTCTGTATTTAAAGTATGTAGATATGATATATTAGTAATTAGTTAATTGATTGTTATTTTCCGTCATCAGTATTTAGAATAAGAGATACCCATTATCTTATTTGAAAATACACAAACAGTTTTATCAAAATATTTCTGATTCATACCAATTTCTATTTTGAACATAGAAGACATAAACACTTTTATCTATTTATTTCTGACAAATATTTTCGGGAAGTTTCCGAAAAATAAGTTTATTTTGTAAGTCACACTGAAATTTGAGCTTTGATCTTACAAACATGTCTTATCTAATTCCAAGCCTCATCTTGATACTCCATTTGGGACAACGGTTTTCTGTGCTAGCGAGTTTTTTGATAAATCAATCAAAATAACCGGGCAGGTAAATTATTATCTTTCTTTAATATTAAACAATTTGTAATCGGTATTAATTTCCATGTTGGTTATTTTCATACAAAATTTATATTCTTCAAAGAGCGTATTTCATTTAACTTGTTAAAATCCATTTCTAAACCAAATATGAATAATAAAGCTATTACTATTCTCTTTAAACAAATTTTAAATTATTAATAATAAACAAAATAAATTATTAATAATAGATAAAATTCACGCATTAAATAAATTATATATTCACAAACTGATATTACAGATGACATTACTTTATCTAATTACTCATTAAACACTGATAATATTATTTCCACTTACCAATCTTCAACGCAATGACCTTTTCCAATCTAGCTAAACTTTGTGAAAACAAAAACATCTAATCATTTCAAACAACACAAACACTTTACATTGATAATCTTATTTAATAAACAACTTGTTTAACCTTGATAACACCTTACCAATGTTTACTGATAACAACTTATCAATGTTTACTGATAACACCTTATCAATGTTTACTAATAACACCTTATCAAGTCTGGCGCCGACGCAACCTTTGATCGGTGTGCCAGAGCTATCTTCCCCACTACTTTCCTTCTGCAAGCATTTGTTCTTCTGGTAACGAAATTGCACATTGTCCACCTTGTTTCTTTACTGACTTTCCTTTAATATGATCTTGTAAAGTAGATTTAGGAATATCATAATACTCCGCCGCTTGTCTTATGCTTTTTTTGTTGTATTTTATATCTGTCATTGCTTTATTTAACTTATTGTCGTCGTAATTCATAAATTTAATCCCAATTTTCCTTTTATACGACCTGTCCATTTTGTCCGCATCCGCCCCACCTAAACCCATTTTTTTATAAATCAATAAATATTTCTTAAAATAAATAAAAAAATATTTTCATTTTTTATACAAATGTTAATAATAAACTTTCTTTGTTACTAAATTTAGAATTGTTATATCTGTGTCCTTATCATTTACCACTACTGGAACACATTGACCTATTTCCAAAACTTCTGGCAATCTGTCTCTAATATTGTATTTCCTTTGGATATCATCTGCTACTCCTTTGGTCATCCTTTTGTCAGCAGATATACAGTGAATAATTGTTTGTTTTCTCATGCAAATTAAACTATGAGGTACTACATAATAAAGTTTCCAAGAAATTTAATGCTACTCCATAATGATATTCGTAATAACATTTGTTATATAATAGTTTCTTTTGAAAGATTTTAAAAACTAGTAAAACGCGGGGTTTATAAATTACTTACCAAAATGCCCTATATAATTTAATTTGAAGGAACGCAGTCTACTCTAGCTCGGCTGCACCTGTACTGACAAATATCAACTGTTACCAATATATTTACTCGACCCCCTCCCTTGACCTTGATGAAAACATTAGAAACCGTAGCTGTGTCCGCGTTAACCCCTAGTGTCCGAAATCACCCCGAGTTACGGTACATTACAAAAATAATAGAGAAAAATAGTACATTAACATAAATAAAAATGATTGAACGCACAAAAATAAGAAAATATATCCTCATATTTCTCAGCACAACGACACATAATGCTGACAGGTGAACGTTGAATAATAGCAGATTTCGTAGGAGATCGGTAGAACGTCTGTGGATGTCTTGACGCCAAACTAGGGACATTGAATTGAATACGGGATAGCAGGTCTGTAGCATCAACTTTTCTCCAGTAATGACTTCAAAAACCTAGCGCTAGATTCTTCTCTCCTGGAAACTAAAGAAGGCATGTCATGCAGTTCTAGAAGAGAGTCCTGCTCTGTTCCTCTGCAAGGTTAGACGCCTTCTAATTTAAAAGACAAAAATTTGAGAAATCTTCTGTGGATTCTATCTAAGGCTAAGCATTGATATACATAAGTTGGGTACCAAATTAAACTGCAGTATTCAATTTTGCTCAATACAAAAGAAAAGTATAAAGTTTTCGTTAATGAAATATCATGAAACATTTTGGATATTCGTATAAGGAATCCTAGAGTTTTACTTGCCGAGTTACAAATATAATTAATGTGGTCTGTGAAAACAAAGTTTTTGGTAAAAATTATTCCTAAATCTTTGACAGAAACTTTTCGATTTAGTGCGGTATTGTGAATAGTATAGAGGTGTTCGATACTAGCTGAACTACGAGTGTATGTCACAACACAACATTTATCAACATTAACTAGAAGCTTGTTATTATTACACCATAAAATTAAATTGTCAATGTTGGATTGTAAGAACAAAGCATTATTTGTAGAATTAATATCGTAGAAACGTTTAATATCATCCGCATATGCGAGGGTTGACAAGAAAAGGATGTAAGCAGTTCATCATTAAATAAAATGAATAGTAATGGTCCAAGATTCAATCCTTGGGGAACGTCTGAGGAAGCTATAAAACTGGTGGATGAAAAACCATTATAAAATACATAGCATGTACGATTACATAAGTATGAATTGAGAAGTTGTGTTAATCCAGGAGCTGCCCCAAAAGCGCTTATCTTAGAAAGCAGTAAGTAATGATTTATAGAATCAAAAGCTCGGGAAAACTCTGTATAGATTACATCAATTTGACCACGAGAATCTAATTTTTCAAAAACAAACTGTGTAAAAGTTGCTAAATTTGAATCTTGAAAATAAATGAAGCACCCAGTATAATTTGACAATTGATTAAACATGCGTGAACAATCAACGTGAGTGAATGATTTTTTTTTATAAAAAATATAAAAAATGAAGAAACTCACCTCTGGTAGCACACGTGGGAAAATAAATATCAGCAACATAAGGGAATTTTTTTAACGAAGACAACAATGTCAAACTCAATTCAAAATAATCCAAATAAACCAGATAATTTGACAAAAACCTGCTAAGCAAAAGAAACAAGCATGTACAGTGCACACTAATCTGTAATAGTCTCTCTCAAGGAACTATTAGAGGAAAGGGTGGTAATATGGGCACCCATTTTGTATTTTGCTTATAGCTGCTACCATTTTGATTAAATTAACCTGAAAATTGGAGAAAATAAACTTCAGTATGTCCTAATTACTTTGTGGTATAATGTATATATGATATTCCTATTTGGATCATATTTAAAAAACTTCTTAACAAATACTGCATTTTCTGAGAAATAGAATTTGTGTCGGTAATATGAGCCCCATGGTGAAAATCAAGAAAAGTGCACTCGCTAAGTACAAAACAAGTTTTTTTTTTATTACTAAGATTACATTTATAAAACTGTAGTAATTTTATTTACAAAAATCGCATATGTAAGTGTCGCTTTCACAGTCAGCACATTCATTGTGTGCCCACATGTCACACAACAGGCACTGCACCCACAGTTCGCCCCTGGAATCTTCAGAATACCTTCCTTCACAAAAAAGGCAAACAGCATCGTCGTCTTTAGGTTTTGAAACTCCAAAGGAGGCATCGATAACGGACTCTCCTGACTCTATGTCCGAATCTTGTGATTCCTCGTCCGACTGCTCGGCAGAGAGTTGTAACTTTCTTTTACAAGAAGTTTTAATAGGTCTTCTTATTTTGTTGTTTACCGCTTTTCGTTCACACTTTTTTTAAATTCTTTTTCTTCACTCTTTCCTTTCGCTTCTTCTAAAGCCAGTTTGTAAGGAGAGGACGTTATTAAGGCAGCCTTTACTGGTTTAGGGCCTTTATTTGTTACCTTTTTTTTATTTTGGGACGGGCCAAATATCTTTCGGTGAAACGGAATGTTGCTGCTTTCGCAAAGAAACGTTGGAAGGACCAGCTTCTGCTAAGTCTTTAGCGCATGGTGTATGGTTTTGGGCACAATTTGTTGTGCTGGTAGGAAAGCTGGAGGCTGCATTATCTTGAAGAGGTGCTAAGGTTAATGTTTTTTGGTTGACATTTCTGCCTTTATTTTGCCGGAGAGTTTCTATGTCTAACTCATCCGTGTTGGATGGGTCAAAATCAGCGTCTGAAAATACGTGTCGGTTGCAGGGGTAGATTCCACTCACTTTGAAGCCATTGACAGCGATATCTCCAGTCTGGCACATTAAGTAGGCTTTTCCAAAAATATCTGCAATGTCATACGGTCCAAGTGGCCTATCATTATGGCGCATCCACTGTCTGATATACTCACTATAATAGTGTTTCAAAGGCCCCATAAAGGATTTATCCAGGGGTTGCATCCTGTGGGTCGTGTGTGGGGGGAGGCTAATGATGGACACATGATTGTCCCGGGCAAGATCAACAATATCAAGATTTTTAGTGTGAGTATTGTGCCCATCAAGAATTAGAAGCACAGGGTCTTCAGATGTGGGTTTTGTCTTGTTCAAAAAATGATTGAACCAGTCGGTAAACAAATTCCCCTGGATCCAACCAGATGGGTGGCATTTTCCTATGGTGCTAGGTGGGGCTCCCTTCATCAAAATGTCTGTCATATTTTTCTTAGGGAATATCATCATCGGCGGCACAAAAGTCCCTCCAGCGCTCATGCAGCACACAACAGTAATGAGAGCTCCTCTCTCTGCAGCACTTAACGCACCAACTTGACGCTTGCCTTTGAGACCAATCACATGAGGCACCTTGGTTTGTACAACGGATATGCCCGTTTCATCCACATTGAAAATATGGTCTGGTGGGTGAGCATGTATTTCTAGCTGGGCTTCAAGAATGTCAAAGAACCCGTTTACCGCATCTTTGTTGAACCCGTTAGCTCTGGAAAATGATGTCGCTGTAGATTTAAGAATGGACAAAACGCCTTTGTGGCGGTTCATAAAATGGTCAAACCAGGCCCGTCCAGCAACACCACCACCAGTAAATGGATGTTCGACTCCGTTTTTCTCGCACAACTGAAAAGCCAAACGTCGCACGTCTTCCCGTGTTAAGCCATAAAACTTACTCTCCATTGTAAGTAAGTAATGAACGAGTTCTTCCTCCATTTCTTCAGGCATAACTGGCTTTCTACCCAATTTCCTGGATACAGCCTCTTCTGGGGGCAGATCAAGACGAGATAGTCTTTGCAAAGTTGCTCTTGGTACAGAAAATAGATTTGCCGCTTTTTTACAACCCATTTTCTGTTCAGAGACTGCCTCAAGGGCTTTAATCATATCCTGCTTATCCCAACACTTCCTCTTTGCTTTTTTTCGAGGACATAATTCTTTACGCGGCATCTTCAACAAAAAATTCAACAAATTTTGTAGTGCTTGAAATATGGGCCCCTTCAGTGTGAGGGCTCATAATATCAGCTCGGCAGGTGCCCATATTACCAACCTCGCCATACTTCAATGTAAACATTTATCACCGGTTAACATTAATAATACACTGTAATGTTATTGCAGTAATAAAAACAATGGGACTTGCACAATACACAACAGTAACCATAATCAGAAAATACCTAGTGGTTCTAATAGTAATATTTGTATAAACCCTTACCTTTAAAAGTTTTTCTTAGATCAAAATGCAAACCGTATAAATGTAAGGAGAAAAGCTTTTACCCCAAATAAAGCTAACAAACTTTGCAACGATCATTTTAAAGAAAATGATTATATATTTAGGACGGGAACTTACATTCGAAAATAGAAACTAGATGCAGTCCCTACGATATTTTCCGCTTTTCCTAGCTATTTAAAACAAAAAGAAAATAGCAGAAGGGTTTTAAATAAAAAATCATGTAATTATTGCGCTGAAAACTGTTTAACATTGGACCATAATTACGTTCACAAATATAAATTTTCAGTTTTAACTGATTTTAAAAATAATGGAGGATTAATTTCCCCATCAGAAAGCGTTTTTAAAATAATTAAAGCTACTGAAACAGAAATTAATATTTTCACTAATAATTTAAAAACATTTTCAAATACAAATAATATTAAAAGAAAAATAATAAATTTTATAATTAATCTTTTTGCCAGTGAAAAAAATATTTTTTCTCATTTACATTGTGAAATTTCTTTGGATAATAATTACAAAATTGATCTAATTTGATATATTTGCAAGCAGTATATAAAAATTAGATTGCACAGTATTGCAAAGTGGTCCAATCAGAATAAAATTGTTAGCAAAAGACAAATTAAATAAACTAATATTATTTTCTAATCAATAAATAGTGTTTAAGAACAAGTATTGCGTTTTATTTCACCAATTTAATAACAATTTATTTGTGATAACCTTCATATATCAATTATATTCTAAGTTTTATTTCATATTTACCATATCATACATTAATATTTTGCCTTTTTAACAAATGGCCTCCTCTTGATCTTGAGGCTTCACTTTACGTGGTTTGAGACATACGAAGTTGGGTATCTAGGTTATATATAAACATCTCTATTTTTAACGTAGCTTTTTCAAAAGAATTTTTATAACGTCCTTTCCAGTTATAAGTATAATGCTGCTAGTTAATTACTTATAATATATTTCAGGATTCTTCTTGTTGGGTTTTTCACAATAACACCTCCAATTGCTGACTGTCTATTTGTCTAAAATAGAAAAACAGTTTAGTAAAATTAACAATATAAAAAAAAACGACCATGTAAGTTCTAACATCAATGTCGTCTGATAATGTATTCAGTTTTACCATTACATCCTGGGTTTTCAAAGGCATTTCTGGTAATTTTTTGGCCTTTGTAAATCTGTGGAATGTGTATTTAGGCGATGTGCTTTTAAAATTTCGTAGAGCATCATTTATTGCTGCTCTTGTTGAGCAGACACCTCATTTAGTTGTAGTAAAAACGACGTTTATTGGGTCATGCACCAGCAGTAATGTGGGATTTCGTTCACTAGGTACAGAAATAACTTTTTCACATTAATATGTTCAGGTAATTTCAATTTTAGAAATGAGTCCCTGTTAAATTCGTAGTTCACACGGAAAACGAAATAAGAATATTTTGTAAAGTGTTACGTACTCTATTCATATCTCAGAACTTTAAGATTTACAAAGTTGGTCACATTAGAAAACAATTTCTATATTGAAAAACTATTTCATTTACAACTGTTATAATATACGCACATTTTGCCCGTAACCATAGGTATAAAATACCGTTCATATTCCACTTGTGTAATATGGCTATCTTATTCCACGGCAAGTAATAATAATAACCCCAAAAATATTTTATCATAATGTCATAATAATGTGCATTATAATTAAATAGTTGTAGATAAAGTATATTATGGTTATATCAGCCCCGATCCTAGGTGATTGGCCGGCCGCCTTCGTGTTAAATAAAAAGCCGCTCTTATTTTTTTCGGGATATTTTTTATTACTTATATAATACATCCAGACATAATGCGAGGGTCATTCAATAAGTAAAGAGACAAATGGCTATAGCTCAAAAACGGTTTATTTCAATCTTTCAAAATTAAGGCTATTTTTCAACATAATTACCCCCCACAGTTATGCACTTGTCCCATCTTTCTTGCAGCTTCCTAATTCCCTTGGCGAAGAATTCTTTCGATTTACTCCGAAGCCACTTTTGCACCGCTTCCTTAACTTCCTCATTGTTAGCAAATCTTTTTCCACGTAGGGCGTCTTTGAGTGGTCCAAACAGGTAAAAATCAGATGGGGCGAGGTCGGGACTGTAGGCAGGATAAGGTAAGACCTCCCAACTCAATTCTTGAAGCTTATCACGGGTCAGCTGGGCTGTATGAGGGCGGGCGTTATCGTGCTGAAGAATGACTCCTTTTGACAAGAGTCCACGGCGTTTGCTCCTGATAGCTGGTCTAACTTTGTGTTCTAGCATCTCAGAGTAGTATTGGCTATTGATAGTTCGCTGATCTTCAAGGAAATCGCAATAGACTGGACCCTGTGAGTCCCGGACCAGAAACTTCCACTGGACGTCCACATCGGGGTTCATCACCTACACTTGTTCGGCCACTTTTAAACCGATCAACCCACTTGTAAAAATTCGCACGGTTCATACAACTTTTACCGTACTGTATTAACATTCTAGAAAAAAATTCACTTGGTTTTAGAGCTTCTGCGACTAAAAATCTAATGACTGAGCGCTGCTCTTCTAAGGTGCAATCTTCTAGTGGACTTGCCATGGTGAACTGAAAATTTTGAGGTTATGTTGACATAAAATGATGAAACAGCTGATCAGAGCATATCCCAAGGTTGCCAACTAACACCCCTGAAAAGATAGTACACATTCATTGAATAGTTTTAAAATTATATAATTTGTCTCTTTACTTATTGAATGACCCTCGTAATATCAACATTTGTTATACATTTTTAAATATACAGATACAAAAATAATATTAAACAAATATAAAACAAAAAGCAATATAAATAACATTTTCTAAATATTATACATATATAATATTACAACATATTATATAATATGGCTTTCCTCGATGCAAATTCATCGAGATCTATTGTTTCCGAAATTTCTGATTCAATAGAATTGATGGCCAAATCTGAAAGTGTATCTTGAGACATATTACTTCTTAAATAGTTCTTTATAATTTTTATTTTGCTGAAGCTTCGTTCTCCGGAAGCAACAGAAACAGGCAAAGATAAAAAAATTCTAATCGCCAGAACAAAATTTGAAAAACAAGAAAGTTCATTTTTCAAGATGCATTCTAAAATGGCAGGTGGTGGTGGTAAAAATACAAAATCATGTAGAACCGAACCCACGATCTATAGCGCGCCGATACGGGAGTTAATGTTTATTTTAAATTATTTCATATATATTTCAGCGTTTTGTCGAGTACAGGCGCACCCTATCCGCCCCGCAGCTGTATTCACCCATCAACCATTGTCAATCGTGACTGTCCGGGTCAAATCTAATAAAGATAATAAACAGGGCCGTTCCTAGGGTACATGCCGTCCGTATGCGGGAATAATTTTGGCGCCCACAAACTGAAAAAATCCCCTAAATAAAACAAACAGTAAATGTAAAAAATATACTTTTAATTTTATTTCATATAACAAATTAACAATAATTATTATTCTTAGCACATAAAAACAAATAACAAAAAAGAAACAAAAATACATACCTGTACTATAATAAATAATATAAAGTATATTCGTTATGAGAAAAATTTAAATGAATTTTGCTTTCCTTGCTTTCTTTAAAGCAAACTCTGATATAATATCAGATACGTTTAAATCTTCAGAAATTTCTTTTTCTATACTAATGATTGATAAGTCTGAAAGCCTTTCTTGTCCCATTGTTGATCTGAGGTAATGTTTTATAATCTTAAGTTTCGAAAAGCTTCTCTCGCCGCTAGCAACTGTGACCAGTAAAGTTAAAAAAATTCTTATAGCAATTGCTAAATTTGGAAACAGATAGATGAGATTATTAGTAAATATGTATTGGATAACTTTTAATGCATCCATTTCTGTGGAAATATAGGGTGCGATATTTTCAATTTCCTCGCATAGATCTTCAGCTATAAGATCTTTTTCATTTTTTGATTGATCATGTAACATACACTCTAGCGATTTACATTTCATGAACCTGTTTGCTCTATCTATTTTGGAGAAATTATTTAGGTTACTAAGAAAATCAAAAACAGTGTGATGATATTTTATTTGATCAAATCTGTCTTCTATTTTTGATAAAGCTGTGTCTAATAACAAAAAATAAAAATTAATTTTTAATAAGTCTTGAGGATTTTTTGGAGCCTCATCCTTACTCTCATAATCAAAAAATCGTTTATTTGTTCGCGGCCTTAATAAATCCTTTTTCTTTTCTTAGCTAATGGACATCAGTCTTTGGTAACACTTTCCCGGATCGAGGATAGCATTTGACTGACCCCTCCTTTGAAAACTTAGCTTTTTGAAATTTTCATTTTCATTCAATGGTTTTTTATAATGCAAAATACCAAATTCGTCATTATACATAAAACACTTGGCATCATGTTAAAGAAAATTTTCATCGTTTTCATCAGTTTTCTTAATCTGAAGCGATCCTTCGTGCCTCTTCCACAGTCACCTCATGCCACATATAGCATGTAGACAGCAGTCGAAAATTATCAAATTAAACGTCCATAACTGACGTTTGTAAAATGCTCTGTTTGATGTCAACATTGGTGTAGGTAAACATTGTTGTAAGTCGAAACAATAGGTTCTTTTTTCTTTTCTGTCAGAATATTTATCCTTTTTCTTTTCTGCATAGGCCAATTCTGCTTCAGTTATATGTTGCTCGTATTCAACTTTTAATATGGAGAGAGCAGGTTCTTCCGCAAACTTTTGTTTCCACGTGTGACGCTTTTCCCCCTCTGTGGTGTCTGGTTCTCGGGCGCCTTTCTGAAACTGACCTGCGGGGGAATAGGAAGTGCGGATAGCTAGTCGTAGGTCCAGGGAAAGGAACACAATCACTAGATATGTCTATATTATTTATAACTAGGTTTATTGATATGTTATTTACAATGTGTGAATGAAAATAGAAAAACTGGAAAAGCTGCCCTGAGGCATTTACTGAATGTACTTTTTGATTTATCCTGACTCTATGTATACCAATATTTACTGAACTTATATTTACTGTACTGACTGATACGCTATGTATTCGATAGCAAAATAAAACTGAATTTACATTTACTGTACTGACTGAGACGTTGTGTATTCTATAGTAAAGCAAAACTGAGTTTAACTCCGCGTCTATCGACTCTGTCGGATTTCTCGCAGACTCACCAACCCATTGTCTATGAACGTAGTCAAGTCTACAGGGAACTGTGGACTTAGTTGAGTCGACAGGGAACTGTGGACACTCTCTCAGGCTTCTATGTTGAACCGGGAACGGCTGCTGCATAGAATCGGCTTCTAGGCTGAACCGGGAACGGCTGCTGCATAGAATCGGCTTCTAGGCTGAGCCGGGAACGGCTGCTGCATAGAATGATCTTCTAAGCCTGGTGGCGTAGTATTTATACCCAGCTCGGGCCGAGTTTGGTTTGAACGCGCGCGTTTATGGTGTGGGAACTTTGCCGGTGTTCTGAATGGTCTAAGGGCGGGGTCTCATGGCGGTTCTGATTGGCTGAGGGCCAATGTTTGAAAACCATTTTTAGCGACTTTATCACGTTACGAAAATATAATTTTCCAGCTTTTCTACGTTTAACAAGATCAGGTATAATGCAGTTCCAGCTTGGGTGTCTCGCATTCTAGTCGCCCATGACGATGACTTTCCTGCCTACGTTCAGAAGTGTATTTAACTCGCGATGTGTAAAATGATTTTTTGGGTTATTATATATGGCAATGATGTGGGTGTTATCGGCGAGTTTGATGCATAATGATTCGATGCTTGTATGTGGTATGGTGATGCGTGTGTGCGGTATGGTGTGTTTTACCAGCACGGCGACACCACCGGCTGGTACATGAGTTTGATGAGGGCGATCTTGTGTAGCCTTTGATTGTGATTTTGTGTGCGGGGGTGAGACGTGTCTCGCTGATGAGCATATGAACATTGTGCGAATGAAGAAAATGAATGAGTTCTGCTTTTTTATAGAAAATGCCGTTTGCGTTCCAGGAGTATATGTTAGTCATTTAGATATTGTATAAGTGAATGGATGAGGCGAATGTCGTGAATTTTGTGAATTTATCTTCAGCACTAGTGGTAGTGGCAAGGATATCGTGTAGGGCTCTTACAGCTTTTAATAGATTATCTAAATTAATCAGACTGTTTAGTCGTTTAATTTCCGACATTAAGTCGCTAACTTTTTCTGTGCCACTAGTGCTGAAGGCGTTGGTGTTGGGGGCGGTTGCTACCAGTTGAGTGGCGGCGGCGGCTGTAGTCTGTTGGGGGGCAGGTACTGTCCGTTGAGAGGCGGTGGCGAACTGTCGCAGTACTGGACGCTGGGGTAATGCGGGAAAATGGTGGGCGGCCAGGGGGGCGGGGGCGGCTGGTACCTGGTAGCTGGGGGCAGCGGAAGCGTAAGCTGGCTGCTGAGTCCAGGGATTGATGCCTGGAGATGGCGCTGGTATGTACCTGGGGGCAGCTGGCTGCTGTGTCTGAGGGGGGCGGCGGGACTGCTTCATCCGCAGCTTGAATAGGTAGACTGGGCATTCTACATTGTTGGCCGGGTGTGGACCACCACAGTTGGCGCATTTGGCTGGCAGGCCCGGGTCTTTGTTGCATGTGCGGGTCTCGTGTGGGGCGGCGCACTTAAGGCAACGTGGTTCTCGCCCGCCAGGAGATGCGGGTGTGAAAGAGGTGCCGCACATCTCTTTGAAGAGACGTCAAGGTCACGTCTGTTGCCGTCACCACCAGGTAGAGGGGCCTGAAATTGGTATTCATTAGAAATGTTTTAGAAACTTTAATTTTGTATTTTGCGCGTAATGCCTCTGTAACCTCCTCTGGTTTGGTTTACTGTCCAGACCCCGGAGCACGAAGGCGTGCGTCTTATCGCGAGTGTCTGTGTAGGTATGATACTCTACTTCGTTTTCTCGAAGTATATATATATATATATATATATATATATATATATATATATATATATATATATATATATATATTCATCTATAGGTCATATAACATTTTTTGATCGTAATGACCCCTGGAATATATGGTAAAAGTTTGTCGCTCGAGTCGTGGAACACCCTGTATATGTATCATGTCAAATCTTTTTGACGGAGTGTCAAATTCGCCTAAAGGTGCTTTAGTGTGTCTAGTATTGCATTTTTGACATATTACACAAGTTTTTGTCCAGTCAGGCAGTGAAATTTTGCGAATATGTCTGCGAAATTTAGAGGTAATGTAAGGTCGTGGTGTGCCGGTCGACATGTCGCAACAAATGAGTGTTTTGGAGTTCGAAATTTTTGAATAAGAGGTTATTTGTATATGAATTTTTGTGTGTGTGCAATTCTCTATCATTTATTTGTTCTTTGGCAATAGATTCGTAATCTATTGTTGTAGTTTGATTTATATTGTTTATTGTGCTTCTTGATAGAGCGTCGGCTACTGGATTGTTTTTACCGTTGATGTGACGTATGTCGTTTGTGAATTGTAGAATATAGTCAATTTGACGTATCTCTCTCGGACAATATGTGTCAGAATTTTTATGGAGGGCGTAAGTTAGGGGTTTATGATCTGTTATTATATGAAATGGTCTTCCTTCTAAGAAATATCTAAAAAAAATTATAGTTAGATATATTGCTAATAGTTCCCTACCAAAGGTACTATTTTTTTTTTCGGTTGGTGTAAACCCTGTTGAAAAGAAAGCGATAGGGTGCCATGTGTTGTTGTAGTATTGTTGTAGTACGGCGCCGACTCCGTTGTCTGATGCATCGACCATTATGTTGGTCATTGCGTGTTGTTTAGGGATTGTTGAGGTTGTGTAATTGATTAATGCATTTTTTAAGTTTTTGAATGCTTGTTTAGCTGTTTGGTCTAAATCTAAGGTCCTGGAGTTGGTATTTTTGTTGTCTATTAGTTGATTTAAGGGTTGTGCGATAATTAAGCAATTTGGGATGAATCTGTGATAAAAGTTTATTAAACCCAAGAATTCTCTTAGTGATTTTTGAGTTTTTGATTCAGGAAAGTGTTTAATGGATTTATTTTTTTTTGTACTGGTGTGATGCTCTTTTTCGAAATATGATGTCCCAAAAATTCAATTTCTTTTTGTCCAAATTGACATTTGTTTTGGTTGATGGTACCGTATAGTTGGAGTCTATTGAAGAGAGTCTTTAAATGTTTTTCGTGTTCTTCTGGTGTGTCACTTGCAATAAGTATGTCATCAATGTATGTAAACCAGAAATTTAGGCCACGTGTTACCTCATCGATAAAACGTTGGAATGTTTGTGCAGCATTCTGTGAGCGGTGAATTGAGCCTCTGCCTGGCCGAACCATAGCTCCGGGTCGTCGGGCCAGAATTCGGGTAGTTTGAATTATTGTGTAGCCCCGATTAATGGAGGGGATGTCGCTGGAGAAGGATCTGAATTTTCTTCAGGACTGGAGGTTGGAGAAGTATCTTGTGAAGAAGCCTGTTCAGTCATATTGGTAGAGTATAACAAAGAGTATTGAAAAGAAGGGCGGATTCCTTCTCGGGGTCACCAATTTGTAACGAAAGGATTATCTTTATTCGATTATCCTTTACGAAAGGATTATCTTTATTCGATAATCTTTTCGTTACAAATGCATGACGCTAGAATATACCAACTTAGCCCACTACATGAACGGCTAGCAAACGACTTAAACCCATTACTCCCTGCTACTCAACATCTTCTTTGTGATGCGGCTTACCCTCTTTCCATGTTCCTTATGAAACCTTACAGAGATAATGGCCATCTCAATAATATACAAATATTATTTAATACCAGACTGAGTCGCGCAAGATCGACAAATGAAAGAGCCTTCAGACAGTTAAAAGGAAAATTTCGAAAATTAAAATATTTGGACATGGCACATGGTGACATTATACCTGCTGTGGTCACAGCTGCTTGTGTTATCCATAACTTTATTCTTTTGCATGAAAATGGCATAGTCATTAATGTCGAAGAAGATTTTGAGCATGATGATGATTTTCAGAATAATGATGATGACGACAATCGAAGAGGCAATGCTGCGGAAGAAAAACGGAATAATATAGCCCGACACCTGCAATAAAAAAAAAAAAATACACCTAAGAAATTAAACAATAATTTTGTTAAAATAAAAGGTTAAATTATCTTGTTCTTGTAATTTTAAACCTTCTTCAAGGAGTTTAATACGCTTTAAATTAATTTCCTTTGCTACTTTCAATTCATGATGTATATCTTTAAGTACATTTTTTTCTATATTTAGTAATTTTTCTCTGAAAACATTGGCGTCCGTATTTCGTTTTCTTTTTGGTGTTTCGTTTGGCAAGGGATTTCTCTTGGTATTTATTTGGTCTGCTCGTGGTTGGAAATTACATTAGGATCAGGATTCGGACACTTGAAAAAGAGAATTAATCAAAATAATACAGGGATTTAAGTATCACTTGATAAAATATTTACCTCAATAGGAGTACAAGTAGACAGGGTAGGAGGAAGATTAATTATTTTATCATCTTCTAATAAATTATCAAAAAAGTCAAAAAACTCCCAACTATTTGTGCCTTTACCCGTAGACTTTTTATTTTTAACTTTATATTTTTATATGTTCCTTTTAAATTTCTTATTTTACGGTCTAAAATTTCGTTTGAAACTACATAATTGTGATTAGCAAAAGTGTTTCTAATTTCATCCCATAACTCCTTTTTTTAAATTTTGGGATCACGGAATTTTGGGCAATAGATCTCATATTGTTACAAAAGTAATTGTGTTGATTTATTATCCTATACGAAGGAATCCTCTGGAACGTATTTCTGCGTAAGTATTTATTTACGAAGTTCTTATTAAATTATTACTATTTCTAATATTACTGTATATATCCAACGTGAAATACAAATTAACCTCGAAATTAACTTGTTTGTAAATATGTATAGGTATTAATCATGAGTTTCGATTTTTATAATAAAGAAAAAATAATTACTGTAAATATATAAATAGTTACTATTGAATTAAACATAAATATTCAATTTCTCAAATATTGCAACACTGTTCTAAATACCTTTTGCTTGATCTGGAATTGATTGGGGCTGGGCTCCGGGAGGGGTTTCGCTTATCAAATTACATAACAAGAATGAAAATATATTGTAAGTAATTATAGTATATAAAGGTTTAGTAAACATGATTAAAACTTACGATTTCTGAATCTAAATAAATACTTGATTATTAATAAGAACAAATTATCTTGATTTTGTTTTATAAATGTAAAATAAATACGAAAGAATATTCATAAAAAAAACGTAATATAAATAACGGACAGGCTAAATAAAATATATACAAAATATTTCAAATATTTTATTGGTTTTTAAAATGGATTATTTTTGTATTTTTATGGCATGTTCATTGCCTTTTAAACAATTTACATTTCGTTAGATAAAATAATCTCAATTATATATATTTTTGTTAGACGATATACATTAATTGACTTCTGTGATTGTTCAGAGAAAACTGGTCATAACTGTGCTCAATTAAATTATGAAATACAAAATTAGAATTAACATTTCTCAGTATATTAGTTATTAATATGATGTTCCCAAAAATGTTGTTACAATTGTCGGCGATTTTAAATTCCCGTTCAGCAGCTTTGCAGAATTATATAACGGAACTTGAAGCTTTTACTAATTTTCCTCTTGCTTTTCTTATTTGTAATAACGAGTCTGATTCTATTGCTTTTAACTCGTTACAACATACATCACAAATAATTTTATTTTTTAATTTTTTTAACCACCCATCCTGCAATATACGACACTATTATCACTTGCATAGGTGGTAAAGTGACATGCATTTGAATAATCATGGTCATGATGTACTTGGGTCTTCTCTTACATTATCATCCATGTTCTCTTCCACCTGCAGTGTAGAATCAATTCCCCGACCAGAGGCAAATAAAACTGAAGTGGTGTCTAATGCTACAGCATTTGCTTGAGCTGCTCCTTTTATTACATTGTGTATGTGTATTAAAATCCTTTTAAATGCACTCTCAAAGTGTCGAGCGGACGGATTATGGTTAAAACCACTACGACTTCTTATGCTACTGAAAAAAATTCCAAATGGTCCTGACTATAAGTCATGAGGAAATTCATGTTATATTGCTCCAACCTGGAATAAATATTTAATATGCTCTCCATGTATATGAGGAACCCTAAAAATCCAATTTTTCTATTTTATTGAAAAATTGGTTGGCCATTTATATTTAACATCAAAACAATTTTTTTGCATTCTGCAGTTTTAGCAGGTATATATAATCAATTTCTACTATTTAAAATGTCGAACAAATTATTTAAAAAAATTACAGCACTAGCAGTATATTTGGTTCCCTCATTTTTTTTTAATTTTAAATCCTCTTCACAAAATATAAGAGCATCCGCTACGCTTGTACTAACTGTTTGTGCAGCCAGTCTCACTTTCATTTTTTCGTTGACTCAATTTAAGTGACGTTTTCTTGTTTTTGTCCTTCATTTTCTTGCAAATTGACAATTTCTTCTAAGTACTTCCAAGAAATAGTATTTCCTTCGCTAATTCGAAAATATTTTTTTCATTTCCCGCTAGCTTCATGTGGCACGCCTCAAATAAAATATGAACCCTCTTCTGGTGACAGGATGAAGGAACCATGGTTTTAAATTACTAGGATTTAAATTCGCTCCTGGTATTGTCGCCATGGATACATTTAAGGCGGCTTCGTCACATGTTAGAGATATAACAGTAATCCCTGTATCTTGTAACGTGCTTCGCGCAATGCGATTTATTACATAACGCACCCTCGTTGTTTCGGTGTGCGGCCGCTAGCCTTTACACAGTGGAGGTGGGAGCGGGTTAAGTTCGGTGATCAACCCCCAAAAGGGGTTGAATGGGCGCCACGTAATTTTTGTCCGGAAAATTACGAAAAGGTGTTAAATAAAGTTTACCTACCGTGAATATAAAAACATTGCCTGAAAACGAGAGAAAAGGCTTGTACAAATAAAAGAATACTCCCAAAGCTAAGATTAATAATACTTTAATGAATGTAAATTTTAAAGTAAAGAAGAATGTATAAATATGAATATAAATAAATGTGACGACGCGGATATATCCGACCCGACAGTACAATTATACGAAGGAAGTTGGCCAACCGACAACGCAGGGCAAGTACAGCCAGTTGAATATGCGAGGACGAATAGTCCGCGACGTATCGTAGAACAAAGTACAACAGTGCCGAATTCTGTGCCAGGCACAATATAAAAAAAACCAAAAACAACACAAAGTTGCACACTGGATTAAAGCAATCCAAATAATAAATATAACACTAATAATAATAAAAATCTAAAAAAACCAAAAATAATATTGCACTCCAAAAGTGAGTGCAAAATAAAAGTGAACGAAGCTAAGGTTAAACCAATTTTCAGGCACTCCAAAAGTTAAATGCACAATAAAAATGAACAAAAATTAAAGTTAACAAGTTTTCCAACGTCTTCAGTGCCTCAAATAAAAGTTGTTAAAAAAAATATAAAAGATGTCTGTACGACTTATCTCTAGTGGCGGTAGGTAGCCAGGAATGGTGGTGGGGATGACTGCAGTCAGTCAGCGGAATGCGGACGATGCCAGGCAACGTCACACCAGCTGGAGATGTCCACCCCGTAATCTAACTGTCCCCCGACGATGCCTTCAGCCCGTGGCGAGATGTTGGAAGATGTTACGAACAAAAGAAAAAAAAGGTCGCGAACCACTAACACTTAAATTGATCCCCACGTGGGAACTCCGCGGGAGGTTGATTCACAAATCACCAAAAACCTCCTAACGAAATACGTAATCCGGCGATTGATCCCCAAATAAGGGTAATATTCCCTACGAATATTTTACACTCGACCGGAATTACTTTAAGTCATTCTGACCCGCAACTCAAATTTTCTTCCACACGTTCGCCCGCTTGAAGTTACTTACGATAAGTCCCCGGATCTTACTTAAGGCAGGGAAAAATAATTTAAATTCCGGAAAGAGAGAAAGAGGGTAACCATAGCCTTGCGCACAACAAATCTACTTAAATAAAACGTGTTACGCTCATAATTTTTAGTATAGGATAGGGGTAATTTAAGGATAGTAGGATGGGATAATAGTTGTATGTTAATGTTTTAAATAAATAAACTAAATTAATACAAAAATAAATCCAACCAATTTAAGTCTATTTATTTACCAGACAAATTCAAAATTTACCGCCGCTACACTACGTTGTGAACGTAGCGCTCAGCTTATACGATCACCGCAAAGATAAATCTAATTAAGAAATGTCACCAAAAATTAACCTAAAACTGAAACTAGAATAATAAACTGCGAAATAGACTATTTAATTTTGACAAATGAAGCTACCAAATTTAAAGAAACATTAAGTAAGTGAATTTAATAGAACTATGAAGTACAAATAATATCATTACGGCATAAAATATCGTTTTTCAGGTCATGAATGGAAACGAAGGAACGGCAGGTATAAAATTAAGGAAATTGGAACAAAGGACCAAATTAGAACGTAACAAATCCCTCCCCAACTCCCGTGAGGGAAAATTCCTAAAATTTTTCCTCAATACAAAACCAAATAAACAAAACAAACTACAAATCATTATCGGAAACTTTGTCGTCATCATCATCATCAATAGGGCCTGGTTTTAAGTCCTTTACATGCCATATGCCACGCTCTCTACCACTTTCATCTTCTAGCTCATAAGTGACAGACGAAATCTTTTTACGTACTTTAAACGGTCGTACGTATTTAGCCGCTAACTTGCTTGCAAAATTATCTGCTGCGTTAGACAATTTAAAGTTTCTACGCCAAACCTGCTGCCCTTCGTGATAAAAAATCGGTCTTCGACGAAGATTATACCGCGTCCTGGCTTGAGCCTGCGCATGATCCAGCCGTTTACGCACCTCTGCGTAAATTTTCACGAACCGCGCTGGTCGCTGCTCGCGCACATCTTCACGGTCAAAATGGAGATCACCATTGTTGTCTATAGCGTCCACTTGATAATCTCGACCACTCAGTATCTGCTCGCGCCCAAAGTTCACGAAGTACGGCGTGAGACCAGTGGCTTCATGAACTAACGTACGAATGGCACAAGTAACGGAGGGTAAGTAATGATACCACTGTTGTTGATGGTCTTTAATGTATGAAGATAACATCGTTTTTATCACTCTGTTTACCCTTTCTGTGGGATTGTTTTGTGGATGATAGAGCGCATTAAAGAGAAGAGTGGCGTCGTATTTCGCACAAACATTGCGAAATTCCGAACTGCGAAACTGAACTCCGTTGTCGCAGACGATATATTGTGGCGCACCAAATAATAAGAAAACATGTTCCTCCATGAAGCCAGATATTGTCTGCGCTGTCGCCGTTCGAAGAGGAAATGTAAGCACAAATTTGCTAAAATAGTCACACACAACTAAAATATATCTGTACCCTTTTGTAGATGGTGGCAGTGGCCCCATTAAGTCTGTACTGATGAGTTGGAATGGACGAAATACCCGCGGCCGAGTACCCATTAAACCTGGTGGACTTTTCTGCACCACCTTTTGCTCAGCGCATACAATACATCTATTAACGTACGTCACCACGTCAGCCTTCATTTTAGGCCAATAGTACTTCTGTTTCAATTTATTGTAGGTTTTAGTGATGCCAGGATGTCCCGATGTTGGCGAATCATGCATTTGCTTCATGACTTCCTTGCGCTGGTCTTTGGGAATTACTCGTTTCCAAGAGAACTCTTCATCAGTAAGATCAGGATGTCGAGGTCGAACATGCTTGTATAAGATATCGCCGTGTATTTTCCAGGTAGAAAATTTTCGCGACTTACTTTCTATGACTTTTTGTTTCATTTTCAAGTACCATTTATCGGTTGTAGGAATCTGAGCAGCACTAAATGAAATTGTCTCGATTTTCGGCACAGAACGCGAAAGACAGTCTGGGACTACATGATCTTTCCCTTTCCTGTGTACGATCTCAAAATCGTACTGCTGGAGCTTAACAGCCCAACGGCATAATCTACCAGAGGGATCTTTTAGATGGATGAGCCACGTCAATGAGGCATGGTCTGTGACGACTGTGAAACACGAACCCTCTAAATAGGGGCGAAGTTTTTGTATTGCCCATACAACTGAAAGGCATTCCCGCTCAGTGGTGGAATAGTTGCGTTCATGTTTCGTCAATGACCGGCTCAAAAAACATATGACGCGTTCACCGTCCGAATCTTCTTGCGTCAGTACCGCGCCTAAGCCATAACCACTCGCGTCGGTTTGAACCACAAAGGGCTTCGAAAAATCAGGGCAATTCAAAACCGGAGCAGAGATCAGACATTCTTTCAGCCTCTGAAATGCTTCTTGACACTCTTCCGTCCAATGCCACTTCCGATTTTTCTTCAACAAATTTGTGAGTGGAGCACTGATGGTGGCAAAATCCTGAACAAACCTACGATACCAGGACGCCATGCCCAAGAAACTGCGTACGTCAGCCACACTATTTGGCGTCGATATCCCCAATATAGCATTTACCTTGTCAGGATCAACCCTCAACCCACGCTTATCTACAACATACCCCAGGTAACGTAGTTCTGACCTGAAAAATTGACATTTGTCTTTATTCAGGGTCAAACCCGCCGCAAAAAGTCTATCAAAAATCGTCTGTAAAATTTCTAGATGCTGCTCGAAACTTTCGGAGATGACGATTACGTCATCCAGATAAACAAAGACGAAAGGCTCAAGATCAGCCTGCAACACCTCGTCAATTAAACGCTGCCAGGTGGCTGGGGCATTTGTGAGCCCAAATGGCATCCGCTTAAACTGAAACAGTCCACGTCCTGGAATTGTGAACGCCGTGAACTCTCGACTACACGAACTCATCGGAATTTGCCAGTAAGCTGATTTTATGTCCAATGAACTTAAGTACTTGGCACCTCTTAATCTATCTAAAATTCCAGAAACGTAAGGAATTGGATACGCATCCTTTTTTGTGACTTTATTAAGCCTCCGGAAGTCTACGCAAAAACGGTAGCCGCCATCTTTCTTCGGCACCATCAAGATAGGTGAACTCCAAGAACTTGAGGAAGGCTCAATAATATCCTCAGCTAACATCTTCTTCAGTTCAGCATCGATATGTTGCTGAATCGCTGGTGAAACTGGGTAATAGCGCTGCTTGACCGGTTCCGATTCCGCAATTATTTTATGTTGTACTCTTGATGTACATCCAAGTTTTCTTGGCATACGTTCCCAATTTTTGTCCAACATAGTCTGTAGTTGTAGTTTCTGTTCGTCTGTTAAGTCTGATGTCATTGTATCCTGTACATTTAATGTCGCCAATCCCGTAAAATTCCAAACATCCCTTCTTAAATCAGGTACAATCCCCATTGTGCACCAAAAATCCATCCCTAAGATAATACTGCTGGTGACATCCGGAACGACTAAAAATTTAATCAATTTAATTTTGTCCATGAGAAGAACGGGAACAGTAATCGAACCCAAACTCACACATTCTTTTCCGTCTGCAACCGTGCAACCGGGTGCATCCGATTTATCCAAATATAAATCCATCCCTTTTAGCATCTCCCAACCTTCCCTACCAATAATGGACCTAGTGGCTCCCGAATCCAAGAGCCCTAAAATCTTACAACCAAAGATTGAGATCTCCAAATAAGGACGCTGATCTTGACCTAAGTGTGAGATAATAAAGTTAACTATCGCCAAGTTCTTTTCATTCTCCAGGTGTGTGGCCGCCAGAAAGGAGGGTGAAGACACGACACGACCCTTTAGTGTCCCCCCCGCGCGTTTCCCGAGCACTTGGGACACGAGTTGACTGTCACGTCTGCCTTCCCACATCGAAAACAGTGTTTACGTTTCTCTTTCTTGCAGTCCCGCGCTATATGACCCTTTTCGTGACAGTTCCAGCAAGTTAATTTTCCTCCGGATTTAGAGGAGGTGGAAGCGTCTGCAGCATTAACCGACGTTGTTTTAGCGCGACCATGGTAAGCTAAATCAGATTCAAGTAAATTTTTCTTACTTGATGGAGGGGGTTGAAATTTTTCTGCCATGAGCCGATTTTTTTCAAGTTGTTTACAAACAGTTTGTAGCTGTTCAACAGTGGTGATTTCTGTTAATCCAATTCCCCGAATATAATAGGGTAATACATTCCTGCGCAACACCTGTAACTTCGCTTCTTCCGTAGGTGGTTTCGGCATTCGTTTAAACAAATTTATCATACTCGCCATATAAGCACCTACCGTTTCATCCGCACCTTGTGTCCGTGACCGAATTTCATCCCACAACGCCATTTCATAATCAAATGGCTCGTATTCATCTTTCAACAGCCTGACGAAATCATCCCATGATTTTATTTTTGAACGCGCTGAACGATACCACGTTAATGCCTGTCCTCGCAGCAGCTCTATCGCAGAATCACACAATTCCGACTCGGAAACGTTACGCGAAATACGGTAATCATTCACCCTTTCCAAAAATGCATTGACACTAAGCTCGTGTACATTGCCATCGAACTTGATATCCCAGTGCACTACCGGAATCTGTTTCCTCCTTACAGCAGGTGGTGTAGTTTTTTTATTGACTGTAGATTCTACTTTCGCTTCTGCTTGTCTCTGACGTTCCTCTTGTTCGTCATTTTTCTGAAGCAGTCTATCTTCTTCAGCCCTAATCCTATCGTTCAGTGTTTTTACCGATGTTTTAATGTCTTCGTCATTGCTCTCGATTCTCGCTAATCGGGAAATGACATGTTGAATTTTAGTGCAGATTTTCTGAAATTCGTAACTTGAACCCAATCCAGAAAAATTGTCAATAAGCTCCTGGATTTGCACAATTTT
This sequence comes from Harpalus rufipes, assembly GCA_951394225.1. Classification (NCBI taxonomy): domain Eukaryota; kingdom Metazoa; phylum Arthropoda; class Insecta; order Coleoptera; family Carabidae; genus Harpalus; species Harpalus rufipes. Next base: position 24,508,340 of record OX596289.1, read on the forward strand.
TGCTGAACAAATATCTATTTCGGTAGATGAGTCTAATTCATTGACAGGATTGTTAACGATCTGCCCTACTTCCTCCTTCCTTAATTTTTTTGCCAACTCCTGTCTCATAGCCTGTACCGTTAATGTATTTGTTCCGCGAATTCCCCGCACGACCAATTCGTACTCCAATTCATCCCTACTCAACCTTGAAGTTTCCATACCGACGGAAAATGGCAAAAATATACAAAAAAAAAAAATCCTGTTAATGTAACAAGGAACAAACAAATATGTACCAATAAAGGTACAACCAACAATAAAACTATATGAAATTTAAAGCCTAATTTTTTTTTTTTTTTTTTCAGAAGTTCCCCAAAATCTAAATCCCGACCACAAAATATAACAGTATAATCAGCTAACCATACGGTCCTAAACAAACGATTTGGCCCTTAACAATGAAAGTCGCGTTTTGATACAACGAACCCCAAAAAAAAAGCTAAATGGCCTCTAACAACGATATGGCCCCCTAACGTTTCGGGCCCCTAATGTTTATGGCCCCTAACAACGATCAAGGCCCCCTAACGTTTATGGCCCCACGTTGGGCGCCAAAATTTGTAACGTGCTTCGCGCAATGCGATTTATTACATAACGCACCCTCGTTGTTTCGGTGTGCGGCCGCTAGCCTTTACACAGTGGAGGTGGGAGCGGGTTAAGTTCGGTGATCAACCCCCAAAAGGGGTTGAATGGGCGCCACGTAATTTTTGTCCGGAAAATTACGAAAAGGTGTTAAATAAAGTTTACCTACCGTGAATATAAAAACATTGCCTGAAAACGAGAGAAAAGGCTTGTACAAATAAAAGAATACTCCCAAAGCTAAGATTAATAATACTTTAATGAATGTAAATTTTAAAGTAAAGAAGAATGTATAAATATGAATATAAATAAATGTGACGACGCGGATATATCCGACCCGACAGTACAATTATACGAAGGAAGTTGGCCAACCGACAACGCAGGGCAAGTACAGCCAGTTGAATATGCGAGGACGAATAGTCCGCGACGTATCGTAGAACAAAGTACAACAGTGCCGAATTCTGTGCCAGGCACAATATAAAAAAAACCAAAAACAACACAAAGTTGCACACTGGATTAAAGCAATCCAAATAATAAATATAACACTAATAATAATAAAAATCTAAAAAAACCAAAAATAATATTGCACTCCAAAAGTGAGTGCAAAATAAAAGTGAACGAAGCTAAGGTTAAACCAATTTTCAGGCACTCCAAAAGTTAAATGCACAATAAAAATGAACAAAAATTAAAGTTAACAAGTTTTCCAACGTCTTCAGTGCCTCAAATAAAAGTTGTTAAAAAAAATATAAAAGATGTCTGTACGACTTATCTCTAGTGGCGGTAGGTAGCCAGGAATGGTGGTGGGGATGACTGCAGTCAGTCAGCGGAATGCGGACGATGCCAGGCAACGTCACACCAGCTGGAGATGTCCACCCCGTAATCTAACTGTCCCCCGACGATGCCTTCAGCCCGTGGCGAGATGTTGGAAGATGTTACGAACAAAAGAAAAAAAAGGTCGCGAACCACTAACACTTAAATTGATCCCCACGTGGGAACTCCGCGGGAGGTTGATTCACAAATCACCAAAAACCTCCTAACGAAATACGTAATCCGGCGATTGATCCCCAAATAAGGGTAATATTCCCTACGAATATTTTACACTCGACCGGAATTACTTTAAGTCATTCTGACCCGCAACTCAAATTTTCTTCCACACGTTCGCCCGCTTGAAGTTACTTACGATAAGTCCCCGGATCTTACTTAAGGCAGGGAAAAATAATTTAAATTCCGGAAAGAGAGAAAGAGGGTAACCATAGCCTTGCGCACAACAAATCTACTTAAATAAAACGTGTTACGCTCATAATTTTTAGTATAGGATAGGGGTAATTTAAGGATAGTAGGATGGGATAATAGTTGTATGTTAATGTTTTAAATAAATAAACTAAATTAATACAAAAATAAATCCAACCAATTTAAGTCTATTTATTTACCAGACAAATTCAAAATTTACCGCCGCTACACTACGTTGTGAACGTAGCGCTCAGCTTATACGATCACCGCAAAGATAAATCTAATTAAGAAATGTCACCAAAAATTAACCTAAAACTGAAACTAGAATAATAAACTGCGAAATAGACTATTTAATTTTGACAAATGAAGCTACCAAATTTAAAGAAACATTAAGTAAGTGAATTTAATAGAACTATGAAGTACAAATAATATCATTACGGCATAAAATATCGTTTTTCAGGTCATGAATGGAAACGAAGGAACGGCAGGTATAAAATTAAGGAAATTGGAACAAAGGACCAAATTAGAACGTAACAATCTTTTAAAAACTCCAAACATAAGTTTATTAAATTCGCCTTTTCTTTGCCGCATACTCCACCTGTTAAGAGGCAACCAGCAGGTACTTTCTAGTTACCGTTGGTGGCAACTACCATAAAAACTAAAGCTTCTGTTCCTTCTGGAAGGGAATCATTTTCTTCCATATCTTTAATGCCCATAATTATGTAGCCAGTAAATTTTGTACTAGTCCATTCAACCTGTTTCCTAATTGACATTCATATTTAAGGCGAGAAGATTTACGCCGTAGCTTTTACAGTGTGAAAAAATTGAAAGTTCATTTTAACCAAAACTTTATATTACCGAAGGTAAGTATTATTTACACACACACACATATATATATATATATATATATATATATATATATATATATATATATATATATATATATACCGCGTTTTTAAGGACCATCGGCATATGTAAAAACCGGTACGTACCGAACGGCGTCACGAAAGCAGTTTTACCGCGATCTGCTGCACTCATCGCGACCTGATAATAACCGCACTTTAGGTCAATAGTTGACATATACACAGTGTTGCCGGTGTCGTGTAGCAGTTGATCTATTCGTGGCATTGGGTATGGGTAACTGTCCGTCACTGTGACTGCGTTCAGACGACGACAGTCTATGCAGAGACGCGTCGATCCGTCCTTTTTCGGCACCATTACAATGGGAGCAGCCCATGGTGATTCGCATTCCTCGACAAACCGTTCTTTCAACATGGCGTCGATCTCGTTTCGAAGTAGCGTCTTCTTGGGCGCAGACATTTTGTAGGGCGGCAGCGCAATAAGTGCGTGGTTTCCGACGTTAATTGAATGCTCAGCAAACGGCGTCGGTTCTCTCCCTTGTCCAAATATATCTGAGTTGGCTTCGATAAAGACGTCCAGTTTCTTGCACTGATCTGGATTCAGCGTAGAACCTTCAACATTTCGCATTTCGCTTGAAATGTAGCTGAGACACGCGTGATTCGGTGATACATCTGACATCGACTCCTGTTCCAAATCGAACACAGTCTGCGGACTGTCGGCGAAACACCACGTACGTTGCGCATTGTTCAAAATTATTTCAGGGTTGAACAAGAAATCAGCGCCAAACAGTGTTGAGTTATTCATAGCATTTGGGAATACAATGAATGTCGTCTTAATTTTCCGATCTTCGAGTATTACGTCCACCGTGGCAACCAAGACCGCCTCGCTACGCGATGCACCACCCGCGAGCGTTGTTGTTAACTCCGTCTGGTCAAAGACCTGTCCTATCGCGACCATTACGTCGTACAACGAACGACTCGCGACACTTTGTTGAGCAGCGGTGTCTACATAGCCCGTACCTGTTACTTCCAGAATTTCCACATGGAAGATGGGTCTCGCGCGCGGATTAATTTTTTTGGTGTCTGTTTCTAGAGAACAGAAACCCGCACTTGGTCCAGCACTTACACTTGTTTTGGTCTTTTGGCATGTGGCGCACTTACTTCGGATAACACCTGGTGCTCCGCAACCATAACACGACACAGCAGGCTTTTTCTCTTCGTGGTTCGCCGTGCGACGGGAGGCTTGTTTCTTGCAGGCGGATTCCACGTGTCCGAAATTTCGGCAAAAGGTACATCGTGGCCGTAATTTCCGTGGGGCGGCTGACTCTACAAAGTCTCTTACTCGCGGTTTCGGAAACTTCAATGTGTTCCTCTGCAATCCTTGCAAGCTTGAGTAAGTCATCAAAGGATTTTACTTCTTCACGGCGTACTCGTTCTCGAATTGCTTGGTTTAACAAGCCATAAACCATGTCCAGCTGAACGGACTGAGCGAGAGTTGGAGACGGCAGTAGGGCGAGAAGTGCACGACATTTACATACGAAGATATCTGTCCTCATTCCAAAATCTTGCTCATGTGCAAATAATTCTCTGTAATTCCTGTGCGCGGGCTTTTTCGTCCCAAACGCCGTCCGAAGATTTGAGATAGCATCCTCGAATTTCTCGGTGCTGTCTTTGATTCCTGCCCACCATTCGGCAGCCAGATTGGTGAGAAGCATGGGGAGGCGTTGCAGCGCGTTTGCATCGCTGATGTCTGCACAATCCTTATATGCTTGTATAGCGTCAATAAACGTCTCGACGTTTGACCCTGAGGCTCCATCGAAGCGAGATGTGCATCTGTGTTGTTAGATGGGGGTGTTTCCACTCGAAGTGAAGCATGGAACCCTCTGATGAGCTCCTGTAGTTGGTTAGCTGTCATTTGAATGAGGGCAGCCATATTTGTTTCAGGCTGAAAATGGTGACGAGTTGATTGCCGTAGTTGTCTCTTTAGTGGCGTGATGGCGCTGGTGTCGGGCGCTGTGTGCAGTGAGCCAAGATAGCGACGACTGATGCGCTCTAAATCCAAGATGGCGGCAACTGATGTGCAGCGAACACGCCGGGTCTAAGCTGACGACACCCGTGGTGATGCACCCAAACACAAAACACGCACTTTCACTTTTCACTGTCTGATTTTCCCGCTGCACTAAATCGGGCCCCACGTCGGGCGCCAGTGTAACGTTTGATGTTATTTAGATAAAAAAAGTTGTATTTAAAAGGGGTCGTAACCGATTATAGATTTAGCGGGATAAAATAAGGTCGGGAATTCACACAAAGGGAAAACTGAATTTATTTAACAGGAAAAACACTAGGAAATTTATTGAAATGAAACACTGAGCAAAAGAAACTAAAACGGTACTTGAACAAATTTGAAATGCGGCAGCTAACAATAAAACAAAACAAAGATATATAAAAAAATACGAGAAAGCCTAAAATAGATGCGCTCGACTTCGGTACCCATAGCTCACTAGTGAAAGTTGACGTGGGCGAACGGCATCTGGCTTTTCATCCCTCTTCCTTCTCGGAAGGTATTCCCCCTGGTTATCCAGAACCTGGCCTAGAAAAATACATTGAGGGGTTCGAGAGTACATCCCCTCCTGGACTCCTAAAGTTTACAAGCATTCATCCGAACTTAGATGGGTTCGAGATTAAGGCTAGTCCTGGATTCCCAAAAGGGCGCCCGCTACAATATTTATTTTAAAATTAGAATACACCACGAAACGAAAGTTATTTTAAACAATGTAACAAGATTAAGAAGTTTTTTTATTCCGATATCTTATTTACTAAGGTAGATAGAGGTACTGAATTAATCGACTTAAAATATATTGGATTATAATTCGTTTGTTGGTTTTAATAATAATTTAGACGTTTTATTTTTTATTTCCAAACAATATATTATTAAGAACACTTGCGCCTCTAGTGAGCAATGCTCAAACGAGACTAAACAAATCTCTATCTCTAGTTGTCTCTGTTTGGCCAGCCGAAATGAAAACAAACCAAAAGAAGTTTTGTCTATTTATATTATGTCGTTGGTGTACACAATTATTCTAACTCGAATTAAAATAATATATTTATTAAAAGTGTGATTGTGAACGAAAATAATGAAATAACTAAAACAAATGAAGGCGTATTATGCGAAGTTGTTGCAGAAGGTGAGTTCTTACTTTTTCCAAACAAGTAATGATATTTAACTTGTATTAATTTTTTTTCCAGGAAAACCAAATGTAATTAATGTTCATAGCCGAAGAGTTTCTGTTGGCAGCTGGAACATCAAAAGAGCAGACACCACATACACCACAGAAAGGTAAATTTTTGGTTGTAAAACAAATATGTAATATCAATATTATACTGTGGAAGTTATAGAATGGGGAGATCCTGATACCAAATTGTTGTTGGACAAATATGACCAATATATTGAACAAATAGCACCTTTTAAGGAATTTAAAAATAAAAAAAATCATGTGGGCCAAAGTGGCCAAGGATATTGAGGAAATTTTATGCATAGAGAGAAAACCAAGTCAGTGTGAAAATAGGCTGAAAACAGTATTGAAGCGAAAAACTAAAATTTGTCGTGAAAATCGTGTTTGGTGTAACAAGAAAGAACCCATAATATGAACCAGAAATAGAAAAAATGAAAGCAAAGAACGATAGCATGCAACCCGAACTTTTGATAGATGTCAGGGAAATGAAAACAAATAAAACTATAGAAAAACCTAACAAAAAAGAAAAAGTATACAAAATATCTTACACTAGGGAGATATTATTCACAATTAACTGATTTTACATGTTAATCTCCCATGTGTTGGTCGGCCTAAGACACCCGGTATATAGAATGCACTCTTTTAATTTAATTTTTTCAACAATTTCAGGCATAGAGTGTATAGATGGTACCCATATACGAATAATAGCTCCTAAAAAGTATCACACTTCATATATAACCGAAAAAAATTGTCATTCTGTTCTGATTCAAGGAGTTTGTGATCATAAACTTCTTTTCACCGATGTTTACGCAGGAGAGGCAGGATTTATACACGATTACACAATGTACAGAAGATCCGATCTTTGTGTAAATATCTTGAACGAAGCATTTATTTCTCACAACGATAGCCACCTAATTGGGGATCTAGCATATAAACTAGAGACTTATATGTTGGTGGAATTTAAAAATAACGGAAGACTAACTAATCGACAAATTTTAATTATGTTCTAAATAAATCAAGAGTTGAAATAGAAAACGCATTTGGTCTTCGTAAAGGAAGATTTAGAAAACTAAAATTTATGGAAACTGTTCGCTTGGATATAATTTCTCTTCTAGTAATATATTCTTGTATATTACATATGTTTGTTAAACACAGGTATGTTAGATGGAATCGTTAATATGGGAAACGAAATTCAAGAAATTGTAATTAACAACGCAGATAATGTACCAGATATTAATGCCGAACAGAAACGAGAAGCTGCTAATAATAAACTCAATAATATTATGAATCCTTTGCCTATTATAATAAAAACATTTAAACAACAGTAATGTTTTACCACTTTCTTGTGCAGTTATATTTTGAAACTCTGCTTTATACACAGCTTTGTGAAATAAAAATGTTAATAAACTGCTGAAATTTACATATAAAAAACTTATGAAAAACGCGTGATCTCGAAATACCTGTAGTAGTAAATACATTTTAATTCATATTTATGCTGTATGATGTATGAAATACCTTTATAGATGTGTGAAGTTAATAAAAAAAAAACTCTGTTTCTTGTAAGTCAACGTACAAATAAAATAAGATTCTGTTTCTAATAAAACTTTCATACGAGTAATATTAATTGTTATCAGGTTGTATTGCCTTGATTATTTGTTCAAAAATATCATTAAAATGATCTAATCTCGTCGTTTTATCTTGGTGTCTTTTATTGACATCGCTTTCACGTTGTTTACGTTTTATCTGAGACGTGTTCTCAAATAAACAACTTTCATTATGGGGTCTCATGGCCGTGTGGCTGAGTGTCTGGTCGCGAATCTGGGGGACCGGCTTTCGATCCCGACCGAAACCAAAAAATACATCGAATTCTAATGGCACAAAATTGACTCCTGTGGCGCACTGTCCACGCCAGCAATGAGTGCCCGTGAGGTGACGCCTGGTAATTGCCCGCACGGTACAAATATTCCATCATTACCGATATCTGTGTACGAAGTAGATTGGCACACCCAGCAATGGGTAATATGCCGTGATGGAATATTTATTTATTTATTTTATTATTTTCCGGCTCAGATGAAGATGAATTCCTTAACTTCAGGCGCGAAGAGCTATTGCAAGTGGCTTCTGCTGCAATTTCTGGTTTTCTGTGCATAAATTTGGTCATAATATCGAAATACTCCCAATGCCGCCTGTTTTTTTCCAGATTTATTGTTATGTAAAAGAACACTTTTATATGTTCTTAATGCTTTCCATTTTGTTTTTACTTGTTTCACACTTTCGACAGCATTTAATAAAAAAAGTGTGAGTTCTATCTTCCACATTCTCTTTTCTACTTCTCCCTCTCTGTAATCTTCCCTCGGATCATTTTCGCTCGTCTCACACATCTGTATTATTGCAAATTCTGATTGAACGGTCTACACTCATATTACTTCTTGAGCTAAAATATAACAACATTAACTAACTGAAAAAATACGTGTACCTATAGTTTTTCTTACTGTGCTTATTTTGCGATAGAACATTGTTTTCAGATATTAGTAGTTCGTCACCATTTTTTTTATTACTGCATGTGTTGCAGGAGATATTGTTTCCATGTTTGTGTAATCCATCTTAAGGAAAAATAGATGAACAAAACGAGGCACTGAGGCAAACAAACTACACAATAATTAACACATAACCCTAAACTCAATCTCAAACTTGTTATTAACCGCCGAAAAATAACCTAATACGCATGTCCACTCATTGAATCCCATGTAAAAGGTGGAGTAAATCGATTTAACTCTTTTAACTCCACTCCGTGTACCCGAACGATCAAGGAGTGAGATCTATATACTCTATTGTACATTCCCGAACGATTATAGGAACAATTGGAGTCAAAAGAGTGAAAAGTGTTAGCAAGTCGAACGTACTACGGATAGGAGGTATGGTGGTTATGAAGCAATACATAAAAGGTTTTGTATAAGACACCTTGGCACAATGGAAGTTTTATTTTGGTAGGAAATATATGGGATTCTGCAGAGTTTAATTCAAATTAGAATAGATATCGCAGAAACAGTAGATATTTATTTAATTGAATGGAACCATGGAGCTAGGAATAAATATGGAGGGAGCGTATACCGATACTATAGGCGAGGGGAATGAAGCCTAGTGAGGACGGACGTATACATGTATTGGTCCCGAGCTAGAGTGGGGATCTCGCGGTATTTTTGAAATACGAAATGCGAAAAATGTGTAACTGTAACAATGTCATTACTTTAAAAAAAAAAAAAAAAAAATTAGTGATAATTATATTTCTTATGAAAATAAATTTAATACAATTTGCAAATATTAAACAATAAAAGTATACATATTAAATTACATTAATAAATAATTATTTATCTTTTCTTCACTCCAATTTAAAAATCTGATGTGGCCAGCACATGACTTTCCGTGAATTTTATCTATTTTATACAAATCTCATACAAAAAGTCACTTGTAAAAGATTATGTATTTCTAGTAAATTTATATCACGGACATGTTACAGGGGTATATTAAAAAATAAATAAATGTGATTTAGATCATTTTTATTATAAAAAAAACCAGCCTTCTAGTAACCTGTAAACAATGTCATTCTATTATTCCAAGTTCTAATATTTAGGGATTATCAATATTTGTTTTTGCTAAAAAATGCAACCTAACTTTAAAATATTTATTACATATAGATTTAATCAAATGAACTATATGATTTCCAGGGGCCCATGTTCAAACAATGTTCATGCAACGTAAAAAAAATGTCTGTATTTATAAACTTTTTTAAAACATTTAAAGACATATGAAGTATAACATTTTTTGTGTGATATATTTTCCTATCGTCTTCTTGTAAACACCTTTTTAATAAAGAAAGAATAACAATAAAAATAGTCCAAAATATATCACTAGGCACAAAACACCAGCTAAATTAAATAACTCAAAGGAACTTTGTTGTAAACAACGATGCAAAACAGCTACCACGCGGCAGTATGACAGATGCTCCCGACTAGTAGTGGGGAGCAGTCAGCTTGACTGAAGTTCGCACATAAGCTACCTCCATATTTATTTCTAGCTCCATGAATGGAACACATACAAATATAGCAGCCATCTTGTTCAGTACAAATGTTTTTATGGCGCGTACAAAAGAAAACATTTTCATATATCTAGTGACATCTAGTATCAATAGTATTTGTAGTATCTATTATGTACTATTAATTGACACATTTTATATTTTTATCTCTTTTCTTCAACTGTGCATATCTGTCAATCACTCCTACATTGACACTATGATCACATACTACAGTATTAAACTATATTACAAAATTGTAACAAAATTTATATCAACACCTCCCTTCAATTTTGTAATGCTGCTTATGCTATACTAAATAATTCATTCTAAACCTCTAAACCTTTTAATAAAGTAATATTCAAGAGGTCTCTATATTGTTTAAACTGAGCACTTGGCAACTGCTTTGTAAAAAAATCTGCTTGTTGTTTATTACTCTGAATATACAACAATTTAATCTTATTTTTAGTTATACTGTCTCTAACAAAATTATGTTTAACATCAATATGCTTAGTACGTTTCGATCCTAAAGTTCAGGTCATTTTAATACAGCTTTTATTATCCTCAAAGACATTTATTGGAAAAAAAACATCAATATTTGCAATTTCTAACAACATTTGCACTATAAAAAGATTTTCAGTTATGCAAGTAGATAGTGCAACATATTTAGATTAGCACTAGACAATGTGACAATATTTTGTCGTTTTGTTTTCCAACAAATAACATTATTATTCATTTTTATAACAAAACCCGTTATACTTTTGCGGTCAACAATACTGTTCGTAAAATCAGGATCTACATAAGAAAATATAGTTGGAGGAAGAAATATTTGGAACTCATTATAGATTCTGCGAATTGGTCGTTATAAAGTTTTATGGACTTTGCGGTAATAGTACTCGGAGCCAGGTAGAGTTTTCTGTCCTGGGCCGTACCCGAAAATTACATTCAAGATGTACTTTTAAATCTGTATTAAAATAATAATTCGTTTTAAGTGTATTTCTTCTAACGTCAATTTGTAAAGTGAAAAGAGATTAAATTATTATAAGATATTTTCTAATTATGTACTTTTAAATCTGTATTCAAATAACAATGCGTTTAAAATACACTTTTTCTAACATCATTATTAAATACGGCCCATTTCTTACCCTAAAATTGATGCCTTCAAGTTCGAATAATTTATGAGTCCTGACCACAAACAAACCCAACCGTCCATAAAAGATTGTAAACCCTGCATAAGTCAGTTCCAAATATTTGTTCCTGCAACTATACGTGGATATTTGAATTTCTGCTCTTCGTACATTTTAAACCAAAATTTTCTGTTTGTTTCAAATATCTTAATACATTTTTCAGATGTTTCCAATGTTCACTAGTGTAATTATTTTAAAGCTGACTATAATAGGTAACGCAGAAACTAAGATCTGGCCTAGAACTAAGCATTATATACATGTCAACCTATCAGTTCTCGATACGGTAACTATTTATTCTTAACATTTGATTCAACTGATAATTGAAGTTTCCGTTGTATAGGCAAAGTAGAAAGTTTACAATCGAACATTCTTAATTTATTCTTTTTAGATTATGGTGCTCTGGTACCTCGTGATGGATATTGTTAGAATAAGATTTCTTTTTTCGCGTTCTAGAGGTAAGTGTGACAAAACCAAAACGTTTCGGGAATTGAACAATTCCCATCTTCAGCATACATGGTTCACAAAAAATCGATCCAAGACAAAAACATTTAAATTTAAAATTTGGTTACATAGTGTTGTCTAGGCCGCCTTTCCATATTCAACATCCCCGAGCGGTGCGAAAAAATCTTCACCTTCATGCTAAGGTTGTGAGGGAGCAAAGCGACTAAATTGTGTCGGTTGTAATCTTTGACATTTTCAACTTTAATTGAACGAAACGAATAGATTTCAGCCGCCATCTTCGATATGACCTATAAGACGACTCAGATATTATGTATTTTTTTTATCAACTTTCGTTTCTAGATCTTCTTAAAATAAAATAATATCGTCAACGTATACTAAAATAAATGTATCATTACTCAAGTACAAAGAAGTATCTTTTAGTGAACGTTTTAATTTAATTTAGGGTCTTCTCCAAGTCCAACAAATATATTCATATGTTTTACATTTTTTTTTATATCCGTACCATTCTGCAAAAGGTGTTTTTCATAGGCTTTTGTTGGTAAAGAGTTTTGCATATAAGTACGAGGGGCATTCAAATATAAACGAGCCTTTTACTTCTGAGGGCCTAATAAGTGTGTCGGAGATAGGCGAACCATCGGAAAAGGTAGGGGGGGATCCGCTCCAGACGACTCAAGGCCCAGCTGACCGCCCGACCGATTTCGTTAGCTGTCCTCACAATGAGCGAAAGAGAGGTTCATCCGTCGATTGCGCAACTCATAATTATAAAGTTTTTAACGAAGGAAGGCGTTAAACCACGCGAAATTCGGAACCGACTGCTTGCACAGTTCTGGGAGAATACACTTTCATGGCCACGAGTGCAAGCTTGGTGTGCAGAGTTCAAAGAAGGGCGTGAAAAAGTAGAAAATGTGAGTCACCGAAGACGCCAAAACTCGCTTGTCAGCCAGGAAGGTGATGTCAACTGTGTTTTGGGATTCTCAAGGAGTTTTACTCGTTAATTTTCTTCATGATCTTCGCACAATAAACGCTGCCTACTACTGTGACCTTCTTGACCAGTTACGAGCTGCATGACAATGCAGGACCCCACACTGCACTTGGAGGAGAGCGTTTTGCGAACGGTCAAGAAGTTGAACAGTTTTTGCGCAATTTGTTGGATACCCGCCCGAAGTCATTCTTCGAAACGGGCATAAAAAATTACCTGTTCGGTGGGAAAAATGCATAACTAAGGGGAGGAACTATATAGAAAAATAATTATAAAGTGTGATTTCTGACTAAATGTAAAATAAATTTTCTTTTGCAAAAGGCTCGTTTATATTTGAATGACCCTCGTAGCTGTTAAAATAGCTGCTCCCCAGAATTTTCTATCCAGGCCACTGTCTTCCAACATACGTCATGCCACTTCTATGAGGTATCTATTTCTTCTTTCTGCTACACCGTTCTGATGTATATATGGTGCTGTCAAGTGATGTGCTATGCCATTTTTAAGTAAGTATTGCTTTAGTTCGTTATTTGCAAATTCTCCACCTCGATCTGTGCGAAAAAAATGGTTTTCTTTCATTCTTCGTATTGACATAATTGAAAAATTCTATAATTTTCTCTGGCTTCATTTTTATGTCTAAGCAAGTAGGTTATAAGATATCTTGATTTATCATTAATTATTGTTAAGAAATAACGTTTTCCAGTGGGAATTCTTGTGCGTATAGGTCCGCAAATATCTCCATGAAATATTTCTCGTATTTTTATTGCTCGATGTTCACTTCTTTAGGAAATGGTTCTTAAGTAATTTTTTTTCAGATATCACATACATGTTATTTTGTTTTCACAATTATTAATTGTAAACCTTCTACTAATTTATTTTTATTTAGTTTAATTATAGCTTTAAGACACGATGACCAAAAATACGATGCCATTTGTGAATACAATTTTCAAACTGTTGCTGCTCTTCGACTATATTTGCTGTTTCATTAAATTTAAGTTTGTATAAGTTTTTCTAAAAATCCTTCAGCAACGAATTCATTAATTTTCTTAATAGAACATTTACCATCTCCAAATTCTTTAAAGTAACCACTTTCATCTAACCATTTAACTGATAATAATGTACTGTCCAATTCGGGTACATAAATAACAATTATTATTCGGTGAATGAGACACTTTTCTAATTTATGTTGAAGTATTCCATCACCAGTTCTTTTAATGTCGATTAACTGGCCATTTGCTATATCGTCGGCTTAGAGTGTAAACGTGCTAACTCCGATTTGTTAAAGTTAACAGCAGGGCAAAAAAACCTCTCCAAATTATTTCTAAAGACATTTAATAAAAACTAAAAATCCCGTAAATGCCTTTTGGATCTATTTATTATTTTATAACGTAGATTGAATTTTTTTTTGTGGTTCCAGAAATATTGTAACTTTTGTGAGATAGCAGCTTTTCTGTAAAAGATTTTCAAATTGACAGTTGGAATTACCACGTTTTCCGTAATCAGTTTAAAGGAATTGTAGGAAATTTATTGAATGAAAAGCAAATTCTATTTGAGGTAATTGTTTGTTACTAAATATTATTTCCTAGGATTCAACATATTCTGGAAAAATTTTGGGCGACGGTGGATATCCATGTCGTAATTATTTATTAACACCTCTGTTGAATCCTCAAACTCCAGCTGAAGAATCGTACAATCGTTCCCATATACGCACACGAAATACCGTGGAACGAACTTTTGGGCAGTGGAAGAGCATGTTTCGTTCACTAAGAAACGGCATGCAGATCTCCTTGTTCTTCTGTGAAAGCAGCCATAGTTGCTATGGCTGTTTTGTATAATATAAAAAAAGAATATGGAGAATGAAGACTCTGATGAAGAAGTTCAACAAGCTGTACAAGCTGGAAACGAGGGCAATTTATTTCGCCGGAACTTCATCCAAAAATATTTTGCTTAATTTCTTTAGCAAAAAATCTATGAACTTCATTAATTTGTAGCTCTGGACCAATATTTCTTTCTTGTTATGAAATTACATAATTTAAACAATATCATCTAAATTCTTCTCATCAAAATAATGAAATGAATTGTTTTTTGACGGACAATTCCATTCTTCCTCTATTTAAGTTTATATAAACGTTTCTAATATCTTAATGGAGTATTCTAATATTTTTTTTTTCATTTTTCTGAAAATTTCACATATTTGTATTATAAATCCAAATTTTTGGGTTCTTTAGAATTTTACTGGATGTGACGTAGGTGGAGTTGATGACATTTAGAAATATTATAGAAATAGAAAACTTGTAACAACATAAAAGTGATAAAACAAACACAAACAATGCAATTAACAACGCGTGAATGGCAGAAAGTGTTTCTTGTTAATGGTATAGTTTTATGCACAAAATTTGTTAGACATGTCATCAATCCCTCGTACGTCACAGAACTCATGTTATAAAAATTAAATTTAGATTTTTTTGCATGATTCCGGTATTTTTATCATAATCCACAATGTTATAATATGTTTTACCTTAAATTTTACTACAATAGAATACCCCATTACCTAACATGGTACTTGTAGAGTTTATTATAATTATTTAAGTATGTATTATATTATATATATATATATATATATATATATATATATATATATATATATATATATATATATATATGATTCATATTTGTTGTTAATCTTCTATCTCTATCACCTTGATTACCTACATGTAGTGTTCCTATAATTATTTATTTATGTATTTACTAACGTTACTTTCATATTTGGTTTGAAATACATATCATTGGATTATTTTTGTTTTATATGTGTAATTAATTTATAGTTTTAATATTAATAAAATGCATGTAGTTTTGTTAATCTGTTACTAACATAAAAAGTATTTAAAATAAAATAATCAATTATTAAACAAATAAATTTATATATTATTATAGTGCTACTTATCATCTAACAATTTAATTTTTTTTATTAATTTTTCTTTTTTCAATTTCAAAATTTCCATCTGCTCAATATGTTGGAGCCATTCATTCTCTAATCGCTGTTCTAATACAGCGCGATGTAATTTTAATAATTCCATTTCATATGTAGACATATCTCTGTTTCTTTTTCTGTTTTGCCGTGGTGGGTTTTCAACTGTGTTAATGTGTGTATTAATTATTGGTGGTGGTGGTGTTGTTGTTGATGGTGGTGGCGTATAATTTTCATTTACAATTAAAACTGGTGTTTCAGTTGTAATAACAGGAAGAGTTGGTGAAGAATTCAATTGTGTGTGTAGGGGAAATAGTTGGTTGTAATTTTTTTTGGAAGAACGAGAAGAATCTGGTATAGCAATGGATGGATGAGAGAGAGGTAATTCTTGAGGACTAGAAGTGGAAGATGATTAGAATATAAACATAAACAAAGAATAAACCACCTTTCTATATCTTCCGCAACTACAATAGTAGAGCAGGCAGTGGACGACTGGGCATTGAGTATTTGATTTTCCTTCTATTATTAAAAAATATAAAAGTAACATTATATACTATTTATAGTAAATATTCATAAACCTGGGCATCTGAATCAAAGGCACTTTCGTCAACTTTAAAATCTTCTGGGCAGATTTCATAAATTGCCCAATCCAAATCAGAAGGATCTTTTAATTTGGGTCCTCCTCCTGTACCAGTGGAATGGTTTTTAAATTTAGTTATAACGGATTTCGCTTGAATTTTGAGCCGTTGGTATAAATCTTTAATAGCCGGCGTTGTTCTTAAAAACCCACTGGCTTCCAATTTTTTTTGTAAATCCATCCATAATAATTTTTTTTTAATATGAAGCCGCGGATCGTTCCCTTTATTTTCCAATATAGCTCGATGTTCTTTTACAAATTGTACTACAATTATTTTCTCCTCTTCCTCAAAATTTTTATTTCTATTTCTTTTTTCCTTACTCATATTCCCTGATTATAATAATTTAAATATGTATGAGATTACAATAAATAAAAATTAATCTTAAAATTGTTACATTCTTTATTATTTATAACTATTTATTGCCTATCTACTAATTTATTAATGTATTAATACCTATATATTAACAAACTAAATATTTACTGTATTTCTATTTATTTGATCAAATTATTATTTAATATTATGATTTTATACTTCGCAACTTATAAGTTTTGACAGGTAATACAGTGTTGCCAAGTATTGTTTTGCTTAAAAATCACTGTTAGCTAGCGTAGCTCATTTACTGACAGTAGAATAACATCAACTGTAAACACTAAAGCTCACCTTTAGCTAGAGATCGTCTCTAAGCTATTTTAACGTTGACACAAGAATAGCACTCTACATCTCTATTAATACTTTTAATCATGAGGTAATTCGTCATAATACTTGTGGTAATTTTTGGGCAAAGTAGTTTTTAAATATTGAAGGTCTTCAAATTTCCTGGCAGTGATATTTTTCTTTTCTGGTGAAAATTCTTTAATTAATTCCGTTGCAAAGCCACATTTTTATCTCTTCTGTGAGGTATCACTTGCCATGAATCGGTGAATTTGAGTTTAAAAAATATTTCTCCATTTTGGGTGTACCTCAAAGCACGAATATCAGTCTTTTGCGTCACCTTTACCCCGACCAGGGCGAATACTTTTGTAGAATTGAACATCTGTGATTCTTGAAGAAATCATAATTTAAATAATTTACACCATAAGGACAAGGTTTCTTTCTTGCTGCTCTGTATATTTCAATATACTCAGCAGGAACATTAATATTTTTATTTTTTAATGCACGCTCAACAGTGGAATGGATGCAATCTGCTTCCATTTGCGTATGGTCGGTTTCAAGGAATTTTTGTTCTATTGTTATCTTATGTTTGATTGCTAAATTTAGCAAAGCATTAGACATAACGCAGTTTCGGTTTTGGTACGTGCACCCGTCGCTGTAAAAAATAATTTTTTTGGGATCTTCGGTTTGGACATTCGGAATTACTTTTTCCTCAATTAAATGTACCCAGATACTAGCAAGCTCTTCAGCATTTACCCCTCCTTCCACCTCATTCCATAAATAGCAATAACCGTTCCTATTAATCAAGTTATAAAACGTGAGATTGTGAACTTGTAGTTTGGTCCTATAATACAAGCTGCTAATCTGAGACTTTGGGGCCATCAGCACCGCCTGTAGGTCTACTGTGAATACAATATTTTCTGTCTCTTTGTCTTTGTTTTTTCAGCTCTAGCTTCTTCCTTCTTCGCTTGATGTAACGCATACTCATTCTCCGATAGTTGACCAGTACCGTAACTTGCGCATTTCTCGCACTGATCTTTTTTTTGTGCAAATAAGCTCAGATTCCTAATATCAAAGATTTCATAAAATACTGCAATTGATAGGGGATGAACATTTCGTTTTACACACCAGTCCGAGATATAAAAGTCGTAAAGCCTTTTCTTGTAAGACCATTCTGGTAAGAGATATGTCTTTTGGGTTGTAGCACGACAGTAGTGTGATTGCATTGCTGGCAAAGAGTCAAAAAATAAATTAAGTTCTTCTCGTTCTTTGTTAACCTTCGATACATTAGCATTATTCTGTTGAGTAACTCTTGATAACATGTTTTATGATCCAATCGCTTTTTTAAGCCAGTTTAAGACAGAGTGACGACCTAAGCAGAGGGTGTTCAAAAATAAGGTTCTACATACTTTTAACGTTTCATTTCTAACTTTCAAATGATACTGTAATGTTTGAGTTCTTCTTGATTCAGAGTCAATTTTTCGATCTCGTGATCTTTTAATGGGACCTTTCGTAACCAAAGTACTCGTATTTACATAGACTTTTTTCTGACCCCAATCCATATTCCAAAAATCTTTATATATCTGTTTCCTTTCTTCTTCGGTCACAAACGAGCATTTCAAGATACCGGTTTCACTTCTTTGTTTACACTTACATCTAGGCTTCAAAATACGTGCTTTTAGGGTTTTCATAATTCCATGCATCTCCATCTTTCTTTCTACCATAATATTTCTGGCCTTTTTTTCTTAGTTCCTTTCCGCAAACTAGGTTGTTTTTTTTTTAATTGGACTCTCTTCCTTCGCTTTTTAGATTTAGTTGGTAATTCATCAGAAGTCTCTGAATCGCTATTTAAATCATAGGGAACTAAACCTCCCTGTTCACTGTTATCGGATATTAAGTCTTCAACATTATCTACCATATTTGAGAAACTGTATTTTCGAGCTTTATTAGAACTCAGTATATTTTCAGGCGTATCTTTTATGTATTCTTTATCATTGCGATTATAGGTCGGCCGTTCATCATTAATTTTTACCATTAAATACTCATATATGATATTGATTATCTATGTCACATGTTACAATTTCTTTGACGTTAGTAGGTAGATCAATATAATCAACAGGGCACAGTGAAGTGAGAACTTCATGTTCTGTAGAAATATCCGTTACTTGGATTGACTTTTCTTGGAAGTCAACAACTATTTCTACATTATCAACTATTGTCCAATTATTATCGTTTACGTGCATATGCTCTGACAAAACTTCGTTAAATTGTGTATTAACATGACCATCACTTATTTTCGGCTGGACTAATTGATGTGATTCAGCTTCACCATTTTCTTTATTTTCGGCGTAGGGTAGATTTAATATATCAAATATTTTCTTACTACGCGACGACATCTGAAAAAGAACAATGTACCTAAATACAATTTTAATACACTTTAATGTTTAGCTTGGATTATAGTATAGCTGCAGGAAAACGTGCTAAGTACTTAAAATAGTTTCATTCTCAACTAGAAAAAGTGCCAACTCCAGAAAAACTGCGTGATCAATTAAGAGTAAAAAATCACTTTTAAGACAATGGCTTCAGTAAATTAAATTTGTTTATTTAATAAAATACACATTTCTTACCTTGATTTACTTTTTTTTTTTATTACAAATTTGCTTCACCCATTGGGTATTAGCAATATACATTCATGGTTTAAAATTTATTTTACAGTTCATTGAATATATTGATGTCTTTAATGTATTGTATGGTGGGTCTAATGTTCTTTATGTTAAGGACTTCCTGAAGTGTTGGTGGTATTTGGTGTTTTCTTCTATTTTCGTCGTATTTTGGGCAGTGATTCTATCGATTCCTGTGTGTTGCATTCCGTGCAGTTTTTGGGATTGGTTTTATCGAAGATATATCTGTGTGTTAATTTTGTATGACCAATTCTCATTCTGGTGAATACTATTTGTTCTTTTCTTGTGGAGTTTTTGGTTTGGGTCCAGGGTTGAATATTTCCTTGAATCATTTGAAGTTTATTAGTGTTGAGGCCGTTCCATCGTTGGTTCCATTTCTCCTTGATTTTATTTTGGATGGATGCTGTAACATCACTCGCCTCAATGGGAATGTCTGTGAGTGGCTGCGTGGTGGCTTCTTTGGCGGCTGCGTCTGCTTTTTCATTCCCGGGTATTCCAACATGGGAGGGAATCCATATGAAATTGACTTTGGTATTGTTTGAAGAGAGTCGGTATAGGAGATCATGGATACTTTTGATTAGGGGATGTTTGGGATATATTCTTAAAATGGACTGGAGACTGCTTAGAGAATCGGAGCATATTGTATAGGAAAGGTTGTTTTTATTTTGTATATGTTGTAGACTGTAGAAGATACCAAGCATTTCTGCCGTATATATACTGACATCTTCTGGTAGGTGAAATTGGAATGTTTCGTTTTCCGTTGTGAAGGCTGCTCCTATTTTATTATTAGTTTTAGATGCGTCAGTGTAGATGAACTTATTGGAATTATTGTTTTCTTTAAGATCGTTGAAATGGTTTATGATGATTTTTGGATTGGTGTCTTGTTTGTCGTATTGATGAAGATCAAAATTTATGATAGGTTTTTCGACATACCATGGAGGGATTTGGGATGTTGTATTGTGTTGTATTTGTGGGAGATTAAGATTTATTGATTTCAGCATTTCGTTAATGTGGGTTTGGAAAGGAGAGTAAGAACTAGTATTTTCGGAATTTGTGGGATTAATGACGTGATTGTATGTAGGGTGGTCTGGATCACTTGATATTTCTCTTGAAGTTCATAAGGATCATAAACAGTTTCCTAGCACCTGCGAAATACCCCTCATCCCTAGAACTGGAAATCATGGAATTTACAACCCCTTCAGATACTCTCTCAATAAACCATCTTTTATCACTGCTCCAGAAACTTTCCATGTGATGACGTATATCCTGGTTACTTAGCAACGTAGGATCCTCGATGGTCATCAATCCAAACAGATTTATAGCAGGGTATAAACAAGAATGTGAGAAAGTAAGGTAACAAGGGTCTTCTCTTTTTATGGAATTTTGTCTGATAAGCAGAACTGCATTGTTGAAGTACAATATATGTCCTTTGTGTATAAATCCTCTAAATTTGTGGTGTAGCTCACTCCTGTCCATTGTTTCAATAGTTAAGAAAGGTATTCTATCCGTAGGGTCTCTGGCATGATTAGGGCCTACTATACACATTCCATTTATAAACCTCTCTCTCAACAGTGGGTTTTCTATATGTCTTAAGGTCTTGTACAAGGGAAAGACAGAGACTGTGGGCAACTTTTTCTTATTTTTCTTGTCTCTTCGCACTAGATAAGCTCCTCCTAACCTACTGTAAAAGTTACTTGCCCTCTGTGCTAGATGCATAGCTCCTATTCTCAATATATCCTCCATTATACTATTCATTTGAGCCTCGCATATATTTGCAAATAAATGTGCTTTATCGGTAGGCATTTCCATTAGGCCCATGAAAGGAAGAAAGTCTGGATACTCTCTCTGCTCTAGCGGCTCATCATGCAGTCTTCTGAGGACTTCATCTATCCAAGGGTGGTATGTGAGTTTCTTTATTGGGACTGTCTCCTTTTGCTCCAGCTCAGTGTTCTCACCCACGAATATTGAGTTCTTCATCTTATATCCCACTATTCCTAGCAACATGTCCGCATGTTCCCCCATATCGCTTATATCAATGTTGAATGAGCTACTGGCCACTTTAACCACTTCAAAGAATTTTAATAAAGTCTCCAAATAAGGTTCTGGTTTAGTGTCAGATATGTATTCTTCTGTTGCCCCCCGAAGGATCTAGGTGAGATATGATCTCTTTTGACATTTCTATGTCAGTATCCTTAGTTGATCTTATCTAACAGGTAAATCCTTCAGGTAGTATCTTGCCCCTCCAGGTTATGTATCCCCCATCTCTCTCTTTTGGGTTTTCTAGGTGTTTAAGCAGTTTTGAAGCTAGTATGATTTACTTTAGTACATAAGTAAACACTCAAAAGTATCATATAAACAAGAAAGATCACTTCACTCACGTGCTCACGTAGAAGAGTACAATATAAACTGACCGCTTGCTAGGAGTTAGCGCGCACGATTTGATGCTTCGAACTTAGCACTTTTACGTATCACTCATTTACAACAATTTCATTTCGGTTATCCAGTTAGCAGCTTTTCGTAAACGATACGCCGTCTCTTTCGAACAATACCATAATATGATTTGAGAGAAAAAATGGAGTTAGCACATTTACACTCTAAGCCGACAATATACCAGTTTGTTTTATCTTAGATGAACAAATTTTAAGAGTGATGAATTTCTCCTGTCAGGAATTTCTTCTTTAAATATTTTCTTTGCTTTATATCAGGGATGGGATAATGTTAACGAAATAAAATTAATTAGTTACATAACTTTATAGATAACATAATAATGACGGTTATGTAACGTTACAATAATCGTATTTTCCTTGTTTTGCAATAAAAATTAATTAAAATTAAAAACAATGTATTAAAAAACTTGCAAACATATCTTACTCTAGAAATAAAATAGTGTTCATCATTTCAATTTGATCTCTAGTGACATGTATTATTATAAAACATGAAATGAATTATCAGGAAATAATATATATATATATATATATATATATATATATATATATATATATATATATATATATATAATTTGAACTATGACAACAAAAACATGTTCATTTCAACAAGATTATTAAAAAAAAAGTCATTATTGAAAGTTGTGGAATAGCTACAATAAATTATAATTATTCAAAATAGCTACTTAAAATTCTTATTTTTGAACTTTTTTCTACTTTTGCACTGAGTCGACATTTTTTGTTATATCCTTTCTGTTTTAAAGGGTAGTTTATCGTAAGAATCATGATATTGACGCTCGATTATGAATTTTAGGGATTGCAAATCTTTGTACTCCGATTCTTTGAGGGGCATTTCGTTAGTATACAGATCTTTTAACCCTTTAAAGCACTCGACTATTTTTTGTCTTCTGTGGTTTCATAGGACGTAAACAATTATCTATTGGCGACAAATTTATATTTTGTAGAACAGATAAATTATCTGGAAACCTATTGCGAATTTATTTTAAAAGCTTAAAGGTAAAATTAATGCGCCTGTTTTAAATAATTTTCTTGGATTCATGAGGTACATTATTCAACATTTTATTAATTTTGTATCCTAAATAGGGACCAGGATTCAGATAAGAGTCCAAACTATGTTTAAAAATATCAACTTTAACAGTAGGATTAATTATTTTAGAGGCAAGATATCGATATAAACTATCTAATAATTCTGTAGGATCAGCACTCTCACTTTCGAACCATTTGGTAACTTTTTGAACTTCATGTAAAATTGATTTTAAGTAAACCATATAACATAAATTTATATTATCAGATAGCATGTTGTATATTAACTCTGCAGAATAACAAGTTTTTCTGATAATATTAAAATGTAATTTTAGTTCTATCCATTGCTCTAAAATTCTTCTTATTGCTGGTTCTATAGGCACCGTGCGTTGCGGACGACAGCACATACATCATCTTATATATATTGACGTTTGATAATACCGAAATATGAAAAAATGGAAACACTGTCACAACATAAAAGTAAAAGATCGTTCAGAGTAAATTGTTGTGTAGTTGGATGCAATAATAAATACAATAATACAGAATCAAGTATTATATTCTATTCATTTCCTACATGTACAACTGAATCTGATCGTCGTTTAAAATGGATCAAAGCTGTTAACAGTAACAGGTATTTATCACTATATTAAATACTAATTATTATAAAAAATGGTATAATTAATTTTTAATTTGTAGTCAACATTTTATAGGGAATAAACGATCCGAACATCCAGCTAGCTTATGTGCCAACTATCTTTCCAAAAATATATATAAAAAAAAATATTACGGATAATCAAAGATTTAAACGCCTGAGGAACCGTCGTAACACACAGAGCTGGACAAGTACCGCTATTTAAGTACTTAAGTACTAAGTACAAGTACCGGGGACCAGATTCTTAAACTTACTTACAGTACTAAGTACTGTAATTATTAAAATACTTAAGTACAAGTACCTTTTAAGAGTACTCAGTACTTTCCAAGTACTGTTCAAGTACTTTATAAAAAAATGCGTGAATTTTAAATAAAATTAATCAGAAGTCCATATAAAAATTGGCAATTTGTAGTTAAATTATAAACCAAAGCAAAAGGGATTATAAAAAACTCCCTTAATAGTACATTTTTTCTCAAATAAACAGTAGTTGGATATTTTAAGTACGAAATAGGTATTCTTCAAATATAATAATATAATTAAAAAAAAAACAAATACGTATGATATTTAAGTTAAATTCTTGAAGCACAACTAATTTCTCAAAATGTGCATCACTCAAGGAATTTCTTTTGGGTGCATTTATCATAGTAGCAAAAGAAAACATCCTTTCTACGGGGGCAGACGAAGGTATACAAGTATTGTATCGCTTAAAAAGGTTTTTTATAATTGGATAGTCTGCACGACATATCCAAATTACTTCTGTCATCTGACAAATATTTCAATAACTCTAATTCTGTGGCTGACTGTCGATAATTAGAATTATCATTATTTGATGATTCTTCAAAATCAAAGAAATCGATATCAGGATCATTAATACTTTTAGTGGGATTTTTTTTTCTTTGAACTAGATTTTTTTTCACACTGTAGTTGTAGTCTTTCTGTTGCACTTAAAATTATTTTACGAATATCTTTCACTGTTAAAGTGCTTTCATTTTTTATTACATTGTAACATCGCAATTTGAAGCATGGTAATGTTACTGCCGCTATAATAGCGTCCTGAGCTTCAATGGATAGTTGAAAAAAGTTAGAAAATCTTTTTTCTAAACCCTCAATACATGCATTGAATAAAAAATTAGTGTTTTAAATTTGATTCTTTTTTCTTTTTGCTGTATTTAACTTTTAAAGTTACCAGGGTAGTAAGATATATTCAAAATAAACGGCATTTTCGCCTTGTAATATATCTAACGTAGTAGCAAGTGGACCCATAACGTGACAATATTCTTGCAAGTATTCTGTCTGATTCTTTGAAGGAATTTTTTAAATCTAATTTTTGAAAAAGTGATATTAAATGTTCTTTGCAAAGTAAAATATTTTTTACGGTGTCGTAGAATGAGTTCCACCTTGTTACGCAGGGGTAACTAAGTGTTCTTCTATTAACAGATTCTATAATTTTGGGTGATTTACCTTATTACAGAGACATTATTTACATTATTTACATCGGTTGTTGCAATTAAATTCAACAAATGAGAAAAACATCGAACATGATGTGGTAGTAATGCCGAAGATTCCAAAGAATGGCTTGTAAAATTCTGCGTATTATCAGATTCGTCAAATATTTTAACAAAATTTAGTTCATCTTCATCACTTTCCGATTTTTCGTTACTGTCAAAAAATTTATCTTTATTTTTGTTTTCTTCATACATATTCAACTTGACTCCAAATTCTTTGAAGCATTTAATAAAATTGGCTCCGTTATCCGTAACGGTAGCAACGATTTTAGAAGTATTGATATTAAATTTTGAATAAATTTCTTCAATTATCAGCGCTATATTCTGATGAGAATGGGTTTAAACCGCTTACATGCCAAAGCAGCAGAATTATTTATGAATAACAATTCCAGATTTAAATTTTTTACACTTATACTTATTTTCATATTGATTAATTGCAATATCCTCATTATTTTTTCCATAATTAAAATTTACTATTGCTTTACCATAAAACGTCTCCTCTTTCAATAAACTATTGACTAGTAAAGGGAAATCTTTTTTTCGTGTTTTAATTTGATGTGCTCTAGAATTTGCTGTTATTAGTGAACGTCGTTCTAAAAACCATTTATCACAGTTCGATTGTTCAACAGTTGTTAAACAAATATTGGCAATTTTTAAAATTTACATTGTTCTGAGAAGTAATTATTGGATACTTTTCCAGATTTTCACGACATTGAATAATTACACGTTCACAATGATTTTTGTTAACATTTGTAACGTCGTTAATTAAACCTTTAATGACACTTTTACATATGCGCTCTGACAAAGATTTTTCACTTTCGAGCAAAATATTTCTCAAAGGACATGGAATAATTTTAATATCACTAAATTGTACATTGTATTCACTAACATTAACTTGTTCGTGTTTTCGGAGAAACAATTCCTCAATTCTCTTCCCCTTTGAATATTTTTCTTGTCCAGCCTTTAGCTGTGGATGGTTTACCCCATTGTTACTCTTCAGATGTCTTAGATATACTGAATTCATTAGGTTTGTTCGCACAACAATGAGAAACCGTCAGAAACCATTCTGAGCATGCGCATCTATTTAAAAGTGTTCGCACAACAGGAATTTGAAATCTGCGATTAAAAATCATTTGTTTGTTCAGCAAAATATTTCAATCCGTGATTAGTTTTCAACCGTCACACCACTCCGCGGATTCTGAAGAAATTTATAGTTTGTGACATGCGCAGTGGAATTTCTGGCTTTCCAAAACTCTCCATCTATTCTCGCAATTAGATGGAGAAACATTGATTTTATATAGTCTTCTCATTTCTTGAGAAATGTATTTCCACATTTTTTTTTTAAATTCCTTATTTTAAATGTACCCACTTGCGAACGATGTGTGACATTTGATCTTATAATAGAATTTAATTTTGTTTTATATTCTGTTACATTCAAAACATTGTTTGCAACCGCCAATTCTTTCCCTTTTCTATATGAGGAATCTTTACAGTTAAACAGTAGTGACTGAAAACCGAATTTTAATATTATGTCAGTCATTTCTGACTACTGCAACGTAACGAGAATATGAAATAATTTGGTCGCAATTTGTCACGACAAAGTACAAGCTATTTCTTCACATGAAGTAGAAGCCGATGATGAACTCTCTTATTACCTTAAATAAGAATGAATACCTTACAACATAACTGTTTTAGTGTGACTATAAACGCATACTAACTTTGTTAAATCTTCTGACAATATATCGTCCATAATAACATAATATGGCCAAACTTTTTTTCTGTCTCTTCCAGTTTTCCCATGATGCTCTTTAATTTGCAAATAAGAAACCTTCAAATTTCTAATTTTTCTATTTATTTCACTCGCCCCGATATTATATCCTACTGACTTAAAGTATTGTGAAATTGACTGAAATAATTTCTTTTTCTTACATTTATCTCTCAATTTTTCTTTACTTTCCAAAATTTTATTTAGCAACGCCAATGTTTTATTATTGTCAAAAGTAGTTTTTTTTTATCATTTGAATATTCTTTATCCTTCTCAATTTGTATTAATTATTCATCTAAAAAAATTATAACAAATTTAAATTTACTTCAACATAACCACAAATGTCAAAACATATCTGTTGTGATGACAATATAATGGTTATTTTCCGACAACATATAGCTACCGTCTTCATTTAAAACATGATTTATAGAACTCATTTTTGTTTCATTTTAAATTTGGTGTCCTATCAGCACTTAGCAGTTCAAGCTAGCAGGGCCTGGTTTAGGTTCCGAAATGAAGAGACTTATTCGAGCAGATTTCTGGAAATAGGCGACAGCTAAATTAGCGGGTTAAATATAATCTTATTGGTGATGCAAGCGCAAGTGAATTATTGTTTAATACGAGTGTTCCTTGTGAGACGTGAAATGTGTTAACATTATTGTTATTATGAATAATATATAAAACATAATTGTTTGTAGATTTATAGTCTACAGACTTACAATTGTAGGAAAACGAAATATTTTTGCTGGAAAATAAGATGAGAGTAAATCTGTCAATAATATTTATTTAATAAATTAATTTTTATTATCTTTTCATAGTATAATTATTTAATATTTTGTTCTAATACAATATCGCATTACTTACAACTACGTAGGGAACCGTAAATTCATCTAATTCGTAGTATATTTGATAGTTGACATTGGCCCGCTAATGGCGGCGATCTCGGCCCATGGCCATACCCTGTATATAGAGGTACCATAATTTCCCATCGCCTATACTCGGGCATGTGCGCTGTGTTTCTTGAGTGTTGTTAAATTGCACCTACTATGTTTACGATTTTGTAGAAAATTCCGAGTACGGGACTGCTTACGCGCGCAAACCACAAACCAGAAACAAACAGCGTGCGCATGCAAGAAGAGGGAGCGTAACAAACATGCACGAACACCAACAAGTAGTGAGGTAGCCGTGACCACAGATCTATGTACTATGTACTATGTATGTGACCATGGCATAGAAAAGACATAAAGACTGATAAATTTTTCCTATTATGTTATTTCAACAGTGCTGTGTTTTGTGTGCAATGTGCAATCTCTGAATTGGTTTTGTTTCTGTGTTTTTCTGTGCTGTATATTTCTATGCTGTGTCTACTATGCAATATCTGAATCCAGCTTTGGATATGAAATATTCGCGGTTTTTGAGGTGAGAAAAAAGTAAAATATCTAATTGAATGTTGAAAGATTTGTTTAATTATATACATTCTATTTTACAAAATATTGTAATAATTAAATAACAAAATATAATAAATATAAAAATATTTATAACTCGTCAGATGCATGGTTAAACAAAATTTCGTTTTCTTACTTTGACGTCGGCAAATTTCTGTACTATATCTTCAAACGTTAGTTTGTTCAAAATTTCTTTTTCAATTAAATTTAGTGAAAAAGAATTAAGAGAATCTTGATTGACACTTGATTTAAGGTAATTTTTCACTCGTTTCAATGTAGAAAAAGAACTTTCACCACTTGCATTAGTCACAGACATTGTTAAAAAGATCTTTAAAATAATTTCTATGTTTGGAAATATATCTTGTATAGATATTTTTTTAAAAACTAAGCTCAATACTGTACAATAGACTGCAATCTCCGAAGATTGTACCCAATTTTAAAATATTTTTGGACTTACAGTAGGTTCTAAAAGATTTTAAGAAATTGGAAGGAATTTCTAAAGATTTTTGAGATTTTTTACCTTCCGTCACCTCTAGGTAAGGAAGGTATTGTCTTTGGTCAAAAAATTCGGTGGTGAGTTTTCATTGAATAAGCACGTTTTAGGGTCTTTACAATACGATTTTACTATTTTTACGATGATGTCTGTATGTGTGTGTGTGTGTGTGTTCGTATGTGCGTGTGTGTGTGTGTGTGTGTGTGTGTGTATATGTGTGTGTGTATGTAACCGCTTTTTCGTGGACGATATCTCCAATACTAGAATTCCAAAAATTACAATTCTTGCGTATTCCTCTTCCTTACAACCATATGCAGACCTGTTTAGATTTTGGTTATAATTGGTCGGCCGGAAGTACCCTCATTTGAAGATTTTAACAGTTTTTCTTGAAAAAATCAGTTAAATGTTATTATAACTTAAAGAATATATTATTATCTATACGATTGATTGCATTTTATATTTGTTATTCAACAGATATAGAGTTAAAGAAGAATACAAATAATAAATTTCACATAAATTTCATAATTCAGCCAGCTATGCTAACTTAACCATGGAAACTGCTAATATTTTCAGGTAATTCAAATTGACAGATGTCAGTATCAATAAAATGTAAATCAATGAAAGAATAAGGGAAGTAACTCTAGTGTTAGAAGTTTCTAGATATATGAGAGACGATTACATTGGTTTGAACATGTCATGAGGAGAGATGAATATATTAATAGAAGGTGGAAGAAACATAGGAAGACCATATATAAGATGAAAAGACTGTATTGTAGAAGACTTGAGGGAAAAGGAACTGAATGAGGAATGACACGCAAAACAAAAATGAGTGGCAGAAGAAAATAAAAAATGGCGACCCCCTAACGATTGGGAAAAACTAAAGAAGAAGAAGAAAATGTCAGTGTCAAGTGCAATTTGCATAGTTTGTTAATGAAATAACTTTACTGGAAATATAGGATCTTTTGCAAGACAATTTATGTATGGGCGTGTGCAGTAACATTATTTTGAATTTGTACATAATACACAGGATTGACGGAAGGTATTGTGCTGGCCACATCAGATTTTTTACTAATGGAAAGATTTATTGAATTTAAAAGACAGGTTTTGAAGACTATATGACTGTTTTTAAAGATTGTTTAGATTTTAAGAAGTATTGCAAGGATTTCAGGGATTATAACTGTTACTGTAAAGATTTATAATGAAAAGCTTATAAAAACAGTGTAAAATTATTATTTTTAAATCGAAGAAATGGGCTAATTGGATCGAGGAGAATTAAATAAACGATTTAAACATTTAGTGTGGATCACAAATAATTATAGTCTAAAATTATTATATTAAACAATATCATAAATAAATACATGCCTATACTAGTTAGGTATATTGAAGAAAATAATTTTTTTTTATATGAAATTAACTAAAATAGATACGTTCAAAGACAAGATTGATAAAAAAGTAATAATAATAAAATTACAATGATCTTTTAATTATTTTGTATTGTTTCTCAATACTAAGGAGATCAGAATGTTTTAGTTGAAAAGGCTTGTTGCCAATAAATTAGATTTATTGGACCGTAGAAAATATATGTTTTATTTGAATATTCGATATCTTCCATTGTAGGCAATACAAATTTGTCCAAATCTGTTTTCAAAAATTTTACTCTTAGTTTAGTTCCATTAATTTATATTATTATACCAATATACCATGCTTCGTCATAATAGACAGCGTAATAATTTTCAATTGAAATTAATATAATCTCATTAGGACTGTCGTTTTCATCAGAAATAAAAATTTCAGTTAATATTTCGCTTTGGATATGTCATCTTCATCAGAGCTTGTATGATTGGTTCTCTCTCTCTCTTGCGAGTTAAGGTTATATGTATGGTTTTTTATTTTTAATTGTAGATGGATCATTATTAGCAAAAGACATTGTATTTCTTCTACGGTCGAAATTTATTCGATTCCGACTTTAAGAAAGTAGTCAACACAATGACGATTTTTTTATTACTTTTATTGTATTGTCATTTAATTTTATTTTAATAAAAGGGCTATTTTTGATATTTTCATCATCAATATCGTGAAAAATATTAGTTGTAATCCTTTAGAGCTAAGTTTTCATTATCTCCCTATCCAGGAATTCATGTTAAAAAATGCAAGTCTTCTGGACATGTTTCTTTATTTCCGTCGAGACTTTCTTGATTGTTCTCAAAAAAAATATTTTACAAATAAATATGAAAGTAATTTAAAAACTATATTAAAAATTTAATTTAACTCTGAGTTTATTTTATATTCCGTAATATTAAAATCTTTGTCTAGTAAAACACGGTTTGACAAACATTTGCGTTAACACGAAATTCAAAATTACAAAATACATCCGCATATATCTTATATAAGTACCTTTTAGTAATAAATCTTCTTCATCTGTATCAGTAACGTTGGTGTCAAAATTAGTAGCACGACTCTTGTCTGAATCGGGTAATAAATCTGACTTAGTAATCGAGATAATAATAATAATTAATTTATTGTCCAACAGTTTTACAAACCAATTACAGGACAAATTACTAAAACACAAATATTAACAAAATACAAATGAAGAATTACATAAATATGTCATTGTAATGCAAGTTAGCACATCGACACATGACAGTAATAGGAGCCCGTTGTAGAACATCCGTATGGGATTGGGGAAGATGAAATGTCATGGGAAACCTGGAGGCCTGACGTGGAACGTTGATCTGGACACACGAAAGGAGGTCTGGTGCATCCTTCTCGCCTCGTAGTAGGAGCCAGAGAAATCTGGCATTGCTCAGCTCTCTCCTAGACTTCAGGGACGGCATATTGTGGCGCTCAAGAAGGGACTGCAGATCTGTACCCCTAAGCGGATAGTTCCTATCTAGCTTGTAGGACAGAAATTTTAAGAACCTGCGATGAACGCGATCAAGTGTTAGTTGTTGATATTCATAAAGAGGGGTCCAGATTAGGTGAGCATATTCAAGTTTACTCATGACGTAAGCAAAGTACAGCGACTTAATGGCATGAATATTGTGAAACATGTTTGTTGATCGAATAATGAAACCAAGCATTTTATTAGCTTCTTTAGAAGCAATGTTTATGTGTTCAGAAAAATTGAAGTTAGAAGAAAATGTTACGCCCAAATCCTTAAATGATTTAACATTATCAAGAACTGAACCATGTATAATAATACAATAACTGTCATCCATGAGTCGTCAAATTCCATAGTCATGCCAAGATCATTTGCTGTTTCAAAATCATAATCTTTTGCTTTCAATACTTGTTTCAATATCTCTTCATATGTAGGAACTTTTTTATTCATATTTAGATTTGTTATCCCAAAATGTTTATTTTAATGTGGGAAAATATAACCATCCTCTTCAGAAAAGTCTGCAATTAAATATAACAAATATAATATTGGTGTTTATGAGTATATAAAGAAATTCTAAATTGATTACCTACCTGAGTTTTTTCCTATATCGAAAATTATTTCCGGATTCTTTTAAATCTGTGTAAAATATCTAAAACACTAAAATTAATTATTGTTAAGGAAGCTGAGGTCATAGAACGGGCTGCTCTGGAGAGTTTTTCGCAAGATTGACTACTCATAAGCCATGGTAAAAATAAATGTTTATTGCCATTTTCCCTATATCTATTGCATAGTAATATTAATCCATGAGCATTAAGCTCAATACATGTATAAGCATTTAATGTAATAAAGTTGTTGGTTAATGTATACGCATTATTATTAATTAACCAGTGTCTTCAAATTCGCAAAAAGATTACTATGTACCACATGTTATACACACGAACCAATATCGTAATATCTTTTTCTAAAAAAGAATCTAGAATACAGCGTGTAATTTTTAGATAAGTAACCTCGTAAGGAACAGTTGCATCAGAATCTGCAACATTTGTCGCTAATAAGTTTTGTACTTCATGTTTACATAATTTATTCATTGCCTCGAAATTCATTTTATCTGTGCAAATTAAATCAGTTTCTGTTAATAAATGTTTGTCTTTTAAGACAGTCATCATTAATTTTTGGATGTGACTTGGTGATACGAAAAAAAAATCCTATTGGTAAAATTATATTTGGTTTTAATAAACGTGCCAATATGGATAGAATCTTGAATACAAATAGGAGATTTTGTGTCATTATCAATCTGAAACCACTCCTCATTATCGCCATTAACCCAGATAAACCTGGAATTATTTTAAGTATTTTTTTGTTTGAAAATGATTGAAACTTAATGTTCACATTAGTATAAACATTTTTTGTCAAATAAATTTATTTTTAACATTTACCATTTTTCAGTTAATTGCCGTCCTTTTAAAAGGACACTAGGAAAATATACGTCTACAATACATGAATACGTGTTTAAATATGATGTACAAGGCCTAATCTAATAATTTATAGGGGCGACATCTCTTAAAACTAAAGTACATCTCTAAAAAAAATTAAAAACCTTCCCGTCCTTTTAAAAGGACACTAGGTTTATTTGGGTTAATATTTAAAGAAGGAAAACCCGTACGCATTTTCATACATTTCGATAATCTTGTAAATCTATCAGACGAGTATCCTTCTATTGTAATGCCATGTACTTTAGCGAGGTCTTTTAGTTTTTTCCATTACATATAAACGGCAACTGTGAAAACTGTGTTTGATTGTGTTATACTCATGATAGAAACCAGCACAACAACCACGTAAATATGCGCTGTTTGTGATATCGTTTTCTGCACTTAGTAAAAAGTAAACAATCTTCATAATGGAGTAAAGCGTACTAAATGATCTTTCAAACAGCATAAGTTTTATTTTAATGTGAGGTCTTTTTAAAAAAAATTCAAAACTGCGAAGGAGTCGATCTCTATGCAAGTAAGTGTATTTGTTATTAATTTTTTTTTAATCGTAAGTACATAATATAAAAAATCTAAAAAAAAATCTCAATTAGTCTGTTATTTTCTCTAGTGTCAAAGTCTGGCAACCGTACTCGTAATATCATGCTTTTTTGTATTAATTAAATAAATAATTATTTTAACTCTAATAAAAGTCTACTTTTAATATTGTTGTAATATAAATAGAAATATTTAAATTTAAACAAACCTTTTACAAGTAATATGGGTGGGGCAAGAATTATTCCTTTAATTTCATTTTTTGCTGTCCCTTCCTAAAACAGATGAAATTGATTAATACCACATTTTATAAAAATATATTAAAAAAATAATTACCTAGAATTTTACTAAGAATAAATTAACATTTTCTTTGAACTGAGCGGCAATGCATTTTAGAGCTTCTAATAGTAAGATCTCATGGTTTAAGTTCTCATTCCCGTTTTGTTCTTTTGGCTTTCCAAATTCTATAATGGCTTTAGCCTTTTTCAAAAGCCTGCAGATAAATTTTCTATTGTATGGTCCATTAATTTGTTGTAATGCCATTTCATGACATCATAATTTAATAATAAGGGCCACTCTTAATATTTTCTATAGTAGATGGAGTGGAATTATTTAAAAACCTTCCTTTTTAATGAATATGTATATCCATTAGTGTTTTTACATAATCACTTTTATCCCATATGGCAGTAATTATTATTTTTCTTTGATTTTCTAATGTTTCTTCTGTTTCAAAAGCATATGGTTGCTAACTGGTGCATCTCGCTCGGACATTAATCATTTTAATTTTTTCCTTGGGGCTTCGATTTCTTTTTTTAAAGTTGTTATGTGGTCTATTTAAATAATTATTTCTGTCTTGTATTTTCTGTACGATGGTATGAATTCCGTCTCCAATTACAATACCATCATCATCCTTATCTAGGAACATGTCTGGAATTTTTTCGATTATTCTTCTAGCTATTATTTTAATTGCCATTGACGGTAAGTATGTCTTAATTTGTCTCATATGTTTCATTGCCATATGAATGACTTCAGTGGTTGAGACGTGTATGTTTTTTTGCCAGCTATACAGTCATTTATTGTCTCTTTTGATAATGTTTCAAATGGCAATGGCATACTTAACCATGTATTTTCGTTAATATTACAGTTGGGCGAGTCTTCAGCGGGGATATCTGATCGCGAAGGAGAGGCGCTGCTGTCATCTACTATACATGCAAGATCTTCATCGGATAAGAAAGAAGGTATAGTAATTGTTGACGATGAACTACGAGCATCTTGAACATCTTTTGAATACCATTTTTTTTTTTTGCAGGAGAATTAGTTTCATTGGAAAGGCATCTTAATACATCACTGTCGTCGATTTTCGATCCATCCGATTCTAATGTTAGTTGCGATCCATCTGTTTCCAATTTCATTGATACTATAATGGAAAATATATTTTATAAAATTTTGTATTTTCAGAAATACAATATATTTACCTTTCATTATTAAAGCTTCCAAGAGATCATTTGTATTTTCTTCTAATGCTACGAATATTTTATTTGTTCTTGTTTTGTCCCAAATACGGAATAGTATTTTTTTTGACATAATGATCTTGAAGCTATAAAATTTAGTACAAATATGAATAAAACTTTACAGTGTGTTTGAAAAAATGAGAACACTTTTTTTTTCTCGGTTATTAATAGTTTTAGCAAAATCAACTACATAACATAAATTATAGTACATCAACCCGTTTACATAATTTTGAAAGTAACTCAATATTATTACTTCCCGTTTTCGAGTAATTTATGGCAACTTTCAATTTTTAAATGGACACCTATATATTTGTTCATACATATACATGAAATTTGTTATTCAATAACTTATAATTGTTTTTACCTTATTAGAAAGCAAATTTCATACACTTTTGAAAATTAAAAGTTGCGATCAATTACTCGAAAACCGGAAGTAATTATGTTGAGTTACTTTCTAAATTACATGAGGGGGTGTATTATAATCTATGTTATGTAGTTGAATTCGTTAATATGAACCCTCGGATGACCAACCTTTTTTTCCAACGTTGATGACCAAGCGGGGTCAAAATTGACCCCATTTTTTTTTTTATTAAATTCTTATAAGAAACTTTGTTATCCTATGAGTTTAGAATGTTTTATTACAGGTAATACCATAAAAATAAATAATAAAAATACATATATTTGTTTGAATATTAATACACAAAAGGCAAACAAAATAGCAAACAAAAATTCTATTCTACTAAGAATATTTTCGTTACAATTATTACAAACTACACTTTTTTGTATTACAGAATGTTCTTTACATACAAAATATTTGCATTTATCGCATCTTGTCGAAATTTTTCTGTCTGAAGAACTACTACAAGTTTTGCATCGGTCACGCTTTGGTAGAATTTGCTTTTCCTCAACTGCATCTTCTGGAGGCATTTCATTTTCAAGCACCATACTGATTGCCGTTTGGATATGTTTATGCAAACTTTGCAGTGATCGCGATTTTATGAAGGAGGGAACTAACGCAAGACCTAACTTTTGAAGAAAGAGTCTCCTTCGGAATGATTTTCCTTTCTCGTAGTCATTATATTTATCAACGTACAGGGTATAGGCATTTATTGCTGCTATGTCAATAAAGTTGGAAAACAAAATTAACGGCCATCGTTTTGTATTACGATGGCTGGAATATTCTTTCATCATTTTGTCAAGGGTATTATTAACAGCGCCTTTACTTTTATTGTAGCCCAGGATAACTTGAGGTTTACATGCTGTTTCTACTCCTGATAAATTCAGTTCTGAATATTGTGTACTTAGAACACTCCTATTCTTTTTTGGTACATAGGAAACCAAAATTGCATTTTTTGTATACAGGATTTCACTTGAGTGTTCAGGTCGGATTTTTATAGGAATAAATTCTTTCGGTACTTCCTTGAATGTTGGAGGATCCTAATATGGTTTATTTTGGTACTTTTGGGGCCTAAGTAATCCTCATGAATATTCGTATAACATTTTATTTGTTACATTTACAAGACGTTTCGGATACTAAATGTATCCATCATCAGTGACAATTAAGCAAAACAAGAAATATTTTAAATTAAAAAAGTAAAAATTGAATTTTTTTAAAGAACTATGAACTTTATTTGCTAACATGGCCACTCACATCGACAACAATATGCCAGCGGCTGACCGCTTCAACATATTGACAAGCAGGTACTTCTTTACGGGTTTTTCAAATGGTTCCTATTAGAGTTTTTGTTTGGTGCAGAAGCTCCTTTGATAGTTGCAGTGAAGTGAAAAAATTGTATGTAGTTACACTGTATCCAGGTTCTAATCCATCAACCAAATCCAAAAAGACACGTTTTTGCATACATTTTTACATTTATACCTTGCTCTTTTTCTGGTATGTTGTTTTCCATTCCTGTGTAAACTTGTAGATTCCAGCAATATGTATTTTTGGAATCACTGGTTTAGATTTCATGTACACTCTAAACGGTCATCTTCCTCGAAAGGATACAAGCTGCTCATCAATACAAACTGAAGGATTTGGAGTGTAGGCCTTCTTACAGTTTGAAGCAAAAAGGTCATGTATATCACGAATAGCCGCTAATTTGTCAACAGCACGTCTGGGTAACATTGTTGATAAATCGTCATACCGAATGAATCTAAGTAAGTATTTCATTCTGTTGCGAGACATTGTAGCACTAAAAATTGGCCTTTGTAACTTTTGTTTTACTACTGTTGGATAGATAGATAGATATGTTTATTTGTTCCTAGAATTATACAATTCTTATACAAATAGAATGACAACACAAATCATTGCACAATATCAACACAAAGAGCAAAAATACCAAAACTATCATAAGTCTGAAAAATACCAAATACAAAAGTAGTGTTTGAACATACATACATCACAAATGCGAGTGCGCATCAATAACAAGGAAGGCCAGCCTCCCACTTTAGCAAACAAGCAACCAGGATATTTAAAAATGAATAAATATCCAATGAGTTTTCGTTAAGTAAGAGAACTGAATGATTATTATACAATGTAAATGATAAACCCAAGTTTATAAAATTATGAAACTAAAGTGATTGACATTTTTTCATTACATCATTCATTTAAGCAAAAACTTCTTGTTTTTAAGGCTACTACTGTTGGAGAAATAATTAAAAATACTTGTAGCAAAATCTTCCACTGATTTCGGTATTTTTTTTTTTTTTTTAATTTAGCTTTTGCCCTGTTTAATTCTCCCATCATTACGCTGCATTATCTGCACCTAGCCCAATCATATTATCCGCCGGTATGTGTTGTCCATTCAGTTTTTAACATATTTAATTGAATATTGATTTCACGTCAGCTGATGCAACTTGAAATAGGCTTAAAAAACATCATTTACATCATCTCTATAAAAAAGCGAATCACTATTGCCAAATATTTTTTAGTGCTAACGTCTGTTGTTTCATCGGTTTTCAATGAATAGACGTCTCCAATTTTCTGTTTGATGACTGCTTCTTCGGCTAAATATTTTTTTGTGATGGCAATACTTTTACTTCTAGAATGTTTAATTTTTTTTGCGATTTCTGAATCAGGACAAGCCGATGGTAATAATTTAAATAAATGCTCCATTAGTAAGAACGGTAAATTATATTCGTGCAAAAACATAACTAGTTTTCATTGCTTTTAACCTGAATATCAAGTTTTTAAACTTATTAGTAGGTACATATTGCTGTAATTTTGGTGTACTCGAACATTTTTTAATATTGTTCTGCTGGAGATTTGTTTTTTCATGTCTCTTTATATGCGAGATGCCTCCAATAATAATTTTATCACAAGACTTTCAATGAGCTGTATTATTATTTGTGACATTTAATCAATTTCCAAATTTATTTGTGCATTCAGCTTTATACTTTTTTTTTCTTTTTTGTGGTGCGCGTGCAAGTGTACATTCGCTGTAACTGGAACTACTATTATTTTCGTCTACTTTTTATTTATTGTAATATCTGCTTTATCACATGTTTTTGATCATGATGGAGATGACGACGTATATGTTTTAGTTTTAATTAGATACCTGTTATATCATAATAAGTCAGTATTGCATAAAATTATAAAATTATATTGTACATACTTCTCCATTTCGACAACAAAACAACAATAGAAGATAATATACGTTAAAATAATGAATAACCAACAATTTCATAACTTACATTAGTAACGTGATTGCACTCAGCTTGACCGAAGACAGTTGATATTTGTTGACACTTTACAGCATGCCATGACAGGACGGCAAATCCAACGGCAATGGAAAATGGAACAAAATACAACAACGACATATATTATAGTAAGAAAAAATTATTTTAGTCATATTTTTGTGAGGTAATTAAGAAAGCAGTCGATGCATAACCCCCATTACTTTGTGCATTGCGTTTGTGTCGAACTCTTACAAAATATTCCTGCACAACGCCTTCTTTTATCATTTAGAATTTTTTCAATAAGATGATCAATTCGGTCGTATCTTATTTCATCGGCTATTCGTTGCGCGTTAGATTGTAGAGATAGTGTTCTGCCAATTCCTTTGGGAGCTATTGAATACTTTTGCAAATAAACTTGAACTATGGTTCTTCTAAATTGTATTTGGGAAACTTGATCCGTATTTGATTTTTGGTATTTTTTTTTTGCGAGATCGTGCTTACTTGGTAGAGGACAATTTTTGGGTATACGATTTTGCCGTATAGTACCGGTGCCGCCATAACCACTACGTCTTAGATAATGCAATAAATTAAA
Organism: Harpalus rufipes; assembly: GCA_951394225.1. Lineage (NCBI taxonomy): Eukaryota > Metazoa > Arthropoda > Insecta > Coleoptera > Carabidae > Harpalus > Harpalus rufipes. Next base: position 24,547,935 of record OX596289.1, read on the forward strand.
AGAAGTACATAAATTATCAAAGTAAAACGGAAAAGATTTTACACTTATTTATTTGTAAGAAATGTGAAATTATATTATAAAGAAATATTAAATAATCACACTATGAATCTATAAAGATAATAAAAATTAATTTATTTGCGAGATACACAATTATTGTTGACATAGATTTAGAGGTTAAAAGCGCGTGCATGTGACGTCATGGGTAATTATAAATGTCAGCCTGGTGGACCAACAAACCAGACTGACATATAGGAATATGTTTAAAATACCGTCGTTTTGTGCTATGATTGAATATTCCAAAAGAGTGAAAGTAATGATATATATCAATTCATAGATTTGCACGATAAAAAGATTTTGGAGAATTTATAGCTTCACGAGTAGAAAAAGGCTAAAATGGCTAGGTACCGTAAAGAGTAGTAATCTTACGAAAGTAGCGATTATGTTTTAGTATTTTAGTTGCGTATGTTAGAAAATAGGAATAGGACAATTGTATACAGATATAAATTGAATAAAATTATATTAAGAGTATTCACATTGTCAGCAAGCTATATAATCACAGTGAGCACACATAATCTCATCACTTTGCAAATCATCCAATATGTTTGCTGGTAAAGTTTTGGAACCCGTAATCAGTCAGAAATTTTACTACTATAATTTTTTAATCCACTTAAATCATATTACTCTATACATTGTCTTCACGTCGATGTAGTCTTTCATTGTCTTATATTGGACAAATTTGCCTCATCCACATATGCCTTTAAATTTTTATAAGTTTTAAATTCATGTAATGCATATGAACTTCTACTATGCACACAGCACACTACAATATCTAAATATAACGTTTTGAGAATTTTTTGGGCCTATTCATGTCAATACGACATGGATGTAGGTTATGAAGTTATGATTATCAATAGAAGATACCTATTTTTAACATTTTCCGGGAGAGAATAATAATGTACAATCAGTTGAGCCATAGTAATTCACCAACCCCACAAATGTTATGAACAATAACTGAAAAACGCACAAAAACGTAGAAAAGGCTAAGCATCCACCAAATTCAATGTAAGCAAAAGCTCTTAAATGGATTGTGGGTCCACCAGGCTGGCGAGTTGCCTAAATCCAACCACGTGCTGCACGCGCCCTATAGGATGTAGGTTGTTATTATCACATCTAATTTAATAACTATAGTTATTATTTACATAGGAGTATAGAGAGATTGATGTAGGAATTTAGATTCAACTCAATTTGATACAGGGCGTTTCGGGTGAGTACCCACCTATCATCAGTTGAATAAAGGAAAATTTACTAGGTTACATTGAGTAAAATTGAATAATTGTTATCAATTATCAATTAAATATGATTTTACATAGACGTTGCATTGTTGAGATAGTGATCTGCGAGTGAAAATTCTGCGGCTCATATATGGGACGAGCGGTAGCCAACGTGTTAAAGCTGTATTCTTAAATATTAAACCACATTTGACAAACAAATAATCTTTATACATAAAATAGGGTTTAACTAAATCTGGCAAATCATTTTTGTGCTCCGGCCAACCATTTACAATATTTTTTAAAATTTGTAATTCTTCATAGTTGTTAGTTTCCTTCACAGACTGATTCAACTTTTCCTCAGTGACTGGTAAGTTATTCACTACCATACCCACATGAGCTTCTATTTCTAAATAATTTTCATCAAACATATCATTATTATCAAAATTTCTAAATAAAGAACCTGGAATTAATAACTCTTTACCTGGTTTGTATTTTACTATTAGATCATATTTTTGAATATTTAATCGCATCCTCTGTAATCTTAATGGAGAATCCGTTAACGGTTTTTTTAAATGTCTCCTCTAAGTGGACGTTGATCAGTTTCTACTGTAACTGTCTTGGCATATATATATTTATATAGGTACCAACACCATTTTTACTTGCATCTACTAACAATACACAATCTTTGACACTTTTGTAATATTGTAAAATTGGTGTGGACCTTAAAGCCAACTTAATTTTATTAAAACTATATGTATGCTCTGTATTCCATTTCCAAGTAACATTTTTCTTTAACAGTTTCTTTAGTTTGTAACTTAATTCCGAACAATATGGAATAAATCTAGCTATATAGGTTATCATTCCTAAAAAAGTTTCTTGTTCTTTAACATTTTCTGGCTCTTTTTACAATTGCTTCTACTTTATTAGGATCTGGCAACAAGCCGTTTTCTGTAAATATGTTCCCTAAATATTTTACTTGATTTACTCCAAATTTAACATTTCATAACATGAAATTTCACGTTATATTGGGCTGCTCTTTCTAAAATATTTTTAAATTAGAATCATTACCATAACAAATTAAATCATCAATAAATGTTTCACAACCTTCAATATAGTCAAAAATTTGTTGAAAACATTTTTGTAATACTTCCAGATTAGTTTTTAAATCATAAGGCAATCTTTTAAAACAATATCTCCCAAATGGAGTCGCAAACGTGCACAATTTACAACTATCTTCATTTAGCTTAACATCAAGAATACTAAATACTTTTGCACCATACATCTTGGCTACCACTTCTTCAAATTTAGGCAATTTAAAATGTTCCCTTTTTATATTTTGGTTTAAATGATGTGGGTCTAAACAAATTCTGATACTAGAATCTGGTTTTCTAATAACTAATGCATTCACAAAATCTGTTGGTTCCTCAACAATTCATTGTTTTTTACCAACTGTATATTTCTAATCTCTGTAATGGCACCTATGAATAAATCTTCTCCTGCAGCTTCTTTTCGTTCCCCCGACTCTGCTTCCACAAGTTTTATTTGCTTCGTCTTGTTCGTCTTTTGTAACCACCCCCTAAGACAGGTTATTGTAAACTAATGCAACCACTTTATAACCCGCCTTAAGGGATGAGTTAACAAATAATATTTAATGTGATTTTTTGCCATCCGGGAGGTACAATTAAGTATTGTTCTAAATAATAAGTATAATAATAAAAGTATTACTTACTGTTGATGCGGATTGGCTGAAATACTTGACCATGGTAGAATAAAAAGATGGTTGTTTACGAAGATATAAAATAATAAATACATTTAGTAATAAGATGTAAATAATGTTACAATACCCATTATAGGGTTTCCGTCTTCACTAGACCTTTGTTTATACACTATACAGTTACAACCCACGTACACACTATATTCTTCACGTAGCCACTAACTACAATATTGTGGATAGGTCTTTTATATTACCGTAAAGCTAAGTTAGCAAACAATTGAGATATCAATTAATTATGAAACAATAATATTACTATCACTTCCTGCAATATTTGGAAATACTAATACAAACTATTATGACCTCAATTGTGTGGTGACCTTGGTTTACACTTTCACATAATGGCGAAATGGTTGTACTTTTTATAGTGTAAGCACATTTTTCTAAAAGTTGGACACGCGGTTTATATGCATGTTGTTTGCCACACTTATAACACTTGTTATTTTTCAATTAACCCTTTGGTTGTGTCATATTCACCTTGTTCTGATTTATTCACTGGTTTATTATAACTTTTCTTTGCCGTATTTCACTTTTTTACTGATTGTTTTTAACTCTATGCCCGCTAATTCAGCTGTTTTACACACTTCTATGCACCTTTTTAGATTTAAGTTTTGTTCTTTAAATATTTTTTCTTTTAGCCCACTATCACTAATTCCTCTTATTATTTGGTCTCCTACCTATCTATTAAATTGTCAAATTCACAGTCAACATTCAGAGCTTTTAAAAATGTTATAAATTAATGCATAATTTCTTCCGCTTTTTTCTCCCTTGAAAAGAAAATATGCCTTAAAACGGTTTCATTCTTCGTTGGCGTGAAATATGTTTCAAAATTATTTAATATACACTGTGAGCTGTTCTTTTCTTCTTCTGTTATGTCAAATGTTTCATATATTTCGTATGCTGGTTCTACGATGGTATGTAAACAAAAGTGCAAGTTTTATTTTCTCTTCGTGGTTATATGCTCCACTTGCTGTAATAAATATTTGTTACCTTTTCTTCCATTTTTTAAAGTTTTCGGACACGTTGCCCTCTAGAGATAATGGTTGAAGTTGTTTGAGATTTTCGATAGCTTATTTTGTGATTTTTAACCTATCTTTTACTTTGTATCACTTTTTATCTTCTTAATCTTACTTCCTCAATCGTTACTACTTCGCTATACCCACAGCACTATACCGTAACCGAGTGAGCCATGTAATATTCTTGGGTTTTCATATATTTTTTATAAAACAATACACGTTTATTTTAACAATATAATATTAGTTATTAATAATAATAATGTATTTATTTGTCTTGAGGTCTTTTGATCTATACAAATTACAATTACATTACAACTTTACATACATATACAATTTTACAGACACATTCTTTTGCCCTCTGTTGGCACTTTCGTTACATACAGAGTAGCTTATAGTGACCTCTGCTGCCACTCGGACTCATCTGGGTGTGTCGGTTTTTATTAAAAACTGACTCGTGTGGGATTCGATCGCTGTCCCGCACGAGCAATCTTGTATTGCCAGGCGAGGACTCTGACCGCACGACCACCGATGACCGTAATATTATTTATTGAGGCACATGTCATATAAAAAACAGATGCGAACATTATACAATGTAGTCATGCTTGCTTCTTACAACTAAGTTCAGCTGGCAGTATTACCAATCCACGATCATATAAATATGAGTGACATTTAAAAAAATTAAGCGATTATTAGATTCCATTTCTATTGTGAATTTAATTAGAGAGTGGAAATTGTTAAATTGTATGAAAATATAAGCTAATATTATCAATGGGGGCAATCAACAAACAATCATCATCGTATCTTTAGTAATATAAAATACTCTATTTTCTATTTTTGTTTTCAAGTTTCTGTAAGATAATTTCAGCCATGGTACTGAAAGTGAAAACAGAAGCTTCAAAATATAGATCGAGACCTCTAATGAATTGGTAAGATCAGTAAATTGTTATAATTGTTCCCACTTTTCATGTAAACATTATATGACAAGTTGTTGCGGAATGGAAGGATACAAAGCGGTAACATCTAAAGATAATATACTGTAATTGGGGAGGATTTTTAATTTGGATTTACCAAATCAAAAGAGTTCTTGATAATAAAAGGAGATTGTGAAGTGACTATTAATAGTGTCATTGAGATATTTAGAAAATTTGTATGTTGGGGTGTCAATGGTAGAAGTTATTTGGGGAATATATTTTTTTATGAATTTTAGGTTGCATGTACATTCATCCGACCGAGGGGTCCTGAACTATCAACTCAGGTCCGTTAAATTCAGAAAAATATTTTTGCATTTTATAATAGTATTGAGAGGATTTTTATTCAATTTTTTGTATGTTGTGTCATCATTTAAAATCTGAAAGGCTTTTTTATGTATTCTTGTTTAGAAATAATAACAATTTTAACACCTTTGTCAGCTTTTGTTATAATAATATTGTCTTTATTGTTTTTGATAAAAAGTTTGGTTTTATGAATCCATTTTAGCAATTCTTGCTCATTCGGTTATGACGGTGTTCTAATTATTTGGAAATTTTAGCTTTAATTTCATCTTTTTTGATTAGGTATATTACTTCTGTCAATAGTTAGTGAAATGTTAATATAACAGTAAAGAATTAATTTTTTGTTATTCTTACTTGTGGAGTTTTTGTAGGTAAATTTCAGACACAGAGCAAGAATTGCTAATATATCTTCATCTATATCAAGATCAGCAACGTTGATGATCCATGATTTATAATTTTGTTTTATAATATTACAAGCATTGAAAATTTCTGCATCGTTTTTTAGTTTTTGAAATATCTTATTTAATTTAAAATTATTTAAGTATATGTATTAAACTCTTTAATATATCTGGCTATTATTTACAAAATAACTATATATTCTAAACTTACTTTTAAAACTTAAATGTCGGTGCTTAATATTGTTTCCCACGCCTTTCGCTTTGACTGAGCTATGGCGGTTTTAAGGACCTTCCTAATACGTCTCGTTTCTTTAAGTCTTGCTGCTACTTCCTCCAGTGATGTGTTTGGTCTCCTGCGCTGGTAGCTCCTTCTGGCTGTTTGCGCCTGTGCCCTCAGTTGCGCAATATCTGCATTCCACCAGTATACTGGTGGACGCATTCCACTCCTTTTGCGCATAGTACCATCGCAGATGAGCTTAAGGCCTTCCTGGAGCTCATCAGTAGTCCGCGGCAGGGCCTCGAAGACTGTCCCACTTATTTCCCTCACAGCCTATGGTTTTAGCTGTCTATTATCCCAATCAATGTTGCCTATTGGTTTCCGGGAAGGATCGACATTATCATCCAGAAGCTGGAAGAAGATGTAGCTGTGAGGGCTAAGCGACTCTATTTCGAGTACCTCCCAGTTCTTCGCGCATCTAGCTGCCTGGGAGTTAACCCATGTCAGGTTGATTGCTGACCAGGACGTGCCCCTTCTGAAAGTTAGTGCGCCATCATTCAGCGTGATTAGCTCGAGGGAGGCACCCCATTCAGATAGGGATTCGCCTCTCCGGTTGGTTTTCCGGCTATCCCACTCTGTCGCTTTTGCGTTGAAATCCCCTGCCACAAGCACCTTCTCCGTGCTAGCTTGCCTTACAGCAAACTCCAGGTTCATCAGGAAGTTACCAAACTCATCCTCCGGTCTGTTTGGAGAGAAGTAGCAGCTGAAAACTGTAAGGTTTTGGATTTGAACCCAGACAAATCACACACTCTTATCGCTTTTCCTAACCGCTTGTCTACTATCGCAGGTCTTGATTGCAGCGTCATTCCGGGTATTATGATACCAGCCTGTTCCTGTCATAGGAGTAGGCTCCGCCACGATTAGCACGTCGATATCCCTCGTCCTAGCTGTAGCAAGCATTAGGTCGTGGGACGCCCTACTACTGTCAATGTTTATTTGGTGGTGATTGAAGAGAGTGCTTTTTTGGCCTCCCCCAGGGCCTCCCTATACTTTTTACAGGTATTCTCGCCTGTTTGGTGACCTTCCAGGCCGCATGTCAAGCATTTCTTCTTGTCACTTGTACAGTTCTTGGCAAAGTGATCTGGCTTGGCGCACTTCTTGCAGTGGTTACTGCGATATTCTCCCGTACACATACTGGCTGTATGGTCGTAGCCATGACACCTGAAGCACTGCATTAACGTATGATACTTCCTGATGCGGCATTCTGTCCACCCAATTTGAGGTCTCACTTTCGTTAACTTATCCGCCTTTTTCTTTTTTAAGGTGGCGAAGGCCGTCTGGTTGACTGCATACGCTGGCACCAATGACGTGATAGTTACCTCAGACTCCTCTCCCAGGTGCTTTAGCAGTGCTGCTTTCACAGCGCCCTTGCCAATATCCTCCTCTATGCCCTGTATTACCACAGTGACCTCCTCTTCTCCCTCGCACAGGACTTTGGGCTTTTCAATCCCATCTATTTTTCCTAGTGCTTCGCCCAGCGTTTTTGTTCTCTCCGTGTCCTTACCAGTCTCGATAAGAAGGTCACCAGTTTTAGTTTGCCTGATGCCTCTTATTTTTACACCAAGAGCCTCCGGTTGTACATTGCTTTTGATACGCTTTAGCATATCAACGTAGGAGGTACCCTTGGTGCTTATGACTATCGCGTCCATCCATAGTGAATAACCATTTGAGGATGGAGACATCCGCGCTCGTGTCTGCACTCTCAGTCGTGTTATTTCTCGCACCTGGGCTTGCGCTTAACTCCACCAACTTTTCTAAGTCCTCAATTGACTTATTAAGCTCAGTGAGTGTCAACTCATTTGCGAAACTTCCACGTCTTGTGCTCTACCCTATGCCCTGGGGCTCAGTAAGAGCTTCGAGCTCGGCAGAGGTGTCACTTGCTCTTCCCTTTCGCCAGGATTTTTTTTATATTTTCTCCCTCGTCTTTTTTGTTGTTTTTGGCCTTTTCGCTTGTACCTAAGCTGTAATTATTGACAGAAGATGACATACGTATGGACCTCACATACACGAAGTGCTCTGATGCACGCTCTTGGACCGAATTCACCCATGGACGCGCGTAGTTACAGTCATCCATCCGGTCTGCAAAATACATGCCTTTGGACAGCCGAGGGGATACTGCCGTGCTCCTAGGCGGTTCCATCTTATTGAAGCCTCCTTCCGAGCTCACCGTGATCGCCATGGCTGGGCCTTCCATGGTAGCCTCCTCTTGAGACTGAGTCACGGACTCAGCACCACCGCCTACTCGTCACAGAACATCTATCGCATTGAACTTACCATAACCCCAGCATATTCATCCACGGAGTCAAGCTCCCTTGGGGACTCTTCCCAATCCCCGGTAAGGCAACGAGGAGGAAACGGCATCGGGAGACCGGTCCGAAGCTGGACCAGCATCGGGAGCAAACCAGGCATCGCTTTCAGGCGCAGTCCTTTTGGTCGCCTGGTATGGGGCGTCGTCCGCCGGTGCCGGTCCCGGCCGTGGCAGTGGCCCCTCGGCTAGCCCGCGTTGGGGGGTTTGATGAGCGCTTGGGCGGCTCAGCAACTCCCCGCGAGGTTCACCAGTATAGCCACCGCCCCGGCCGATGCCCAACTAAGCTGAAACGATCGCTCTCCGTTCCTGCCATCTCTAACCGGCGGTCGTCAAAACCGCACGCTGGTCACAACACTCAGTCACCCCTCTAGCCACGGAGTAGTTCCAGCCCGCGCTACCTGAACAAGCGACCGGAACAGCCGGCGCTATTTCTTCGGTACCCACTTCAAAGTGAGCGTTCCCCTATCCGCCACCTGGGAAGGTGCCCGATGGCGGATACTACCCCACACGGGTGTAACCTTTTTTACGCGGGTAAGGGGGAAAATCTTCAGAAAGACACCACCGGCCGAAGCTGGTGATAGTGTTGGGCTCTTACCGACTAAAAATCCCCTCCCTTATCTCCAGGTGAGATGTGGGACCGCCTTTCGGCATTACATAGCCATCTCCCCTATCCTATACCTGTTAGGTATTCTCTTTACCCATGTCTTTCTCTTTCATCTTCCTTCCGCCTCATAATGTTGGATATGAAAGTTGAAATGTGATGCCAGGTGCCTGTCCGCAACATAATGTGTATTATATTGTTTGCCCGTACAGAGGGCCCAATTGCATCTTCCATTTCTCTTCTACTCTCCTGCCATTTTGGGCATGTGAAGACTGTGTGCTCAGCACTGTCGTCTGCCTCGCAGTAGCAGCACCGTGTAGTTTGTCTCCTTCCAATTCTGCACAGGTAGTTCTCGAAGCATCCATGCCCGCTCATTACCTGTGTCAGATGGTAGGAGACGTTTCCGTGCGTTCTGGCACACCACTCTGTTATGTGTGCAGCCATATGTTTCCTGGATCTTCTGCCCATATGTCCTGCCATTTCCTCGCGGTGCTTTCCTTCAGGGCCTTTTTCTCAGTAAGGCTAGTTCCGTATGACAGAGTGCGCTCCTCTGCTACAAGCTTCAGTGGTGTGAGTGACGCAAGTATCTGCGCCACCTCTGTGGAGAATGTTCTGTAGGCCCTACAGATTCTAATGGCCAATTTCCGGTTTAGTTGTCGCAGAATTTGCACTCCCTGTCCATATTTCAGTGCCGTAGACCATATTAGAGCTGCGTACAGCACGATGGACTGGGCTGTCGAGGCTAGAAGCCGCCGTTTTTGTTACTCCGGTCCTCTAGTACGAGGGTATAGCCTTCGCAGAGCTTGCACGGTCTTGCTGGTCTTTTCTACCGTCTTCCGATCATGGACCAGGAACGTCAGCCCCTTGTCCATGTGGACCCCTAAGTACTTAATACTAGGCTTCGGGTTGACGGCCGTGTTGCCTAGCCTGAGCTATTGTCCTATTCACCTTATTCTCCAATATGGTCTCATTATCCACCGCGAGGATGGCTAGATCGTCGGCGTATCCTATTAGGATAGTGTCCCTCGGAATTTCGAGATAGAAGACGTTCCACAGTAGCGGTCCCAACACTGATCCTTGCGGAACCCCGCACGTCATGTCATATTCCTTGCCATTGTATTCCAAACGTCCCTATCCTAGGTAGGACCCTATGACGTTTATTAGGTACGCCGGCAAGTTCCTGTCCATGAGTGCCTCCATTATCCTTGGCCACGGCACTGAGTTGAACGCGTTTTGTACGTCCACCGTAACTAAAGCGCATAACCCGCGCGCCTTCTTCTTCTCCTTCTTCGTCAGTGCCGTGTCTTTAAGCATTCGCAGGGCATGTATTGAGGAGCGTCCCTCCCGAAACCCATATTGCCTGACGGACAGGTGGTCATTTATTCTTTTTTTGATAATATGTTTCATCAGCTTGCCGCTTGTGGACAGCAGGCATAATGGCCGGTATGAGGAAGGGCAGGTCATGTTAGTCTTCCCCGGTTTGGGAATTAACACCAGTCTACTCGTTTTCACACGGGTCTAACCTTTTTTTTTCGGGGGTAGGGGAAAATCTTCATAGAGACCTAGCAACCCGTGTTGCCAGGTACTGCCAGGTTTTTACCGGCTAGAAACCCCTCCCCTTGTCTTACCGACATCTCGGAACCGTCCTGGGACATTACATCGAGATGCCGATTATGCTGACATTTAGTCCTCAAGCTCGATTCTTTCTTTTGCTGTGATCACTTCGTGCGCAAAATGATTCACAGCGTCCCGGCTTTCTGGCGTCTCCAGCATTTCGGCAATAAAAGTGTCCGGAGTTATCTCCCCTATGATTGCCATCATTTTATTTCTTTGAGTCTCCCAGGCTGAGCATTTGAATGTCGTATGGTAAGCATCATCCTCCTCCACTCGACATAAGTTGCACATGGGGTCTTCCACCTTCTTAAACCTATGTAGGTATTTCCGGAAGCACCCATGACCAGTCAGCAACTGGGTCAGATGGTAATTTACCTCCCCATGGTCCCTCTGGAGCCATGGTTTGATGTCGGGTATCAGCCTCCTAGTCCATGCTCCTTTAGTCTCTGCCTCCCATTGTTCCTGCCATAAACTGATGAGCTTATTCCCCTTTTCACTGGCAGTTTTCCCCTTCATGATGGCTCTGACCTTGCCCTGGATTTCAATAGGGGCTGTCCTCGCTACCACATGTATTGCCGCGCCTGATACCGTACGGTGTGCGCTGCAGATCCGTATTGCCACTTTCCTAGTTGTACTATTTACCTTTCTCTTGTTTCGGGCTATGTCCAGAGCCTCGATCCATACCGGTACCGCGTACAGTACAACTGATGTGAATACATGTCCGTAGAGTTTACGCTTGCTCGAGCGAGGCCCCCCTATATTTGGCATTATACTGCTCAATGCGCCTGCTATTGCGTCCGCCCTTTTTGCAACATTTTCCACGTGTTGGGAAAAGTTTAGATTTCTAGAGATAAATAAAACTAAAACAATTACCCCTTAATCTTAAAATAATAATATAAGCTATAAGCTATATACGTATTTCGGGAACTAAGTTCTCATCATCAGTAGAACAAAAACAAAAGTTTAAGTAGAGAAGTTAAGATTACTCAACATGTACACCATGTCAGAGGTCTAACAACTCTGAACAAACAAGGGATAGAACTGAAATTATATAGGGGAGTCACAGGTGAATGAATACCAATTATAAAATAAGATTTAGCGTCCAATGAAATTTAAGATTTAAAATGTCCTATAAAATTTAAGTTTAAATTTATTATTATTTGCGTGTAAGGTCCATTAGTTAATTTATTATTTACTCTATTAAAATATTCTGATTTATCTAAAATGACAATTTTGTTACCTTTATTGGCTTTTAAATAAAATACGTCGCGTTTTTTAAGATTATTTATAAGTTTAATATCACTATTGTTAGGTTTGTTTTTAAAACGATTTAAATTATTAGTTATTTGAATTTTACAAGCGTTCCTGATGTAATCTTTAGTGTCGTTGTTGAAATATTTAATACTGGTTTCAATGCAATGTACTATATCTAACGGTGAGTCAATATTATTAGGTGAAAATTTTAAACCTTTGTTTAACACTTTAAGTGCCATGTGGTGCCAACGTGGACTCATACTTTTTTTGACCATTTTGGCCGCGCAGGACCTATGTGGACTCACAATGTGAAACTACATGCTCGGCTGCGTGGTGCTGCACTGGTCTCGAATATAGCATTGTAACTTATGGGAGAAGATAAAGTGCGGCCTGACGTGTTAGAAACCGTATTTGGCCTTCGGAATTTGTGAGACCAATGTGGCTTCACGGGGTCATATATTCAGGGAATGTAATTTTGATATTTATTTGTCCATATTTTGTGAAACATTTATTTAAAAAGTAAAATACATTCAGTATACAGTAACACAACTAATAATAATAATAATAATAATAATAATAATAATAATAATAATATAATAACATAATAAACATAGAATTAATTATTTGTTGCACTTATGGACTACGAAAAAACAATCTAGACAATAATGTTTAGCGCAAGCGATACATTTGAATGGGGTTTGATGTGTTTTATTCATGGCTGTTTTTCTATCAGTCTCCTGTTTTAGTTTAGCAAAACATTCAACGCAACGTCTTCGACATTCACGACCAAGATTTGTTAATGAATGTTGCTGTGCTTTGTCTTCGATTTGCTGTACTTCTTGAATTTCAGTTTTCAAAAGCCCGCTAATAACTTCTTCTCTAAATTTTGTTATTGTTATTTTTTCTTTGGTAATATCGCGATAGGCGACAAATGCATTTACAACCGCAGTTCCTATAAGTAGTTCAAAAGCTAGCTTTCTATACCATTTCATAGATTTTCGTAAAGGTGCGTTGTAACTCTTTATTTGATCTGACACATCGATAAATGTTTTATATTTGTTGTATTCAACAACATTTTTTGGTTTTCTTACATCACCTCGTTTCTTTTTCAGAACTACTAAATCTGGTTTAAATTTAGTACTAAGCATCAAAACCTCTCTTTTATCTTTCCATTTTTGAACTATAATTCCAAAAGGACTTTCTTTCGCTACCACTTCACCTAATTTTAGTTTCTTTCCTGTTACATCTTTAGGATTGTATTTTCTATTGGTGCGCAAAGTCCCAATCAAATGTGTTTTACGTTGTAGTAGAGCATGGGCCAAACTTACTGACGTATAATAATTGTCAGTGCATAATGTTCGCCCTTTGTCCAATAATTTTTGCATCAGGTCCATCACAACTTTCGTTGGAACACTTGTTTCTTTAGTGCTTTCTTTGCCACAGTAGATTTTGAAATCGTACGTGTAGCCTCCTTCGAGGCACAATTTGAATAATTTAATTCCAAATTTATGGCGTTTATTTGAAATATATTGTTTGAACTTCAGGCGCCCACGAAAGGGGACTAACGTTTCGTCGACACATACGTGTTCATCTGGAATGATGGCATCTTGAAATGATTCTCGTAATTTTTCAGGAAGTGAACCTAATTTTTGAAGTCTATTATCTGTAGGAATCGAATTATCACTAAAGTGTAACATTTTCAGTAATAGCTGAAAACGATTCCTGGAGAATACGGATTTTATAAAATTATTATAGATATTATTTTTAGACCAATACGATTGTAATGTTGGAAATTTACATAATCCCATCCACATAATTGTACCGAGTAATTTTTCAATTTCTTCAGCTGTTGTATCATGCCAAGATTTTAGCCGTGCTTTACGGAAAGTATTTTTTTCGATACATTGTTCAGCGTAGCGATTTGTTTCAAGGGCCTAAAAAAATTCTTATAAATCATAAATATAATTTTAAAAATAAATAAACTTACTATCATTTGAAATACATCGTCTTTTACAAATAATTTGTAAAAATCGTATGGTGATTTGCCATGGAAATTTTCGTGTAAATCTGCTCGGAATCCGGAATTTTCATTGAAAGTAAAAGTTTTCAAATGTTCGCCGGTCACGGACTGCCACTGAATTGTATTTTCATTAATCGAGTTAGATTTGTTGGTATTAGTTTCTTCTTCATCGGAACTAAGATCTTTTGTCATTTCTCGAATAACTGCATCTATCGATTCTTCAATATTTTTTGAAGAATCAACATTTTCAGTTTCTGTCGCATCCGATCTGACGTGAATATTTTTTGTTGATGTAGAAGCTTCGCTTTCTGCTGATTTAGATGCTTTGTTTCGAGGTGTACTTCGTTTTGAAAATTCTTTTTTACTTTTTTTAGGATTCTGTGGTTTATCAGAACATGTCGATGAATCGGATGATGAAGATTCAGTCAAATATTCATCTGACAGATACACATCACCAAATAATGACTCATTATCATCTTCGTCAGAAAGAATTTCTTGCATCAGCGTTTCTAAACGCCTCTGTTCTTGCTCATACGACTGCATTGTTGAAAAGAAAAACGAATACTAACAAGTTTCGCACAAATCGCTCAACTACAAGTAAATAAATGACGCAGTCGAACATGTTCAGACATGAAATAGTGTGGTGACATGTTGGTCTCACACGGCCGTTTTGGACAATTTTCAAAGCAAAAGGCCGCGCGAGACCAATGTGTCACCACAAATTAAATTTACTCTAATTAACGTAATATTAATTATTTTCATAATCTGGTAATTTATAATAAATTCTTATAGCAATGTCAACCATTTACAGTAAAAAACTGGTAGCGGCCTCTGGGGCCAATTTTTTTTTATAAATGGTGGCACTTAAAGTGTTAACAAGAGTTCTTCTTTAGAATTTTTTTCCGACGATTGATTTACAACGATGTTTTCTTTTATACAAGTTTGTTGTTTCGGGTTACTCGGTATTAACCGTTTTAATTTCTTATTCTGACTTTTAATTTTATTAACAAATTTATGGTTAATTACTTCATATATTCTATTCTCGAAGACCGACCTTTCATAATAATCTAAATTACATAAATTTTTAGTTAATTTAAGATGTAAGTTATATGCTTTAATTTCCAGTTTGCTTCGTTTAGCGTAATGATTATTAATTTCTGAATCGAACCATTTTTCTTTAGCAAATCTTATTATAGTTTCAGAATTTTTGCAATTTTTAGATATAGTAATTTTCATAAATCTTGGATAAATTGAATTTAATTTACAATTTACAGTTGTCTTGATGTGTATGCACCGGTCTGTGTTTGCTTTGCCAATTCCCATCAAGTACGATTGGAAGCATCCGTGGCCATTTATGAATTGAGTAAGGTGGAAGGTTATATTTCCTTCCTTTCTACTGTGTGATGTCGGGCACTACGTTGTGGGACCACGTGCTTCCCGTGCTTGCACTCCACCTTTCCTGCCATTTTGTTGTTCTGGCCTCTCTAATTTTTTTCTTCTCATCTTGTTTTATTGTATCCGAGGACTCTTTCTTCGGCTAGAAGCCGGAGTGGAGCTAGCCTTGCTAGGATTTCGGCAACTTCGGTGGATATTGTTCTGTATCCCCTACATATCGATATGGCCAGTTTCCTGTTCAGGCTATTTAGAGTTGTATGGCAGCTTCCATATTTCAGTGCCCTATCCCATATTGGTGCCGCGTATAGGACCATCAGGTGAGCGGCGGCCGCTATGAGTCTCCGCTTACTCTCTTGTGGTCCTCTTATACGGGGGAACAATCTTCTTATGGCGTTCATGGTTCTGGTTGCCTTCGCTGTGACGTCTTTTACGTGCGGCAAAAATGTTAAGCCTTTCTCGAGAAAAGGACTCCGAGGTACTTAAGGGTCTGTTTTGGTTCTTACTGTAGACCTGCCCATAAAGAATTCAACTTCCTTGCATTTCTTTCGTCCTATCAGCAAAATTGCCTGTGTTACAGTGTTGAAAGCGTTCCGGACGTCGTATGTGACCAAAGCACATTATTTTCCTCTTTCGCCAGGGCGTGCTCCTTTGCTCCTGTGCAATTGCGGTTACCGCATTAATTGCATACACTTTCTTATTAGAACCAGCCTTGCCTGTTTCTGAGAAATTTCCCTCCTGCAGCAACCTATTATAAACCCCGAGGAGGATTGAGAGTTTGTCCAGGGCCACATGTTTAATTATCTCCGGGGGGATCATGTCAGGCCCCGAAGCTTTTCTCTCCTTTATTCTTTTTGCTGCCCTTATTACCTCATCCTCGGTGAACAGTTCTATTCCCTCAGCCTGCGGTACCATTATCCAGTTTACTCTACTCGCAGGTGGAAAGAGCCAAGTAATGGCTTCCGCGAGTTGCTCTCGGTCCATAATTTTGGCAGGTTCTCTGGTTTTAAGCCTCTTGGTGGCTATCTTATAGCCTTGCCTCCAGATCGTCTAAGACTTTCGCTTAGATTCAGCTATGGCAGTTTTAAGTACCTTCCTAGTACGTCTAGCTTCTTCACATCTTGCTGCTATTTCCTCCAGTGGTGCGTTTGATCTCCTGCGCTGGAAGCTCCTTCTGGCTCTCTGCGCCTGTGCCCTCAGTTGCGCAATTTCTGCATTCCACTAGTATACTAGTGGACGTTTTGCATTCCTTTTGCGCATAGTACCATCGCAGATGCGCTTTAGGCCTTCCTGGAGTTCATAAGTAGTCCGTGGCAGGGTTTCGAAAACTGTCCCACTTATTTCCCTCACAGCCTCTGGCTCTAGCTGTCTCCTATCCCAACAAATGTTGCCTATTGGTTTCCGGGGAGGATCGACATTAATGTGCCATCATTCAGCGTGATTAGCTCCAAGGAAGCACCCCATTCAGATAGGGATTCGCCTCTTCGGTTGGTTTTCTTGCTACCCCACTCTGTCGCTTTTGCGTTCAAGTCCCCTGCCACAAGCAACTTCTCCGTGCTAGCTTGCCTTACTGCGAACTCCAGGTCCATCAGGAAGTTATCAAACTCATCATATGATCTGTTTGGAGAGAAGTAGCAGCTAAAAACTGTAAGGTTTTGGGTTTGGACCCAGACAAATCCATCATGCTTACCGCTTCTCCTAACCGCTTGTCTGCTATCGCAGTTCTTGATGGCAGCGTCTTTCCGGGTATCATGATACCAGCCTGTTCCTGTCTCAGGAGTAGGCTCCGCCACGATTAACATTTCAATATTCCTCGTCGTAGCTGTATCAAGCATTAGGTAGTGGGATGCCCAGCTCCTGTCAATGTTTATTTGGAGGAGATTGAAGAGAGTTCTTTTTTGGCCTCCCCCAGGGCCTCCCTATACTTACCACAGGTACTCTCGCCTGTTTGATGACCTTCCAGGCGACATGTCAAGCACTTCTTCGTGTTATTTGAACAGTTCTTGGCAAAGTGATCTGGTTTGGCGCATTTCTTGCAGTGGTTACTGCGATATTCTCCCCTACACTTACTGGCTGTATGGTTGTAGCCATGACACCTGAAGCACTGTATCAACTTATGATACCTCCTGATCCGGCATTCTGTCCACTCAATTTGAGGTCTCACTTTTGTTAATTTATCCGCCTCTTTCTTTTTTTAAGGTGGCGAAGGCCGTCTGGTTGCCTGCATACGCTGGCACCAGTGACGTAATTGTTACCTCCACCTCCTCTTCCAGGTGCTTTAGCAGTGCTGCTTTCACCGCGCCTTTGCTAATATTCTCCTCTATGCCCTGTATTACCACAGTGACCTCCTCTTCTGCGTCGCACAGGACATTGGGCTATTTTCCCCAGTGCTTCACCCAGCGTTTTTGTCTTCTCCGTGTCCTTACGAGTCTCGATAAGAAGGTCACCAGTTTTAGTTTTCCTGATGCCTCTTATTTTTACACCTACAGCTTCCGGTTGTACATTGCTTTTAATGCGCTTTAGCATATCAACGTAGGAGGAACCCTTGGTGCTTATGACTATCGCGTCCGTTGTCCTAGTCTTCTGTTTACCCTTACTTCCACCATCTTTGTTCTCAGGTTTACGCTGTACCTGTTCCATACTCACCTTCTTATTCCCGTCTCCTCGTCCTTTCTTCCGCCTTCCTTTATTCCGGCTTCCCTGTACTTTCCCTCCTTTACGGGGGGTAGCGCTCGTTTGTGCTTTTGCATCGCTTTGCAGCCTATCTCCGTGGCTTTTGGGTTTTTGAGCGTGGTATATTGTTATGGAGCCATACATTGCCTCTATCCTCCTCCCATTTCTCCTGCCACTTCTGGACTGTCTCATCCGGAGGACGTGACTGGAGGTTCATCTTGCAACTGTATGTGAGGACTCCCTTCTCCACAACAATATCCATTGGGGCTAATCTAGCCAGGTTTTGCGCTGCTTCCGTTGACACGGTTTTGTATCCTCGTGCGATACCGATCACCAAACTTCTATTTACACCGTTCAGTAACTGCATGCATTGACGGTACTTGATGGCTCCGCCCCACACTGGAGCTGCATATAGAATAATGCTTGTGGCCACCGTAGCTAGGAGCCTTCGTTTCATATCAGAGGGCCCATCTATTCTAGGGAATAGTTTTTTCAGCGCTTCCACCGTCTTATTGGCTCTTGAGACCGTGATCCTGACATGTGGTAGGAAGTTCAGATTTTTATCAAAGTGAACCCGAGGTTTTGACAACCAG
The DNA here is from genome assembly GCA_951394225.1 of Harpalus rufipes. NCBI lineage: Eukaryota > Metazoa > Arthropoda > Insecta > Coleoptera > Carabidae > Harpalus > Harpalus rufipes. The sequence goes on from OX596289.1 coordinate 24,566,394, forward strand.
CTTGGGCACAATTTGTTGGTCACCCACCCTAAATGTTATGGGATTGTGTCTCTTCCTTCCTACCAGCATTATCGCTTCCGTCTTTTCTGGCGCTAGTCTTATGTCTCTATCTTCAACCCAGTTCTGAATCAACAGTAGAGTGTTGTGAGTGTGTTATCTCTTTTCTCGACTGAAACTATCGCCAGATCATCCGCAAAGGCGATGAGTTTAACATTGCGGGGGACTGGTAGTCGCATAACACTGTCGTAGGATATGTTCCAGAGCACAGGGCCCAGTATCGAACCTTGGGGCACTCCGCATGTTACTCGGTATATCTTCCCGTTATATTCGACCCGTCTATTATTGAGGTAGCTACCGATAAGGTTTACTAAGTAGCTAGGTACTTCGGCTGCTTGTAGCGCTTCGATGATCTTTGGCCAAGGCACCGAGTTGAACGCGTTTTTTATGTCGACCATCACCATACAGCATAGTCTTCTTCCCTTGCCCTTAGTGCGTTCAGCTTCTGCTGTCCGTCGCACTAGTTCCATTGCCTGGATCGTTGATTTGCCCCTCCTGAAACCGAACTGTAGCGGAGATAAAGTGTCGTGTGACTCTAGACTAGATGGTCGTTGAGTCTGTTGCAAATCAACGATTCTAGCAGTTTCCCAGTTGTGTTTAATAAACACAATGGTCTGTAGGCTGACGGGGCAGTCATATCCGCCTTCCCAGGTTTTGGGATAAGCACTAGCTCTGCTAGTTTCCATTTGTCAGGGAATAGTCCCGTGGTAAGTGCAGCGTTGAATGTTGTTAGGAACCATGCTGGTCTGGCGACGGCCAGAAGTTTCACGACTTCAGGCGGGATGTTGTCAATTCATGGTGCCTTTTTGTTCCCCATTTTTTTCCCCGCTGCTACAATATCCTCCTCGCTGAAGATAACGGGAGCCTCGCAACATGCCAGGTTCTTCCAGTCCTCCACCCTGTGCTCTGAGAATAACTCTCCTACTATCTTCTCGACTGTATCTGCATCTGGCTTAACAGGCTTGGCCATTCTTGTCCTTTTGACTACGAGCTGGAAAGGCCCACCTTAAATATCCGCATCTACTGAGTTAATCAGCTCGCGCCATTTCTTCCGCTTCTCTTGCTGTATCGTTAAACTCAGTCTCCTTTTTTCTGACTTGTAATTCTCTTTAGCCTCTTCCACTTACCTCTAGCTTTGATGTTCGCGCTCGTAACCTCTGATACATTCTTCTACGGTGGGCACACACTCCCCTCGCTTCCGCGACCTCCTGGCACCACCAGTAAATTGGCGCAGATATCATATAATTCTCTCTCCATGTCCTCCACGTCTTCCACATTTGAAGGGGGCATGATCGCTGTATAACATGTATCCTTCTCCATCGTCTTAATGTTCCATCTTTGCCTAGTGGTCATAGGTGAATCTGGTGTCGTTTCCCGCGTCAGGCTGAAGAACATGTACCTATGGGGGCTATACGCCTCCTCAGTGGGATCTGTAGTCCAGTCCTGTATGGTTTCTACTAGTCCCACTGAGCTAGCCGTCACGTTAATAAATGATCTCCCGTTCGTATTCGCAAATGTTGGGATTTGTGCACTATCACATACGCATAGATCAAACCTGTAGAACAGGTCTAGTAGGCTTTCTCCTCTGGAATCATTATGCGGAAACCCCCATACCTCATGCTTGGCATTGGAGTCTCCGTTAAGGAGAATATATTTTTTTGTGCTTTGCAGTTCTTCCGAGAGATCATGCAGGGCAGCATCATATTGTTCTCGGGTACAGTTAGGCGATATGTAGCAAGATAGAATCCTGGTGTTCCCTGATTCTACCCATGTTATGTTGTTAGTTTGAAAGTAATTGCTAACCGCGCAGGTCCTGTTTGCGAGAAGGATGGCAGTTTTGCATTCTTTCTTGTCAGGGTTGAATATCCACCCACTCTGTCCCGAGATGGTATTGAAAATCGGCTCTGATGCCAGAACGAGGTCTATATTGTGCTCCTGAACAGTCCACGCTAACGCGTGGTGGGCATTTCTGCTGTTGTTTAAATTAATTTGCAAAAACCTTGTCTTCATTTCGAGCCGAATTTCGAGTGCTTCTTCGCCTCCTTATGTTTTTTTTGCTTCCTCGGTCCCTGCACAATCTGTCTAAATTTAGGACAGCTCATGGTCCCTGTCCTATGATCTCCCGCATTGCATGTGAAGCAATAGTTTTTCTGTGAGCATGGGTCTTCATGTTTTTCTTAGCCGTACTTCTGGCAAAGTGTCCTCCTGTCCGGTCCTTCGCAGCCACTTTCCCTATGGTTTATGCCGTAGCATTTTTGGCATCGGGGTACCGCGATTCCCGGATCCGGCATGTGCTATACGCGATCTTAAGTTCCCCTGTCTTTATGAGCTCCTCTGCTGTATCATACGGAACTTTCAGGGTGGTGCTCATTTTGCCCCCATAGGCCGATCTTAAATATTCGATTTCCAGCTCTTGCGCGGTTGGGATTTGCTTCACAATTGCCTCCCTAATCTCGGCTTTCGTGGTTACGATGTCCATGCCAGATTGTTTTGCCTTTGCGAGATTGGCTGCAGCCTTTCTTAAGGACGACAACCATGTCCCCCTGTTGCGTCCTACGGATATTATCTATGCCGATATTCTTTTCGGAGAGGATACCCTGGAGTTCTCTCATCCCTTTAAGGATATCCGCGTACCCTTTTCCTTCCGGCTTTTTGACGATAATAGCGTCCGTATTCCTGACCCTCGGGGTATTCTTTGCCTTAGTTGGTCCTGGCTTTTTAGGGTCATTCGCCCTGTCCTGCTCGAATGCCACGTTCTTGTGGTTTGTGTTTCACAGTCTATGAAAGTAAATCACAAAATGGTTATTGCTACATTTGGGAAGAGAAAGATGGTAAAAGGGGTGTAAATGAAATCTGTACGAATTTACATAATTATTTACGTAAAGTAGATCAGGATGGGAAGCATCACTCGGTATCATTATTTTGTGACAACTGTCCGTGGCAAAATAAAAATAGATTTGTCTTGGTAATGCTGTTATATTTTCTAAAAAATTCAAAACCAGTGAAGGATATTTCAATTACGTATTTAATAGCCGGTCACACATACATGCCAGTCGATAGCGTCCACGCTGTTATCGAGAAATATACTTCCAATATGAACATACAGGCACCGTCCGATTGACCAACTCTAATTAGAAATGCAAGAAAGCGCCCGAGACCTTACGAAGTCATCCCTGTGCATTTTGCTGAGTTCCTGGGTTGGAAGGCTATTACTGTGCCGAAAAAACTCAAAACGGATGATGGGCGTAAAATATCAATACCAGATATTAAAAGAGTTAGATTTTCAAAAACAGATTTGAAAAGTATTGATGTTTCTACTAGTTATGCTCCAGATGGACCATTCTACAAAATTGATTGGTCAGTTAGAAAAGTCCAATCTCCTCAACTTTATTTTTCGGAATTGCTAATCAATAAAGAGAAACTGAAAATTTTTCTAGACATGTCGAAATCTTACAATCAAGAAGCAATACCACGCAGAGTATTTTTCACTTCCAGAAACTGACATTGATGATACGACCTAGATAAAATAATTTTATTACTATTACCAAATTCCAGACTATCCTATTTTTTTGCAATAAAACAATTTATTTTTGTTGAGAATGTTGTTTATGTTATAAGTGATTAAAATTTACAATAATAACATAAAAGTATGTGTTACGTTTGTAAATTTAATTCTGATAAAATTATTTTTGAATAATACTATTTTCGTATTTTAATAATAATAATAATAATAATAAATAACTTTATTGACAAACGTCAAAGGCGAGGTTCAGCCAAGGCTGTTCTACCACCTAACCAAAAGATTACATAGAAAAATATTACAAAAACAATTACAAAATATGTAATGTAGTATTACAAAAAATAAACAAAAACAATATATACTGAACTAATTATTTTAAGCAAAAATGTACATATACAAAAACTTTAGAATATCGAAACCATAAAGTAAAGCAAATTTAAAAATAGAAAAATTATTTAACAATAGAAAAAAAAGATATAAATTTAGGGCAAAAATAGTAGTAATTATTTTAATGTACGGAGTACCTCTTTCACTTTGTTTTTAAAGGAATCGTAAGAACATTCTCTAAGGTTATATGGTAACGAATTATAAAGTGTAGGAGCCAAATAAGAAAAAGAGTTTTTATATTTTACCTTATTAAAAGAAGGCACAGCGTATAAGTCGTTGCCTCTTAGAGTATATAAATTATTCTTAAATTTTAATTTATTAATTAAATATTGTGGATAACCCGTAGTTCTTATTTTGTGTATTAGACAGAGAAGTAGCGTTTTAAAACGGTCATTAATATAATCAATGTTCGCAACAGAACGGTAGTGTGAAATGTGATCATACTTTCTCACATTAAATACAAATCGCAAACAACTATTTTGTAAAAGGTTAATTTTTTGCTTATCGCCTTCAGTCAAATTGGGTACATATACACAGGCAAGGTAGTCAAACAAGGGTAATATAAGAGATTTGATAAGACACAATTTGACCTCTGACGATAAGAAATTTCTGAATTGGTAAAGTTGTTTTAACTTTAATTTAGCGGCTATTAATTTATTATGTAAATGTGGTCGAAATAGTAGTTTTTCATCAATCAGCATACCTAGACTTTTAACTACATCACTTCGTTCAATTGGTGTTCCATTTAATATTATATGAGGTGTAATATTTGATCCATAAATAAGCAATGACGATTTTGATGCGTTAATTTTGAGTCCATTGTTATGTACCCAAGTGCAGAAATTTTCAAGATCTTCATTTATAGTTACTGATTTGTCATGAATTTCATCTTTATTAATTGTTGCAACTAGTTGCGTGTCATCTGCGTAGGAATGTGCACTACAAAATTTTAATGAGTTTGGTAAGTCAGCTACATATAATAAATAGAATAGAGGGCCTAAAATAGATCCCTGAGGTACACCTCGAACTGCAGGAAAGACATTAGATTTGGAAATAGAAGATTTGGAGTACATTGCTATCTGAAAATACCTATTAATGAAATAACTCTTGCACCATTGCAAAGCCGCATTTCCAAAATTATAGTATTTTAATTTTGCCAATAGTAACTTGTGATCTACCATGTCAAAGGCTTTAGAAAAATCAATAAGAATAAGAAGGGTAACTTTAGAATCATTGTAATTTTTTAACATGTCATCTACAAGATTTAGTAATGCCGTGTTAGTGCTGTTTTGTCTATTTTCAGTTTTATTTAAGAGTGTATATACACCAACTTTTTAAAAACTACGCAATAAATGTAAAGGCGTATGTGGGATTCAAGCGCCGTTTCCAAACTAAATAAATTTAAAACAAAAGGCTTATGCGCCATCAAAGAAGTCATAAGCCAGCTTTACCGTGTTCGCTCCTGTTAGTGCCCTATCCAAAAGTTTAGCTCCGCCAGGGAAGCTACTCTTTATGGATTTCAGGATACCAGCATTGTGATCCTCTTCCTCCCAGTGAACCACCAGAATGTCCCCCTTCTTGGAGGTACAGGGATTTCTGCGGAGGATCTTTAATTTTTCGTATGCTCCTTGGGGCCATTTCTCCTCTAGTAAAGACAATACCTTACCAAATGATTTTTCGCCTGAGCCTAGTAGCTGTTTATGTTTCTCCTTCCACTCTTCTTCCTTGTTGAGTTTGACAGCCGTAGCGTATCCGCCCTTTGGCGTACGCTATTTTAATTCCTCCACCTTCCGGGCAAGTGCCTGGATGATGGAGGTGTTTTCCCCCGTCAGTTTCTGTCTAAACTCATCAAAGTCCTTCTCATTTCTGGCCTCGAGCTCCTGTTTGTCACGGGCTATCTCTTCCTGTTGTTTGGCTTCCAGCTCAGCTTTAATATTTTTAATCTCTGCTTTCAGCTCTAGAGGCGTTTTCCCCATTCCTTGTGTACGGCCTTCCTCTCTGCCTTCAACAAGGTGAAGGCCGCGTGTACCTCTGCAACTTTCCTCTTGATATCTCTGGCAGTGTTGATATACTTCTCCTCTACCAGATTATCTAGGTCAATAAGGAGTGAATCCATCTTCCCCATTGCGTCGCTTTCCTCCTCTATCCTGTTTTTTTTATTTTACGGGTAGAATTGTTTAGGCTATCGCCTAATGATGAGTATTACCGAAGGGTCTATCCCGGTTATTCTGCTTAATTCCAGCAGTGGCCGTTTTTGCACACCGGGTTTCGCCTTCGGTTTGTCCATAATCGGTCTTGACTCTGTTGGCATTTCAGGAAGCTTGAGGTAGCTCTCCTCTCGTGCCGCTTTATTTAGCTCGTCCATCAAGCTCATTTCCCCGTCGTTTGGTTTGCCGAAGAGCAGGTTCATGATTTCCTTAGTTGGTCCACTTTCGAAAGTGGTGCATGGTTTATCGGGGGTTCCAGGATCGACCCTGGAGACCCTCCGGCATCGTTTGCCCCGGTGCAGTCCCTTAGCCACGACACTACAGCTGGGATTATGGGGTGTGTTACCTTTCCCTCTCCAGAGCTGTGTGTCACACCGGTGAGGCATACAACATGACAGATTCCGCTACCGATGCCAGTAGCTTCCTCTTGCCTGATGTAGGTCCTCCCACGTTGAGCATTAGCCTGGTCGGCGCCGCTGTGGTGCTTGCCGCGCGCTCGACAACGGCTCTTATGTGCGTCCTAAAGTTCAGGCCTTTATCCCAGTGTCATACCTAGGTATTTCACTGTCCTCTTCGGCCTGATCTCTGTCCCGCACAGCTGGAAGTTGACGTCCGGCAATTCCCTTCGACCGGAGAAGATTATTGCCTCCGTCTTCTCTGGCACCAATTCCAGCTGCTCCTCTTCCATCCAGTGGTTGATCTGGTCTAGAGCTCCGTTGATGGATTGCTGAAGCTCGTCGACAGTCTTTCTAACTGCGACCACGGCCAAATCATCAGCATATCCTATCAGCGTCACTCCCGGTGGCATCTCTAGGCGAAGTACTCCATCGTAGAGTATGTTCCACAGAGTAGGTCCAACAACTGATCCCTGTGGAACTCCACTAATGATGTTGTAGAAGCTCGTCCCTTCCTCCGACTCGGCCACAATGCATCCGTCCTTGAAGTATGAGCAGATGATGTTCACAAGGTACGGCTCTACCCCTCGCTAGCGGAGATCGTTAACTATACGCCCCCATTGCGCTGAATTGAAGGCATTCTTCACATCAAGCGTGACGACTGCGCACAGTCTTCGAGTCCTCCACGTCCTTGCCATTGCACCTCTCGCAGTGTCAATGACCCACTGGAAAGCGTTCGTTGTCCCTCTCCCAGTCCTGAAGCCATACTGGTTTTCCGATAGATCCCCATTGCTGGCAAGGCTTCCCTTCAGCCTTCCTACCAGCAGTTGTTCCATTAGTTTCCCGGCCGCATCTAGCAGACACAGTGGTCTGAGCTTGTATGGGTCGTTACCCTTCGATATTAGTACCAGTCACACTTTTTTCCCCCGTGTCGGGAAAGCGCCACTCTCCAGTATCCTGTTCATAACATGTAGAACAGCGTCTGGTTCCTCTTCCGCGGCTATCTTCAGGACCTCTGCTGGTATGCCGTCAGGCTCGGGCGCCTTGTTGGCTTTCATCCTGCTCGCTGCTCTTTTCAACTCTTCCGTTGTGAAGGGCTCTGGCTTTTCCAGCACGTCGGCTGTTTGCCACGCAATCTTTTGATGTTTATTTATTTATTTAGACATACACTGTCCAACAGGAAAAAATCCCAATTGAGGACAGGAAAAAAATAATAATACATAAAATAGCATAAGTTAACATAAATTAATATTGCTCAAATAGAAAATATTATATATTAAACATTACGTATTATATTATAAAAAGATTTAGGTTGCAAATGAAAAATGTCAACATCAGAATATTTAGTATTATAAGTTGAGCACATTTTGTATATGGGACAAGAATAATCTATGTTTGTACGAGGGGTAGGAAGATAGAAGGTACTGAAGTTCCGTGAGTGAAAGGATGGGATGTGGAAATTAAGGAGACTCAAACAAGACGAGTCGTTAAGTTCACCATGAATTAACTTACTAAGATGAAAAACAGAAGTCAATTCACGGCGATGATAAAGACTGGGCATATTAAAGATGTGCAGTAAGGTGGAGTAAGATACTGAATAGTCCGGGTAAATTTTATTTATTTTGAAATACAGGTATTTGAGAAACTTTTTTTGAATTCTTTCGAGATGGTCTTGATGACTCTCGTGGGTTCCATATTAATGAGCAATATTCCAACTTGGAACGAATGAAATTATAATATAGTGTTATGATGGGCGTGATACTGATGAACTCTTTGGTATTACGGATAATAAAACCTAGCAATCGAGTGGACTCATTATAAATATTATTTATATGTTGTGAAAAACTAAATTTAGTGTTAAAAGTCACTCCGAGGTCTTTAGTATTTTCTTTGCGATTAAGAACTGTATTATTAATACTATAATTAAAGTTATAGGAGATAATTTGCGAGTATAAGTCATCACGTTACATTTATTTATGTTCAGAGCAAGTTTATTTACAAAGCACCACTCTGAAAGAATATTTAAGTCGTTTTGCATTACAAGGCAATCGTCAAAATATAAAATGGGGTAAAAAAAATTAAGGTCGTCGGCAAATAAAAGTTTATCACACTTGAGATTTTGTGGTAAGTCATTAATAAAAAGAATAAATAATAGGGGCCCTAAGTTGGATCCTTGGGGAACTCCAGATGTGGCAATATAAGTATCAGAATTAAAACCGCGGTATTGAACAAAGAGTTTTCTTTGGTATAAATAGGAGGACAGAAGGGATATAATAATAATAATAATAATTTATTTCAACCATTTTTTGTACATGAGATACAATTATGGCACGTCAGTTTCAAATACAGATACATAGATATGCACGTTATATACATATAATATTTGGGGGGGTATCCATATATTCTTGAAAAGTGTAAAAACTATTTGTTATTAAGTAGTTACGGACAACATTTTTAAATTTAGGCTTGGAAAGTGCCTTAACATGATGAGGTAAAATATTATAAAATTTTAGTTGAAGAGAATTTCTTTCGGAGCGTTTGTTCTTAAATTTATTTAATCTTAATAAATTTGCTGATCTAGTGTTATGGCTATGTACATCACTGTTCCTTAGATATTTATCTTGGTTCGTGTGAATTTCAAGTAATGTTGCATAAATATATAGACAAGGCAAAGTCATTATCCTTAACTCAATAAAAAGGTTTTTACATGAATGTGTAGGGCTTACATTAGCAATCTCTCTGACAATCTTTTTTTGCAATATAAATATTTTGGTTACGTGTGTCGAATTACCCCAGAGTAAGATGCCGTAGTTTAAGTGACTATGAAAAAGAGCGAAATAGGCCATACGCAAAACTGGAACTTGACACATGTTCTTAAGCCTTCTAAATAGGTATATAGTACTTGATAGAGTTGCACAAAGTTTAATTATTTGGGAATGTCCTGTAAGGCCATCATCAATATCCATACCAAGAAGTCTGACAGATTGACCATTTCTGTTCTTTAGGTTGTTAGAGATTGTGAGACTTTGAGTTTTTGATGCATTTAGTTTCAAGTTATGTGATGCAAACCAGTGCTCAACATTGTTAGTTGTGTCTTCAACTTGTTTTTTTAGTATATCCATATTAGAATGACTGGAAAGTAAAGTCGTATCGTCGGCAAACAGGATACATTTGTTTGGTTTCAGAAAATTGTATAGGTCATTGATATAAAGTATAAAAAGAACCGGACCCAAGACCGAGCCCTGTGGGACTCCATGACTTACTGATAGAAAATCGGAGAAGGTATTATTTATGTGAACACATTGCATTCTATTTTGCAGGTATGACGCAAATAAATGCAATGGTATTCCACGAATTCCATATTGATGAAGTTTGTCAATTAATAATGCATGAGAGACGCAATCAAAAGCTTTAGACAAATCACATAAAGTCAAGACAGTATGTTCCCGATTTTCAAGTGAAGAGGAGAAAGAAAATTTGCGAAGTTTGTTCAATATCAAAGGCTTTGGTAAAGTCTGTATACACACAATCTATCTGCCCTTTGTTAGACAGTGTTTTAGTTACAACGTGCGAGAAATAGCATAAGTTAGTAGATGTAGATCGTTTTTCGGTGAAGCCATGTTGAGTATGTGATATTAAATGTTTGATTTCAGGATAAATTTTAAGGTACAATTTTTTTTCGAATACTTTACTAAAGTTGGACAAGATAGCTATAGGCCTGTAATTCTCAGTATTATTTGTTACCGGATTTATGTATAGGTGTTATTTTTGTCATTTTCCATAAGTCGAGAAATGACCCGGTTTTTAAAGCAAGGTTAAATATATGATGAAGTGCAATTGATATCGGATAGTAACAGTCTTTAATGAGCAGGCTGGGAACTAAATCGGCACCACTTGAAAGAGAAGACTTTAATTTTTTTATAGACAATTCAATATCAGAGTGGGAAATATAAGGAACAGTAACATGATTGGATGAAAGATCAAAATTAATAGCAGGTGTATCAGAAAGAGGTGAAAAAACTGATTTAAAAAAACAAGCAAAAGAGTTTGCAATTTCATTTGGAGTAGTTAAATTTTCGTCATTGTAAGACATGACATTCGGAATGGTTGACATTTTTCTTTTGCTATTGATAAAGTACCAGAATTTATTAGGATCATCTTTAATAGAGGATTCACATTTGTTCACATAGCTAGAATAGGCAGTTTTGATTTCCAATTTAATTTGTGACCTAATATTTTTAAAATTATGTGAATAAATATTATTACTAGGAAATTTCTTATGTAATTTTCTGAATTTCTCCTTTTTCTTAAGCAATGTGATAAAATGTTTAGAGAACCAGGGCGGAAAACGGTGTTTTGAAGTCGATTTGCGTTGTACACATTGATCAAAAAATGAATATATAGTTTTATAAAAATAGTCACAAGCTAGGTTAACATCTGTAAAATTTTGAAGTGAATCCCAATAAAATTGATTTATTAAACTATATAGTTTTTGAAAATTGGCTTTTTTAAAATCATATTGAAAGTTATTAACATCGTAACTCTTGGCAGAGCGATGAGTGTTAGAAATCATAATCACAAACTCAAGAGTGGGATGGTGAGCATATTCTTTTTCAAAAAGACAATCATCAGAATGGGACACCAAACATTCGGTATTAGAAATTATTACATCAAGCATGTGATTGTTTTCATTATATACACTACTGAATTGGGTGCAGTTCTTGATAATGTCTTTAATAAATTATCTATTTTCGATAGATTTTTTATTAATTACATTATGAAGAAATAAAATTTAAAGAACAATTCGAAATGAATTTATATTTCCCGCCACTTTATCGGCTGTCAAATTTAGTCCTCTGACCTTTTCATAGACGGCACTAAACTTGTTATCACGGTTTAAATGGCGGTGATCTTGGCCCATGGCCATATTCTGTATCCTAGATCTATGCTAAGCGTTGCTCTATCTAGCGGAATAAAATGAAACTAACGATTACTAATTAAGTTATTTTGCTGAAAATTTTTGTCCATTAATTAATATAATTTCAATTTTAAAATGAGTAATGTTTATTGTTCTGTAGCTGGTTGCAATTCTATGCATACGTTTCCAAAGAAAGGTTAAGTCATGGTTACATATCGTCGCCTTAATAAGAAAAGTGCCTATCTCCTTTTAAGGTGATTTCGCAGTAGAATAAAAAAACGATTTTACTTAGTGTATTTTGTGATTATTGCTGAAATTATTGATGTATTAGTTAAATAATAATAATATGATTTTGTTGCTATTATGCCTGGTTTAATGTTATTGTAAATATTTGTGGGGACATATGCACTTTTCTTTGCTCAAGTTATTTATTTATTGGACATACGCAAATTTCTAACTATATTTTTTGAACCGTGAAGTCACGAGTATTAATTATTTTATGCCATATTGCCATAAATAAACAATTATTTTGTTGGAAATTAAAGTATATTTCTGAATGTCATTTTAGGTTTTACATAGAATGATACAATTCAAAACTTAAAAATTATTTTATGCAAAAAATTAAAGTAAACTAAAAAGTTAATTACTCGTGTGGCAAATTTAGATAAAAGTCGTGGTATTCTTGGTCGATACCTTTTAAAAGTTGTTTGAGGTGTTCGTATTTTTCTTTTTTTTATCTTTCTCCTGGATTTATACAGGCAAGGAAGATCAGTGAACGGTGTTGTCAGCATTGCTTTTTTCGATCTTCTGGGTAGATCACTCCAACTGTGGTCTGTGTGTCTAAGTTTATATTGTATAGCACCATTTTCATACTTTAACGCTTTTATATTCACAACAGTAGGATCACCTGTTGATCTTCCTGGACGGATCGAATTAAAATATTGCAAAGACTCAAAAAATTTAAAAAAATTGTGTGTTAAGTATGTAACTTCATAGGGAAATGGCTTATTTCTGGCGCTGCGGCACACCTGTATGTAATCAGCTGGTAGATTAATCTTGGTTCTTTTAACCACTCTTTCGATGGCCGAGTGCATCGAATCTACCTCCATCTGAGTGTGTCCTTTTTCTAAGTATTTTTGTAATATCGTCACTCCATGTAGAGAAGATAGATGTAACAAAGCGTTTGAAAGAGTGCTGTTGCGATTTTGCCCAGTACATCCGTCGCTGTAAAATATAATGCTTTTCCCAGTTTCTTTCACAGTAGGCACTACTTTCGTTTCTATGAAATGTACCATGATGGTAGCAAATTCGTTTGCAGTGAGGTTTCCCTCAGCTTCGTTCCACATATAGCAGTGGGCTTCTTTTGTATGAAGATTGTAAATAGTGAAATTGTGAACTATTAGTTTCGTTTTGTAGTACATAGCGGACACATTCGTTTTTGGGCTAAGGAGGACAGACTGAAGGTCAACAGTGAACACAACTGCATCATCTGAAGATTTATCTTTATCTTTCTCTTGGCGTGCTTCTTCCTTCAGGATTTGATGATGTTGATATTCATCCTCGTTAACGTTCTTTGTGCGGTAGGCAACACAAAGGTCGCATTCGTCCTTCTTGGGCTTAAAAAGAGACAAATTTAGTTCTTCGAATGTCGAATAAAAAGCGGCATCCGACACACATTCCACCTTTCTTTCATTGCAAAAGTCATTTTTATAAAAATGGTATAAATGCGATTTGGATCGCCATATTGGCTCCAGATATAACTTTTTTGTTGAAGCCCGACAGTAATGGCTTTCCATCTTTGGTAAAGTATTAAAAAAATCTTTTAAGGCAGACATCTTTTGTGTATTTTTTTCTCTTCTTATAAGACTTTTTCTGTTAACTTCTTCTGCACCATTTACTTTCAAATTGCCTTTGACTCAATTGATAATAACCCGTTCTTTTAAGCCCAATGTTCCCGAAAACATTTTTTTACATACTCTTACAGTATCAACTCCATTTTTCAAGAAGTATTTCATCGAAACATTTCGCCGAGATCCTTCAGATTGACCTCTTCTTCTTTCAACGCCTGCACATTTTACTAGACAAGTTACGTACATTTTTTTTTCGCTCCATGACATTTTAGTCCAAAATGTGTTAAAAATGGCTTTTCTCGACTTTTCGTCTATCGAAGAACACTTCAGTTGGCTTTTTTTCTGTCCCCAGCAACAAGTACAAGGCGCAGAAAGAAATCGACCTGGTCTGTCAACTTGGTAATTCCACTTTGCGTTGTCGATTTTTGCTTTTCCTTTGTACGCTACCCCTTGTTCCCTATTCTCTCGTCTTTGTTCCCAAGACTGGCTGTTTTTGTTGTTCTTAGATCTCTGTCGTATTTTAATATTTTCCAACTGTCCCATAGGCTCATCAGTTACTGCTTCATTTTCTTCTTTGTTTGCTAATATTTCATCATTACTATCTGAAGCATCCTGTTCGAAATAAGCTTGTTCCTCTAAACCCCAGTCTGGATCATCAGGATCATTGGTGCCCTTTTCGACAGACATTTCGCGAAAAGTCGTGATATTGTTATCATAATTTAACTCGATACCCTGGTGTAAATTTTGCAGAGAATGAATTTCATTTGCAACCGTGTTAAGGTCTTCTTTGTAGACGGCAATTTCTGTGTCAAGACTATTATTTGCGATGTGATGCAACAGATCAAGAGTTTCATCCACTTGTTCCGTGAGCAGTTCATCTGACATCATAATATTATCATCTGACAAGTTCTGAACATTGGTATCATTCGTTCTTGTCTCTAATAATACGTTTGTTTCTAAGGCCATTAGTACCATTTTTTGTCCTCTCGACATTTTTTCAATCTGAAAACAAATAAAAACTTTCTAGAAAAATGCGTAACTCCTTCCAATAAACAGAAACATTTTATTTTATAAAAAATATGCATGTTAGTTTCATAAATTATGTAATTTTTTGAAACATAACCTATGTTTATTTTGATTTCAGAATGCATTCAAAAATAAGGTTAAAAAAATCATACATATATTGTGAAGGGAAGCAACAATCATATTAAAAAAATTAACATTCTATTTCCTAAATAGCACACAAATTCACCACTCGATATAAGAATAAAATATAATTTGGAAAACAAATGCGAATTTAATTTTTTTTGTAATAAAGCCTTGGAAAACAAAAATGTTTACAATAAAATTCAAATGTCAAAGTAAGTACAAGGTATATTTAAAATGTTAATTACATATAAATTATTTTTTGTATTTTTCAGAAATGGCAGAACAAATTGAAGAAAATAGTAAGTAAAATACGTATTTAAGACATACATACATACATACATAAAATCACGCGTGTCCCACTTAGAGGGTTCGCACAAATCCGATAACAATAAGAACAACATCATACAACAAATCCTTACTCTTAAACATATTAAAGTGACCGATTATCAGTAGCGAAATACCGCATCCGGATCACAATAATAGTTAGGAAACAAAGATCCTTCGCCATATATTCCTATCTAAGCAGACATATTTCGCCTCGGCCACACTCATAATCCTTACTCTTAAACATATTAAGACATTATTAACAATTAATTAATTTTCAAGAAATGAAAGTGGAGGGGGCGGCGGGGGAAAAGACGGAGGATAAGGTGGGGGAGGATCAGGTGGCGGATGTGGTTGAGGCAAGTAAGTACAAGAAAAATTCAAGACATTATCTAAATATAATTAGTATTATTTCACTATGTATAGAACCGGAAGGGACTGACCCAACACCGTCAGCGAGGGAGGAAGTGATGGCGGTAGGAGAGGGGGAGGCAGAGGAAGGGGGCGCGGGCGCGGTCGACAAAGGGGGAGAAGAGGAGGCTATAGGCGAGGGCGAAGAATAAGAAATATGTTCACATAAATTAAAAACAAACACTATATTTAAAAAAAATGTTTCTAAAGTCAGTGGTGGGCCCTCGCCAATATGCTGGGTAAATTAATTAATGATTTTAAAAAATAAAAAAATATTTTCAAATTTTTGTGTATATATTTTATTTTTATGATACTGTGATCAGTTTTCATTTCTTTTATTATTTTGGGTGGATAGCTTGCGTACAAATCAGTGATCTTGTTAAGGGCTGTCAGGTATCAGTGTCAAAATTTTGATAGGTCGATCGGCTTTTGTTTGACATTTGTACAAATGAAAATGTTAGCGTTTTAAAACATGAAAAGCGATTGCAACGTAATATAGTGGCTTGTGGCATTGTACTCATATACTTTAGCATTTGTTATTCGTTTAGTAGAAGTACGTTAAAATGGAGCTAGTGCGTGAAAGTATTCCTACCACAAAATAGCTATTTGTGTATTAAGAGCGCAAAATAGGACATTGTCGATTGAGAGGTTGTTGCCGCGCGACGCAGGAGCGCGGCATTCTCTCGAAATCGACAATGTCTATTTGCACTCGAAACACACACAAGATTTTTTCTACAGTCGCTATCATAACAAAAATAATAAAATGTACACTTTGTATTTACACTACTACTCAATTAATAAGGATTAATATAAAGAAAAAACGTCTTTTATTTTTAATTTTAATTTATCGTTATTTCCCATTCTTCTTGACCTATTGCTTCAATTTAATCTAAACATTTTATACTTTCGTTTTTGTAAATGAATGCCCTATTTTATTTTCACAATAGTGCGGCATTTTTTTTGGTTATGTAATATATCGACAGAGCAGTTATATATCAGATTGATTTGTAAAGGTGGTAAATGTGTCAATACAGTGCCATTAGTTCCTGACTAAACGTTTCCATTAAGAAGTGACATTTCTCAACATTGTATAGTTAGAAATTTGGACAGCGAGCGTTTTTTCTACTTTGTCGCGCTAGAGCGACAAAGTGACATTTTGCGTTGACAAAAGAGAGCGCAAATGGCTACTTTCTATGTAGACTGTAGAAAAAGGTGTTTTCTTTGTAAAGATAATACAATTGAAACTTTGGGAGAGAAATTGTGCATGTCCCTGTCAGGTTTTCATGCCCTCACTGGCTGTGATTTTAACCCCTCGTTCTACCGTAGAGGGAAGAAGAAACCTCTATCTCTAGTAGAAAAGTCGAAAGAATTTACTGAAGCTTTAATATCCCTTGGTGATCTAAGAAAAACGCTGAATGAAAATGAATTAAAAAGAGTTTTTGATGTCTTGGAGAAGTTTATTTGCCGATTGTATGGCTTTCGTAACATAGATAGAGTCAACGAAGCTAGACTAGCTATGTTTTCTAAAAAATACAAGGCAAAGAAATCTTCAGAGGCATTCAAAAAAGAAATTCGGGGATTTGATGCTTCCTCTTTGCCCCCATGTCAAGCTGAGTTGATTCAGCAATTTAGAAGAGCTGTTTACATTGCTCAGATATGGTCAAACGCGCATTTGAAGTATCCAACAATATTAAACCCGAGTGAATATGGCTGGAAAAATATAGAAAACCAGTATGATTTACATTGGTTCGACGGGGATGAAATGCCACCAGAGGTTAAGGACGTCATATTACAACCGGTTGAATTAAATTCTGAAGGTAATAAATACAGTTCATTTGTTTTTTGCCGGACCGCTATCCTCAGCCTTGAGTGAGGGGTGGGTCAAAATTATAAACAGAAAAGGCAATTTATATTTTATGTAAGGGCAACATACTACTCATACCCGAAATTAAAAATTTAAGAAAAAGTGTTCTGCTTCAAAATTCTAAATAGCAAAACTATTTTTACAGGAAAAAGCTGCTTATAAGAAAAATATCGTTGAAAGAAATAAAAATCCTGATTAAGTTTACCTAAATACTAGATTTATCATTTAAATGGCGATAAATATATTACACAAATATTTGTATTGTAGTACTACAAACGTAATTTTGATATAAAGAACATATCGAATTTGAAATAAAATACATTTGTGTCAAGAACATTACTAGCCACTTCAGCCGTGTACGATAAAAAAGCTATACAGAAATACTAAATTATAGCAATAATTGAATGACAAAAGAGAGAATCCAATACTTCCGCACTAAATAACTGCTTTTTTGCCTTGAGATAGATGTTAAATGTCTGTGAAAAAAAAATTGAAGGCATTAATCCGTCTAACGACGATAAATACCAACTGTATTTGTTTCTTAAATAGATGGAAAATAATCCGTTTAAAACGTGCCATAATAATCAAAACTCACTTTTCCACAATCTACGTAGTCAGGTCATAAGTTCTGTCCCAAGATTAAAGTAAGACTAGATAAAACAAATGAGATCAAGAAACAAAATTTTATTAGAAAATGAAACTCTAATATACTATGGTCATGTCAAGTTACATTTTACTCGAAATGACCTCCACGTGCTTGTACACAGGCTTTTAATCTTCGAGGCCAGTCATCTATGGCAGTACGTACCATATTCATATCAATATTGGCCACTGCTTTTATCAAAGACGCCTTTAGCTGCTCCAAATTTCTATGGCTTGAAGAGCATACTTTTTCCTCTAAATGTGACCAGATTTTATAGTCCAAGGGATTTAGGTCTGGACTTGAAGAGGGCCAATCTTCATGTCTAATAAAGTCGATATTTTGGCGATAAAACCATTCTTGCGTAGACTTTGCTTTGTGAGCTGGCGCTGAGTCCTGTTGAAAAACCCAGTGCTCATTTTTAAACATAGTGGTACTCAGAGACTTTACAATTCCCTCTAAAAATGTCTTCCTGATCATATATCTATTAACTAATATATTGCGGATCCTGTGCTTTTCTTGAAGCAAACAATGAGAGATAGGAATATCATTGCTGCATAAGTCTGTCACTCTCTAATGGGAGTGTTTAGTGGTCTTTTTACCAAACATTGGCGCCACCGGTGCTTGAGCCAGACTGTATATGAACGCAACCGTAAAGTGTTATCAGAACTAAATAATCTTGTTTATGTTATTATGTTTTGACTTTTGTAAACTGTCAAACATTTAAAATGCCGCAGTGTTGTGTTACTAGATGCAGAAATCGTCGAAATTTACATCGATTTCCGATGAATGAAATAAGAAGGCAATTATGGATTGATGCTTTATGTATGAAAGACATTCAAATAGCCAGAAACACATATGTGTGTGCTAACCATTTTAAAGCATCGGATTATATATTCGAAGGATATGATTCTGGTTAGTATTTATGTACTCATAGAGTAGGTATTAGTAAAATTAATTATTATGTCGGTTGCAGGTGTAATTCATGCAAAAAAAATATTACACAATGATGCAGTTCCATCAATAACAAAAAATGCTAGACCACAAAATAAGAAAAAAAGAATGCGACCTTCATTAGATAGTAAACGAAAAGTCGCTAGAAATTTATCTACTGAATTCAATAAGATAAATTCAGATTCGGAGCCAGACATAAGTTTTCTAGAATTTGAAGATGTCGTTAATGAAGAAATAGTTTCTTCATATGAAGATATTACTGCCGGAAAAAACATTGGTTCTGTTATCAGTAATACAGTTGATAAAGGAATTCAGGTTAATTGTTGCTCTTTCGGAATCAATAAATTTATCTGCGAAGACGCCGCAATACAATTTTACACAGGCCTAGAAAATTATAAAAAGTTTGCATTTGTTTTGTCTACACTGGGTCCAAATAGATTCAATTTAAATTACAGATATTACAAAAATTGTTCAGTTTCTATTGAAGATCAATTTTTCATAACATTAATTAAATTAAGAAGAAACAAAACTATATTTGAACTTAGTAAACTACTTGAAATTAGTCAAGCGTCTGTTACAAATATTATTATTACTTGGATAAACTTTATAGCTTTACAGTGGGGCGAAATAAATATCTGGCCTACAAGGGAATTAATTGATATTTATATGCCACAAGCGTTTAAAAAAGATTTTGCAAAAACCCGAGTGATTATAGACGCCACTGAATTTCCTATTACAAAACCAGCGGAACCTACTTTGCAACAAGCAACGTTTTCTTCGTATAAAAATCGAAACACTTTGAAAGTACTGGTCGGCGCAACTCCTGGCGGCCTGATATCCTATTGCTCAGAAGCTTATGGAGGAGCCACAAGTGATCGTCAATTAATAGAAAGAAGTACAATACGGAACAAATGCGAGGCAGGAGATTCTATCATGGCTGACCGGGGATTTTATGTCCAGGATCTATTTGCGTCAAATGATGTTCAAATAAATATACCCTCATTTTTAAAAGGAAAATCTCAATTACCTGGTGTAGTCCTTTTAAAGGATAGACAAATTGCGCGACATCGAATACACATCGAAAGAATAATTGGATTAACAAAAACATATAAAATATTATGTGAACCACTAAATAAACATTTTGTTTCTTTGGGAAGCAGAATATATTTTATAATATGCATGTTATGCAATTTTCGTAAAAATATTGTAAGAGAAATAAAGTACGATTAATTTGTTATGTAATAGTATATTTCTTATTGCTATGTCATATTATATTTTTACATGACATACTGTTTTATATTCGAAATTATACCATAATAAATATATAATAACAAAAACAATTTTATTTGTATAAACATAAATATATCCCAGAAAAATATTTAGAATTATAGATAACTGTATATACACGCTCATTGCTTTATTTGTAAAAATATTTTTTTTTCAGTGCGCTCCTAAAATGAGAATCGTAGAAGGCAGCCAAATTTATTTTCATATTATCAATGAAATCATCATCTCTATTAACTTCAATAATTAAAATATCTTTGAACGTATATATTACAAAATGGCAAAGTTGTCTTTTTGTTGCTAATAACTGCCCCATAATCTGATAATAATACGAGTGTGTTTCTTTTAATGTCCAATTATTATTCACTTGTTCAATATAAGGTACGCAATTTGACGTAATGAAATCATGCCTGGCAGTGTAAGGACACTTAATTTCGAGTACGATGTTATCTCCTACCAAACCGTCAGGTGATGCGCATAGATATGGATACTCTTCAACAATAAATAGACCACATTCAGTTACTACATTTTTTGTAATCTCCATATATTTCGCACGTGCTGCATCTTCATGAATAACGCCGTGTGATATGGATTTTGATGTAATGTTTTTCTTATTTAATAAATTTGAAACAAGTAAATCCATATTTTTTCGATTGGAAGCTCTGCAAATTTCTTTAAATGATGTTGAAGTAATTCTAAATGATCTTTCATAATGCCACCGCTTATTATTCTTTTGACCACGCGTTTCTACTTCTACAACAGATATTTTTTCTTTTGATATATTAAGTAATCCCATTGCTTCGAATAATTTGTCTTCGTATCGCGTACAAGAATACATGTGGTCATTTTCTACTCCATACATATTCGCGATCTTAAAGAGTTGCATCATTACCATATTATTGTCACAATAATTTAGGCATGTGTTTTGGAAAAAATCTACGTATGTTAAAACATTTCTTCCTGATGGTGGCCGGGGATCGTACACATTGCGATGATTTCCAATTTTGATCTTAAGATTTTCAGCTTTTACAGGTGATCGGTTAAATTTAATAGTCGGTTTATGAAAAGTTTGTATTTTTGAAGTGCAAGTTTCTTCTGTTATTACACTTTTGTTTCTGCAAAAATTTTCAATTCCCAGTAAGACAGATATAATATGTTTACAATGTGCACGTAGTCCTTGTCCAGCTACACATTCACACTGACACTCCGCAACGTTACTTTCATTATCTACGAAAATGTCTATATGATAAATAATTTTTTTCATAGCTGCTTTGCACGCACTCTTAAAATATATTCCTTCTGGAGTAGCACAATATTTTATATATTGAAGAAATTTATTATTATATAATTGTCTGCTTTTATTAGAAATAAATGAATCATTTACATTCAAGTACTGTACTACATGATGGTCCGTAGTATGTATTCCTAGTTCTATTTCTCCATGCAGATCTATGTATTCGGTAGGAGATGGTGTTGACATTTTTATCACATTTTCTGTTTGAATAATGTAATCAAAATTAAAATTTCTGTCATAATCTTTTAGTCTGCAAACATAAATTATTTCTTTATAAGCAAATCTTAAAACAGTCAAAAGAAAATAATTTACCTTTGTATTAAATCTTTTTTCCTTCCTCTTACACTTGCTCCACGTATTCTTAATTCGTATTTTAATTTTTCAATATTCCACAAATTATACATATTGTGCGCCATTTTCCACAACGTAAACTAAACTACTAAAATATGTACAACCATATACAAGAACTATGTTCACAGGGGAAGTACAGAAATAAAATTCAAAAAATATTAGTAACAATAATGTGAGTTGCGCGTAATGTTTGAATTCTATTGGCTAACGCTGACAGCGACGGCCAGTTGATCCGGGTGTGTTCCAAAATCATAGCATGGAGTGCAGAGTGGAGTATTAGAGTAAGAGTATATAATTATAAATCTGAGAAATTAAGTAATATACCTACTATTTATTTTGTGTGTAAATCCTTCAACATAAATATTAGTAATAATAAATAACAATGAAATATTCTAGTACTGAACTTGAATTAAATAATTAACTTTGTTGTACTGTAAAAATAATAGGAATTAAATCTGGTCAGGATTAATTTATTTTGGTGAAGGTAAAGAGTAAAAGAAATATTTTTTAAAATATTTATTGATTTCTAAATAATACAATTCTGGTGAATTTATTTCGAATATAATCGTCTTTCTGTGACAGTAACTTCGTCTCGTGACAAAATCTAATTTTTATAAAAGTATGAATTATAGTTTTTTATAATTTGCGTTTTGTGGTTGTCTAAAATGGTTTGTTCTTTGATGTGGTTTAAAAATTCTGTTGTATTAAATACATATGGAAAACTATGGTAAGAACCATCTGTTGTTTTAATTTTTTATTTTTAAACATTTGTTCTTGCTTTTCTCTGAATATCCTTTCAGCGCGTTTGCATATAAATATCATGTCTTTTGAGGGGTATAGGAGACTCCCCGATTTTTTATGTTTATTAATAAGCTTTCTCTTTTATCAGAGCATAAGTAGTCCCAACAAAATGAGCAGATGTTCATTTTTTTTAATTTTACTGAGAACATATCCCGCTATGTACTCTACTACATTTTCAACATAGGTGTTTAGACCCCACATCGTATTTACATAATCATGGTCAAATCTACTTACTCTCACAGAATCCTCCCCACAAACAGGATTTTTAAAATTTTCCCTTTTCGAAGAGACCTGTAATATATTTATGCCGTCCACTAAGCAATTGGCATTTTGCATTGATTTAATATCTGTTTTAATTAGTAGTCTTTTATACGCAGATTCAAACTGTAGCGCATTGGGATTGTTATTAAATCCGCCCCGGCTCCTAATGGCGCTGAAGAATGTTTCAAGAAAATCTTGACTTAATTTAAAAGTCAATAAAAACTCTAAATCTATTTTTTGTTCATCATAAAGTTCAAACATATTTGTTATATTAATTAAAAGCCCAGAAACCCAATTTTCCTGCCACTGTGAATGATTTTATTCCCTAAGACTGAATACGAACGGTATGAACGACTCAAAGTACAAACAGAAAATGAAAGAATGAAACTAACCATGTGCTCGCTGGATCAACTGACCGTCGCTGTCACCGAAGCCAATAGAATTCAAATATTACGTGCATGCGCAAAATTAAGAAACCGGAATTAGAGAGTGACAGACTTATGCAGCAATGATATTCCCATCTCTCTTTCTTTGCTTCAACTGGTTTCTACGTAAAAGATAGGAGCATTAGCAATATATTAGTATGTTCCTGATACACTTTAGCGCCAGTTTTGACACCTTTTTGACAAAAATGAACTTGTGTGGCCCCCAGATACGAAACGCCCAACCAAACCATCACAGATGCCGGGTAATGACCTCGTTGAACAACAGGAACCTTTTCAGCAGCTTCAGAACTGCTATGAGCATACACTCTATCATTTTGCTTGTTTAAATGTTCCTCGATCGTAAAAATTTTCTCATCTGTAAAAAGAATTTCTCGATGCTTGTTATCCGCGTACCGACGAAGAAGCAGGTTTGCTCTCTCTTGCCTAATTTTTTTTTAAACATTGTAAGAAGATGTCCCTTTTTTGTACGGTAAGCATGAAGTTTAAGGTCCTCATTAATAACACGCTTCAAAGATTCCCTTGACAAATTCATCTGCAAAGCCATCAATTTCTGTTTTCGTTTAGGATTTCGGCGAATACGAGCTTCAACAGCTTTTAAGACTGCTGGTGTTCGAATAGTGCGAGGTCGACCAGAGCGTGGTTTGTCAGCAACAGAGGAGACTTCGGTGTATCGCTTGATGGTGCGATAAACAAATTTCTGTGTTATTTCTAAATTTTTCAATAATTTAAAAATCGTTGTTGCTGAATGCCCACACCTGTGCAAAGCAATTACGGCAACACGATCTTCTTTTTTACTTCACTCCATTATTATTTAACAACTTATCAAAGAACTTTTGTCACCTTTGTATTCAACACTGATAACATTAAATGACATCATCATTTGGATATCCTCTGACATTTCAAGCAAATATTACCAAGAAATGTTTTGTTATTATTATTAATTAAAGCCACTTTTGCCAAAAATTGATTTAAAATTTGTTCGGATATTGCTTGTTAAGACAAATTATCTTTAGCCACAAAGTTTTTTTGTTATCGACTGTATCAGATACAAGTGTTTTAAAGTTGAAAAATGAATCGCCCAAAAAAATTATCGGTGGAGAAGGCAGTAAGAGCATCAACTTTGCTGGATGAGGGATACTCGATGCGTTATGTTGCTAATGCCATAGGAAGAAATCATTCGAGCATAAGTTGGATGGTAAGACGATTTAACGATACAGGATCTTACTTTAGAATGCCAGGGCAAGGACGAAAACGATGTACCAATCCAAGGAATGAGCGTTTTTTTAGGCAGTCTGCTGTACAAAACAGGAGAATCACTAGTAATATGCTAAAAAATTAGCTTGCCGCTACTCGCAATCTTGTAATATCGTCTCGAACAGTTAGAAGACGTTTAAATGAAGCTCGATTAAGTATCAGAAGATCGGCAAAAAACCATTACTCACCAGAGAGCACATAATTCAAAGATGGCGTTTTGCCCGAAATCATGAAGATTGGACTGTTAATGATTGGAAGAAGGTTTTATTCTCAGATGAAACGAGAGTTAGCCTCAAATCTCCTGATGGACGTGAACGTGTCTGGCGAAGGGCAGGAGAGAGATTTGCAAGTTGCAATATCTCTCCAAGAGTCCCGTTTGGCGGTGGCTCTGTAATGTTTTGGGCGGGAATCTGTTTCAACGGCCGCACAGAGTTGGTCCCTATACGTGTAAGATCAACGAATGCGGATTATTATCTGGAAAACATCGTAATTGCAAATGTAATGCCATTTTCTCCTTTTGTGGGAGCCAATTTTTTATTCATGAAAGATAATGCTCGTCCCCACTTGGCTAGACAAGTTATTGACTACTTAAATGCTGTTGATATTGCTTTTATGGAATAGCCACCGAACAGTCCCGATTTAAATCCTATAGAGCATCTATGGGACGCTCTCAAAAAAAAGGTTCGAAGTCGTACACCCCCACCTGCCCACCACAATCAACTGGTAGAATGAGTAATTGCAGAATGGAAGAATACTCCCCAGCAATTATTGAAAATTTAATGTCTAGCATGCCACGGTGCATGAATGCTGTAATTAGGAGTAGGGGAGGACATACACGGTATTAATATCGCGTTGAATCCACTATTTCTATTTTTTTAAATTTTTGTTTGTTTTTATGTTGTGTAATTTTTCAACAATTTTTTTTTTAAGTCAATAATAATTTAGTTCGTTTTTCGTTGATTTCGTTTACAAACGATTAGACAAACCTAATTTATAAGTTTTTATTTCATTTTTATTATAATAGTCATTCTAAAATTGTTATTATATGAATTTAATAAAGTGGTGCGTTAATTTTGTCCAGGAGTTTATATATAATGTCATTTTATGCAGGTCCCATACAGAATACCTAGATTCTAAAATATCAATTTTTTAGACAGTTTTGGGTCATGACCCACAGCTGGGTAGATCGTCTTTTTTCCGGGGAAGACAGCAAATCGTTCTTCAGGACATTTAAAGTGAGCAACAAGGGTTCGTATTTGAAATACCATGATACATTTTTTTTGTAGCACTAGCCCCCGAACTATTTTATGTAGACGCTGGGAATATAAAATTAAATACGTCTATTTATTTATTTTATTTTTAATAACGATAAATATAAATATTTTTCGGCAAATATGTTCTCAGAAAAATGCGTTTATCTCTTATAATATTTATTTTAATCAATAGTTCCCAGTATTTGTAATAAATTACAATTATTTAATACGCTCAATAAATATATTACAAATTGTTTCAAATTGTTTATTGTTAAAGATTAAAAAAAGGAATAGTGTAGCGTACGTGGACCCGACGCCGCTGAGTACGTGACCACCGCTGCTAGTCGAATTTTTATAAAAACAACCGCTGCGCTGAGCGAGCGCCTAATCTGAGCAATGACGTAATCGTCGACATGGTACACAAATATTTATCGACCTGTTTAATTACTTACGGTCACCTGATCCTTGGTATTCGATGTTATTATCGCGTCGAATGTTCAAGAAAGGACGCCGGACTATATAAACACCGACAGGGAAGCCAGCAGTGCTTTCAGATATACACCACGCATCGTGAAATGAACAGTTGGTGATATAAATAAATAGTCGACGTGTGGTGGACAGAAATAAATATAGTTATATAAATAAATATAGTAACAAAAACATTGTTTAAATAAATAATCATAGTGTTTAAGAATTTAATAAAATTCCTAGTCTTAAATTGGTTTTTATAATTGTTTAATCATAGTGTTAGTTATTTTTATCTTTATCTTAATTATTTATCGTTTTAATAATATCGTTAATAAATATCAAGGACAATAAATTAAGAGAACTTAAAGAAACAACTAAGCCATGGCCAAGCCCAGCCAACAGAAGACACCAGGTAGTCATGTCGAGACTACGAATCGGACACACCCTAATTACACACGGATATCTACTCCAAAGGACAGACCCACCAAATTGCGAAACGTGCAACACGACCCTGACAGTGAAACATCTCCTCCTCCAATGGCAAAGGTACAACAGAGAAAGACAGCACCATAATATACCAACTACAATCCAAGAAGCACTGACTAATAACGAAAACACTAACAATCTATTAAATCAAATATAAAACAACTATGTACCCCAATGTAAATAATTATACCTATGTAAACAACACAACATAATGTATCATAATGTAATATACGAGTGATGTACCGGAGACTAAATAACCTTTGAAGTTGAAAGGCTCCCTAAATATGTCAATAAAAAATAAAACTTATTTTAATTAATATTTCTCCAATTTTTACACTTGGCCCAAATAAATAAACGTTACAATAAAATAAAAAAGTAAAATACACATACAAGATAAAAAACTATAAAAATATAAAATTATAAAATATTAATGCTGTTTAAAAAGTGTATGTTTCATACTGAATGACTACATGGTTATCTAATGGTAAACTAAATATTGTTTTTGCATATTTAAAAATTCATCAGTATTTAAAAATTGAAACAAAACTGACAACAAACTTGTACCTAGTGGTGGGAACCGGTTCCGGTTCCTAAATTGCCCGGGTACCCGGTTATTTGAATGTGTAATTACCCGGTTCTCGGTTCGGAGTACGAAATTACCCGATTCTCGGTTCTGCAGCCTAAATTTCCCGGTTCTGGAACCGAAATTAATCGGTTCTCGGTTCTAGAACAGAAACTACTCGGTTCTGCAATCGAAATTCAACGGTTCTCGGTTCTGGAATCGAAACTCATCGATACTCGATCCTGGAATCGAATCTCATCGGTTCTCGGTTCTGGAATTGAATCTCATCGGTTCTCGATTCTAGAATCGAATCTCATCGGTTCTCGGTTCTGGAACCGAAACTGCCCGGTTCTCGGTTTTGGAATTGAAACTCATGGGTTCTCGGTTTTGGAATCAAATCTCATCGGTTCTCGGTTCTGGAATCGAATCTCATCGGTTCTCGATTCTGGAATAGAACCTCATCGGTTATCAATTCTGGAACCAAAACTACACGGTTCTAGAATCGAAACTCATCGGTTCTCAGTTCTGGAATCGAATCTCATCGGTTTTCGGTTCTGGAATCGAATCTTATCGGTTCTGGAACCGAAACTCATTGGTTCTCGGTTCTGCGACCGAAACTGATCGAATTTTGATTTTGAAACTGATAACTATGTGAATATCGATATCGAAAACTTTTCAGATGTTTGAATATTTCACATTACATTATTATAAATCCATGACTTTAATTTACGTATTACGAATCAATATGTTATGATGCATAACAAGTTCATTATTTTGAAAGTTATTTATTTTAATTAATGAAATTGAAATGAAACCGGTGTAACAATTTGGGGAAATTGGTAACAAATATTCTGATAAATTGATGTAATTTTCTGAAGAACACGTGCAAGAACCAGGTACTTTTTCTCCGACTCCCCTTTGTTTCAATTTCTATAGGATTTGCATTTTGTAGCCATTTCGGTTTCTTTTAATCTTAAAGTGTAGTTCAATTGCGTGTT